>CM062806.1:740082418-740633054 GCA_031772625.1 Pinus tabuliformis | reverse complement strand
AAGTTTAAACAAAATAAGCGAGACTTTGTATCTACAAATCCAAAGCAAGGGAAAGGCGCCCCCAAACCACCGAAAAAGGGCAAAGCCAAGGCGAGGTGGCCCAGGAAAACCCACTAAAGCCGCAAGAAAAAATAACACCACGAAGCAGCCAAAGAAGGACACGGGAAAGTGGTGTGAGTTCCATAATAGCTCCACTCACAACATAAGTGAGTGTCGGGCCAACAGTCACTGGTAGCCAAGCTAAATTATATGGAATCAGATGCATGTTGAGACTTTGAGTCAGAACCCGATAAGGTGAATGACAAAGGGAAGCAGATTATCGATGTGGAGCCCAACGCCACTGTTGCCACCACGAAGATCCAGAAGGAGGAACCCAAATATCCAGAGGAGGAGGAGCGCCTCTTCCACTCCCAGATGTGGGTAACGGGCTCCCCACTATAATTCATTGTTAACAGCGGGAGCCAAAAGAACCTCATTTCGGTAGAGGTTGTGAAGTGGTTGGGCTTACTGACCACAACACATCCACAACCGTACACCATCGGGTGGCTTCACCAAGGAAGGGATCTTCACGTGAGCCAACAATGTTGCCTTCCATACAACATCAAGCCCTTCACAGATGAGGCATTGTGTGATGTAGCTCCCCTTGATGTTTGTGATGTATTATTAGGCCAACCATACTTGTGGAAGCGACATGTTGTATATGATTCAAGGTCTTGTGCTGTTATTGTTACTTTGGAAATAAGTTGTACAGGATACTGAAGATAGCACCACCTACTCTACTGCCATCTCTTTGGTTACTGCAAAGCAATGCAGTAAGCTCATTTCCAAAATCGGGAAATTTGTTTTCCTAATGATACGCCCTCAAGGAAAGAAGAAGACGATTGCCACGACCTCCAGATAGGGTCCCTCTGCACGACAACTACAGATGGACAAGGTGGTGGAGGAGTATGAGGACATATTCACCTCCCCCGCATGGGTTCCTCTGCTTTTTCAGGTTAAGCACTCCATCGATCTGACCCTAGGTGTGTTTCTACCTAATGGACCAATCTATCGGCGCTCCATTATGGAGAACGATGAAATCAAGAGGTAGATTCAGGAGCTGTAGCACAAAGGTCACATCCAACCAAGTTCATCGCCTTGTGGGAGCCCGATCGTGTTGGTATAGAAGAAGGAAGGGACTTGGAGACTCTTTACTGACTATTGGGCGCTGAACAAAATCACTATCCGAAATAGGTACCCGATCCCATGGATTGATGACCTTCTGGACCAACTGAAGGGGGGAAAATATTTTAGCAAGATCGATTTGAAGTCAGGATATCACCAGGTACCAATCGAACCCTCTGATGTGTGGAAGATTGCCTTTAAAGCGAAGGAGGGCCTTTTCGAATGGTTGGTTATGCCTTTCGGGTAGATGAATGCTCCTGCAAACTTCATGAAGCTAATGGATGACATCTTGTAGCCATTCACCAACTCATTTGTAGTGGTATACTTGGATGACATCCTGATCTTCAGCTAGAGTTGGGAAGAGCACCTCCACCACATCCGACAGGTTCTCCAAACACTGTGGCAACACAAGCTATGTGCCAATTTGGAGAAATGCAGTTTTGGCATGACCCAAGTTCAATATCTGGGATACATTATTGATTAACATGGGGTGCATGTGGATCCAGCCAAGATCCAAGTCATTCGGGATTGGTCATCTCCAACCACTCTGACAAAGCTCCACAACTTTCTGGGTCTTGCCAACTTCTACCGCAGGTTCGTGTTGGGATTTTCTCATATCACCTGGTCCTTGAGTCAAGTCACCAAGGGAGGAGTGAAAGAAAAATTCTTTTGGTCTGAATCTCAACAGAAGGCATTCACAGAGTTGAAACATCGCCTCTTCTCAGCACCAGTGCTCGTATTACCAGACTTGCAACAACCATTTGAGATTGAGACAGATGCCTCTAACTATGCTATTGGGGCATTCCTTACCCAACACAGGCATCCAGTGGCATATCACAGTGAGACACTTTCAGACACAGTCTGGAAGTATCCCACTTATGACAAAGAGATGTATTCCATTTTGTAGGCCTACCGAAAATGGAAGCATTACATTTTGGGGAAGGGAACGATCATCCACACAAACCACTGGCCCCTCCAGTTCATACAGACGCAAGGGAAATTGCAAAATGATCGCCATCAGAAGTGGTCCACATACCTGCAACAGTTCCATTTGAATATCAAGTATAATAAATTTGTAGCACTAATAATGTTGTAGATTGCCTTACTCGACCATCGATCATGGCGTTAACCACCGTGCTAAACTCTTGTGGGAACAAGACTTCTGATTTTCCACTTCTATACAAAAGCGACCCAGAATTCAGCCACACATACCAGACACTCTTGGAGGGTCAACATGTTCCAGATTTTCACCTCTAGGATGCCCTGTTATGCCACCTGGGTCACCTTTGTGTTCCTTCAAGCAAGTGTGGCAAGATGATTTGGGAAGCACACTACAGTAGGGTTGATGGGCATTTCAAGGCCGAGAAAAATGGTGGTAGTACTACAGAAGTATTTCTATTGGCTGAATCTTCGACGGGATGTCAAAAAGTACATCAGATCCTGCACTGCCTGCGCCATTGCCAAACTGACCATCAAGAAGCAAGGCCTCTATACTTCGTTGCCTACCCCTAGTCGACCTTGGGAATCCATCTCCATGGATTACATGTCGGCCTTACTTCTACTAAGCATGGAAATGACTATGTTTTTGTGGTCATCGACAGGTTCTCAAAGATGGTCATTATGGTGGCCTACAATAAGAATATCACAGCAGAAGCCACTGCTAAACTATTCTTTGAACAAGTGTGGGTACACTTTGGGATCCCGCAGTCTATCATCTCAGATCGAGACAACAAGTTCCTCAGTACATTTTGGTCCAGTCTCTGGTCGATGCTAGACACCAAACTCACTAAGTCCACAACCTTCCATCCCCAAACTCATGGCCAGACAGAGGTTGTCAACAAGATGATCATACACATTCTGTGCATGTACAACTAAAAGCATCGACGCACATGGGAAGAGATCCTCCCCTATGTTCAACACAGTTATAATTGGCCTCTCCACAGCTTGATTGGCCACCACCCTTTTTAGGTGGGCTTGGGATTCCAGCCACTATGTCCCATTGATGTGGCCATGCCATTTGCAGTTACTCAGGCAGATTCGACTCATGTTCAGTCTAAAACAGGTAAGGAAAACAAATTCATTGAGCACATCCAACATATTCGCCAGCAAGTCCTTGAAATTATGGAGAAATCAAATGCCAATTACAAGCAGTGACATGATCAACATTGAGTGCCACATAAGTTTCAGGTGGGCGACAAAGTCTGGTTACATTTGCAAAAGGAAGGCCTTACTGGAGCCTATCAGAAACTCAGACCACTCTAATATGATCCTTACACCATTACCAAGGCTATGGTAGACAACTCATTTGAGCTCAGCATTCCCCCATTCCTTGGCCTGCACCCAGTGTTCAATGTGGACTGCCTTCGGCCATACTTTCCACCATTACTAGACACATCCAACATTGTGGAACAACTCACACCAACATAGTTAAATCAAGATTGCATGGAACAAGCTGCAACTAATTGGATCATGGGCATGCAGATCAAGCACACTCTCTAGTAGAAGACCAACTGTATCGAGTTTTCAAAGCAGGCCAACTCCTTCACCAGGGCAAGTGGCTCACCAGGGACCAAGTTCAGCAAAAGTTTCCTCATCTCATGGAGGAACTCAATGCAATGGGGACCATTGCTTCCTAAGGGGGGAGGAATGATCTAGGTGGATATTGGTGGCCACCCAGTAATTCCACTTGGACCCCCACCATTGTTTCTTTCAGTTTTTCAGTTTCCTTATTTGTAGCAAATTTTACTATTTTTGGTAGTTTTTCGAGTCCTGAACTTCCGGAGCCGTTTTGACGCCCTAATCGACGTTTTTTGGGAAACTTGGGAGCAACATGGGTCCTTGGACCGATGTTTCTCTTCCCAAAGTTGTATTCCTCGAATAGATCTTTCTAACAAGGTATTGTGTGCGTCAAACAAAGACTGTATGCCAAGTTACGACCCTGGGAAGTTGATGTACCAATTTACCCAAAACGGGGCCCATAGTTTGGTGCTTCATCTCCTAGGGTTAGGGTTTTGGATGTTTAGGATTTTCCATTGCTTCTCAACAATAAATAGGACTTCGAACCTCATTGTAAGATAGTTAAGAGGCTTGTAGCCACCACATCTCTCCTAAGAGATAAGCTACTATCACCCGAGCTAGTTTATATCCATTTCTATTTGTAAGCATATTTCAGTATTTGACATTAATGAAATGAAGTATTATTTCTATTGTATCTTTGTATTTATGGTCATCTCTGTAATTAGTTGCATTCTTGTTTAAATCTGGATCATGTTGGGTTGTGTTATATTCTTTCCACGACTAGCCCACGTAGTTAAGCGAGGGGATAGAGGGGGGGTGGAGTGCCCCCCCTTCGTTGTGCCAATTGCATAGCGTGGGGTCACAGGAGGTTTGAGGGGTGCAGGTAACCCCACTCTATGGGGTCCGGGGCAACGCCCTAGAAAATTTTGGTTTTGGACCCTATGTTAGGTTGGGCAGACCCACCTATGGTTTTGTGCATGATTTTCGCACATGGTTTTGGATGCGATGGTTTTCGGTCCATGGTTTTGGACGCGATGGTTTTGCATTCCATGGTATTGGATGCTTTGGCATGTATAAATATGTATTGTAACATTGAAAGGAACATAATGAAAAATCAAGCTGGTAGTCCGGTTTTGGGATCAAGGGGAAAATCTCAAACAAGGTAATCCATGAAAATCATGATGAAAACAAAAGGAATATCAATTACGATTTTAGAGACTCCAATGTGGGGTTTAAGAACCACCACATTCCAAAGATAGATATGAAGAATTTTTATGGTAAGGATTTGGTAACTTGGATACTACATATGGAGAAATATTTTGATCTACATGAGGTGCAACCCTCACAAAAGGTACATATTGCAACTTTATATTTAGAACCCAATCAATTTGTATGGTATAGATGGATTTGTTCCCGTAAAACACTTGTCACCTGGTCAATTTTTATGGAGGAAATGATACCACATTATGATGATACAAATAGAAACACCTTCTTTAGCCAATTGAGAAGTCTCAAACAAAAGGGTTCAATGGTGGAGCACATTGAAGATTTCCAAAAATTGAATATTAGGGTAACTGATATTCTAGAGGAGCATAGGATTGATGTCTTCATAGGTAGTTTAAAAGATAACATCCAACATGAGTTTCGACTTTGGGAACCTAATTCATTGGAGAAGGCATTGAGGGTGGCAAGAAAAGTTGAAAGTAAAATTATGGCAACAACAAAGTCTACCACTCACAACTATAAAGATGGAAGTATTGCTTCTCCTAGTCTTCCACAACCTACAAGGTTGACTCCACAACAATTGGAGGAAAAAAAAGTAAAAGGGATTTATTATAGTTGTGATAAAAAATACACTAAAGGTAATAAGTATGCTTGTTATAGCACCATTTACCACCCTTGGTATTTTTGATGCTTGGTTTATGGCCTAGGGCAACCCCTCCTTCCAGACTTAGTCCAAATATATTAAAAACAATGTTTTATTCCCTGTATGCTACTTTTCCCTGAGATAAAAGCGTGTACACATGGGTTAGTCAATACCCAACCCGCGTATATGTGTTAAAACACTTAAAAAACTAAATTTCCTTAATTATGGGCGGAGTTCACGGGTTTTACCTGTTGATTACCTCCTATTGCCTGTGGCCCAACTGTTTCCCAACAAAAAAACTAATTGGGAGAAGTATAAATAGAGTTCTATGGGAAGGCCTAAAGGAGGAGAAGAGATAGAGTTATTATATTGAGATTATCCCTGATTGAGTCTGATGAATCCTTGTGCCTCATGCACTTCCCCAAGCTTCAGGAAACCCTTGTTTCCTTGATTATAGATATTCCCTCTCTTGCTTGAGATATCATGGTGTTGGTTATGGAAGAAGATTGTTGAAGGCTGAGATAGGACGAATCTGGAGGACGGTTCCGCTTGGAGCCAGAAGAATAAGACTCAGGTGAATTCTCTCCATGATATTTATAGCTTACTGCAATAAAAGAAATGATGTCTTGTTTTTGAAATTAACTTTGTTCATGCATCAAATTATGTTGTAATTCATATATGAATGTTGTTTTGATGTATGATCAATCATTTTCTTATATGATATAAAGTCAAATTTTGTGAATATGCTTTACTTCTATACTGTTATGTATTTTCGAATTGAATGATTTTCAGGTCAGAAGAACATCGGGAGTTACAGAGGGTCTGAACCTTGCGGGACCTACTCGAACAAAGGAAATCCGGGTACGGTCGCTCTTACATAGTTTAATTATACAAGCATTTTGCCTGAGTTGTATGAGTGTTTCTTGTTGTAGTTTTCTTCTACTCTGTTGGGGTTCTAAACCAAAGCCCTAGGGTACTTATTCTCGAAACATAATTGGCAACTCCGTTGGGGATAAAAATCTTGTTATTCCTAGTTTGGGTTGTTCAGTGTCAATCAGGGCTCAGTTTTTGGTTTGCTTTCTTTCACAGTGTTATTTTGTCTACTAGAGTCTCAGACCTTCAATTTGATCTTTTGGATCTAGCTTTGTTCTTGCAAAACTTAGTATACATTGTTTACTCTATTTATAGTAACATGTGTACGCTTGTTTCTGTGTAGTGAACCCGTGTATACGCGTGTTTCCCTTATCAGAAGCGTATGTACACGCCTCTGTGTTTGAACACAGTCGCGTATACCAATTTTTGCATTGTTTTTTCAAATCTCTCCGCCTTGATAGATTTGTAGCCTGATCTTTTTAGTCTCTGTGTAGTCAATTTCTGTCTGAAGGATTTAATTATTCTACAAGCTTGCCATTCCGAACTCTCTTTCTCATTTGAAAATATTTGGCCTAGGTTTGCTTTTTGGGCGAGTTTGTAGCTTGTGTTTTGGCACACAAGACTTCCTCCAGAACAAGAAATTGTTTTCAGTTTCAGTGTCAAGCTCGAACTTCGCATCTACTTGCTTTGCTTTCCTTCGTTTTATGGCCTTATAGCTTTTCTTGATTTTTGAAAGTATTTTTGACGAATTTGGAAGTATTTCTTCCCTGGCTTCTTGGTCAGTTTGTCAAGCTCTTTGCTGCTATTTGGGTCGTTTAGTACAAGTTGAAGTCTTTTTGATCAAGTTTTCATTCATTTTCGAGTTTTGTAACTTGCAAAGACTCCTTGTGCCCTCTTTTCGATCTTAGAGTTTTAGTAGCATTTTGGGTGATTTCAAAAAGTTGTTTTGGTTGTTTCTTAAAAAAGAAAAGATCTCAAAAAACTTTGTTTTTCTTTTCTTTTTGCCAAGTTTGATTTTGGTTTCTTTTTTTTTGAAAGTGAATTGCGATCTTTTACAATTTGTCTTTCTTGTTTGGAGAGAATTTTGTGTTCAAAATTTGTATCCTCTTCAATACTTAAGTTGGCTCATTGATAGTTATAAACAATTGCTTTTGCTTTTTAGAGTAATTTAGGATCTTGCATCTTCATTATACCTTGCATTAGGGTAGTTTTCATTATTAAAGCATTCGTAGTCTTTTTAGTTTTTGGGTATTTGAAGTGTGATTCAAGAAAAGAAAAAGTATTTTGCTTTATAGAAGTTTCGTAGAACCCACGTAGAGATCTCTTTTCATCGAAGAACAAATGATTGCATTCATGTAGTTAGTTTTTCATTGATTTCTTTTGTGTCATACAAACACCATTGGTTTCATTTCCGTCAATACCCTTGACTTAAAAGAACGGCCATTAAAATCAAGAATCAATTAAAATAAACTAGAACTTTTGTATTGTCATGAGAATACACCAACAAGTTTAGGTTTATTAGGGCCTTGGATTAGGCGAGTGGAGAGCTAACTCTCCAAGGCCGCTCTAAATTGAAAAACATAGAAGTCTGATTAAAGAGCGAAATCCAATAGCGTTAGGAAGACCGAGAAAGCTCCATAACTGGGAGTCAAGCACGAGGGTTAGTGACGATAAGGACGAGAGATACCCCCTCTCTTACTTGTCGAATCCTACCTCACGAATGTTCCTCCCGACTTCTGATACAAGTTGGTGACCATAGTTGCCTATCCTAGGGACCACACAGGTGGTTACGGAGGGGAATCCCATGGCACCTGAGGTTGACATTGTATCAAGTTCAACAGTACTTCTGGGGGGCACCCTTGCAAAGCTTGGGGGCTTGCACCAGAAAATGCTGTTGTCTGGAGGTTAGCATAACTACCTCTGATACCTTCGCTAGTAGGCCTGGGGTGTAATTTCCCCAGTCTATTTTCGGAAGGCCCTTGTTATTAACTTTCTTGTATTTTGGTGTCCGGTCCTAATCACCTGGAGCGGAAATGCTTGAGAGTTGTTTGATTTCTGATATCTTTAGGGACATTTTTGTGAGTGTTCTTTGCTCCTAGTCAGCTTAGATTTGTAATTTTTTGAGTCTTTAAGTATATATTTTAAATAATTCAAAGTGGCTGACCGACCATCTCGACAGTCTAGGAGATTTCGTGGGCTATCACCTACGAGTTTGGAGCCTTCTCCTAGAACACACAGGAGCGATTCTTCCAGTGGTTTTCAACCAGTGGCAACAGGCGCATTGGAGATTGATCCCCCGCTTGGGGGCATTAGTTCACAAGATAGGCCTGGTACCATTACAAAGTTAAAGAGGAACAAACTAGTTCTTTCTCGAGTACTCTTCCAGTCGAAAGATAATATCGAAGTAGAAGAGCTTTCAGAGTCGGTTGTGGCTCCGAATTCTCCTCTTCCTCCTAATCATCCAGACGCTTTGTTATACGTTGGAACTCCGACTCATAGGCCTTCGAGCCCAGGTTTACATACATATATTCCTTCGATGACCACTGCTGGAAGCATGGCATCTACGACGAGTGTTGCAAGCATGCTGACTCTTATATTTGTACAAGGGGGAGGAATATTTCCATCCCTTCTATTACTCCCAGCACAACTATATTTGGGTCTACTTCCATTCCGTCAATGAGTGGAAGTTCTCAAGCTACTGCATCCAGTTTTGGTTTTTTCCCTTTTGGAATGTCATCTAAAGAGATTCCTTCAGTTCCTTTGAACATACCATCGATCGCCTCTACATCCATGATGAGTGGATCAGCTTCTTTTCATGGTTTCCCATTTGGAAGTGGTCATATACCACATTCCAATCCAACAGTAGGGTCAATGCCTTTTCCTTTTACAAGTCAAGGTAGTAACCCCTTCCAGAATTGGACAAACCCTGCGGTTAGTGGGATAGGAGATGGGAATCAATTATTCGGCCAACAAGGGAATATGTCGTATTCTTCAGTTAATTCGTTTCAAAGTTTTCCACCCTTTGCTAACGCATGGAATCCTTATCAGGGGCTGTTATCTCCTTTCAATACTTCGTTAGGGGGTAACTTCACTGGTTACGGAGGATTTTCGGCAGGAGTTGGTCAAACTTCGAATTTTGCTGGACCACCTTTTGGTTCAGCAGGCTCTACGAGTTACTTCGAGCAACCTGGTGCCTTTCAAAATCCAGGTCATTCTTTTCAAACCTTTGGGAACCCCGCCCACTCTGGATGGAATTCCCAAGGTCCCCCAAGACTTCCTTTTCTAGCCACGCTTAATTTTCCAAACTTAACTAAATTAACGAATGATCCAATTAGGTAAAATCCGGCTTGGCCTCCGATCCCAACTAAATTTCCCTCAGATATTCCAAAGTTCGAAGGGAAGAGTGGTGAAGACTCGGGAGACCATGTGACCACATTTCACTTATGGTGCTCATCCAACTCCCTGATAGATGATTTGATCAGGTTGAGGTTATTTCAGCACACCCTAACTAGAAATGCGACCAAATGGTATATAAAGTTGCCAGGGGGAACCTATACTTCTTTCTTTGATTTGGATAATATCTTCTTGAACCATTTTCAGTTTCCTGTCTGCTATGAAGCCGAAACTGAACTTCTGGCTAACTTTCAGCAAGACACTGCAACTCACATTTTGGATCACATCCAGGAATGGAGAAGGAGAAAAAGGCTTATCAGAGCTGAAATTCCACTATAGTTACTTCTCAAATGGTTTCTCAAATCATTACAACCTGAGATCTCAAAGGATGTTTCTCTTTCCGGTGTTTATTTGAAAGAGTAGGCTATTTTCGAGCCCAGCAATTAGAATTGATATATTCTTAGTCTAGGACTCTTCAAAAAATCCTACCTGATGCTCCTAGATCTAAGGTCGATTTAGCCAAACTGAAGCCAGGTCCCCATGCTGATGGTATAGTTGGATCAATTGACACTAATACGGTGAACCTTTTGAATCAACTGCAACAGTTGTCTCTACAAACTGCTTCTTCTAACCAGGCAGTACCATCTACACCTACACCTTCCCAACCTACCTCTATAAAAATCGTCTAGGCCTCTAACACCAAAGGAAATAAACAATCCGATGGGAAGAGGAAGGGATGAGGTAAGAAGAAGAACCAGGAAGGGAAAGGCAATGCAAACAAACTCGGAAACGGTGTCGGTGAGGGTAGAAAAGAGTCCAAGAAAAACATTAAGTTTCCATGCAAGTTATGCAATGGAGATCATTTAACTCACCTCTACCCTAAGATACAAGATGCTCAACGCTTATTAGTGCAGCAAGGGTCATCTAGCTCCCAAGCTATTCTGACTAACCCTTTTCCCCAAGGGCAGCAATTACTTGCTGGCGCGAATTCAAACGCTGGTACCTCTGTAGGGGGCAACCAGGAAGGGGAAATTCCTCAAGTGTTTATATGATGAACTCTCATGTCGACGTTGCCACATGAGCATGCGATTATGGTGAAATGGAAACATCTAAGGCTAAATCTGTTCCCGAAACCATAGACCCACTTCATATTGAGCGACCCTCTGTTGAGTCTATACTTCGGATACTGAAAGTTTCTGCAAAGCGCTCGACTATTAACTGTAATGCTAGGGAAACCTAGAACTACTCAATTGTAGAAGATCTGGCTCAAATTCCTTGTGCTATGTTTGCATTGGAGGTACTCCAGTCATGTCCTACTCAAAGAAGTGCTTTGCTTTCGGCAATTGGTGTAGTAGATCCAAAGAATTCTTTAGTGCTCACTTTTGATATGTTAAATGTCAAAAAGAGACTTCCTCACCATATGGCTTTCCAGATAAAATCCACTTACCAAAAGACCAATATTTTTCGGACAATTATAGATGAGGGAGCCTCCACATGTGTAATGTCTATGTCATGTTGGAAGGCCATTGGATCACCTTCAGTGTTCCTTCACTGACTCTCTTGACAACATTTGATGGACATTCTCATAAGCCACATGGGATTATCCCGACCTTTCCTATATGTGTTGGGGGAAAGGTCATAAATATTGAGGTAGAAATCGTTGATGCCAACCTGGATTATAACCTCCTCTTAGGCATGAATTGGATTTACAAGATGGATGCCATAGTTTCATCTTTATTCCGCATCCTCTGTTTTCCTCATGAGGGGAGGATTGTTAAAATTGATCAATTGGAATATTCTCCAGGTGTCTCTCACGCAACTTCGGATTCTACCATTCCATGGTAGATAATCCTTGTCAACCTATTGAGAATTTAGGAGTCGGGATGTACTCTTCGTTGATGGGTATATTTGACCTTCCTGCTCCTACAACTATAATCAATGCAATTTCATCTTCTAGGGGACCTTCACGGAAAGAGTTCTTTCGAACTCATTATTTTTCAGACCCTTGGACCTTACCTTTATCTACCACCACATTAGATGCAGGGCAGGTGGGTGGAATGGCATTTCCCATGTTTGTAACATAACTTAGCTATCAATATATCATTAACTCTACAAACAACCATCCCACTCCTTTTTCACAAGATGAGTTAGATGGTAATGTGGCTCCTGCTTGGACCCTCAATTCTACTTCAGCTTTGGATTGCTTGGATACAGTCTTACCATTTGAAGAAGAAATTTTGGAGGCAATGATGGGTGTGGATTGACCATGGGAAGATTTACATCATTGTTCATGTTTTATTCCTCCATTGCATGAATTTGAATCGAGGTTCTCCAATCTGCTTACTAGTGATATTTGTAAAGTTTTAAATCCTTTGGCTCCAGCACAATTATCTGCCGAAGGCAACATGTCGGTTATCTCACAAACTGTACCTATAAACATCTCTAGGAATCCTAACGTTATAGAAAATGTCTTCATCGGAGCCGATTGTTCCCCTGAAGAAATTCAGATCTACACTATCCACTTTAAAGAGTTTCGAGATGTGTTTGCTTGGTCTTATGAGGAATTGCCTGGAATTGATCCATCTATAGTCCAACACGAGATCAAGACGTACGAAAACGTCAAACCTATTCGTCAGAAACTTCGACCGATCAATCCTCGGAAAGCATTAGCTATTCAAGCTGAAGTTGAAAGCTGCTTAAGGCGGGTTTCATATACCACATTCCTCTAACTGAGTGGGTTTCCAATCTAGTCCCGGTAGATAAGAAGAAAGGAACGATCCGAGTATGTATCGACTTTAGGGATTTAAATAAAGCTTGTCCAAAAGACAATTACCCCACACCTTTTATTGATCAAATTTTTGATGAATGTGTGGGTAATGAAATTTTTCGTTCATGGACGGATTCTCTAGTTATAATCAAATTACTATCCCTCCAGAGGACCAGTACAGGACAACATTTATTTGTCCCTGGGGCACGTTTGCATACAAGAAGATGCCTTTTGGTCTTAAAAATGCTGGAGCTACTTTTCATTGGGCCATGTCTTATGCTTTCCACGACATCAAGCATGTGATCGAAGCATACTTGGATGACTTAGTTGCTCGTTCTCGCAAAAGAAATGATCATCCCAGCCACCTTTGGTTAGTTTTTGAGAGATGTCGTTTTTATAAAATCCGGTTGAATTTGAATAAGTGTGTTTTTGCAGTCACATCTGGTCGGCTGTTAGGATTCATCATATCAATCGAAGGGATTCATGTTGATCCTTTCAAGGTTGAGGCAATAATTCAGTTGCCTCCCCCATCTTCCATTCGTCAACTTCAAAGTCTCCAAGGAAAAACAAATTTCTTGAGGAGATTTATAGCAAATTACGCCAAGATTACCAAAGGATTTATGGGTTTGCTTAAGAAAGGAGTTCCATTTTTATGAGACGACTTCACGCAACGATATTTTGATTCTTTGAAAAAGGCATTAACCTCTGCTCCATTGTTGAGTCAACAAGATTATGGTAGAGATTTCCTTTTGTATCTTGTTGCAGCAGAATCAACCATTGGTATGGTTCTGGTTCAGGAGGATGATGCTCTCAGTGAGCATGTAATCTACTACTTGAGTCGAGGCTTAGTAGGACCTGAGCTACGCTATTATCCTATCGAGAAATTGGCCTTGGCAACTATCCATGCTGTCTAGTGGCTTTGTCATTACATTCTGCTACGCAAAACGTTCGTCTTAGTGGTTGTCAATCCTTTTCAGTTTGTCCTCAGTAGGCGAGTGATTGGGGGCAAATATAATCGATGGATTGTTATTTTGCAAGAATTCGATCTCGAGTTCTTGTCAGCCAAATCTAAGAAGTCATTGGTTTTTGTGGAATTAATTTCAGAGCTACCTTGTGAGGAAGCCATTGTTTATGAGGAAAATTTTCCCAACGAACATTTATTCCTCATTTCTTCACAAGATCCCTGGTATAGAGATATCATTATATATCTCCAAACTTCGAAGTTCCCACCTGCTTTCTCCAAAGATGAGCATCGAAAGTTACGTCACCTTGCCAAAAACTATGTTATCATTGGTGATACATTATATCGCAAAGGGGTTGACTCAATCCTTAGGCGTTGCTTAACTTTGGAAGAAGCTGAGTTTGTACTTAATGATTTCCACAGTGGAGCTTGTGGCAGTCATCTATCAAGGTTTGCAACAACCCAGAAAATTTTGCGTGCAAGCTACTTTTGGCCTTCAATTTTCAAAGATTGTATTGAAGCGGTCAAATGTTGCCACCCTTGTCAAATCTATACTCGGAAAATTCTACATAGATTGCGAAGAGGAAGAAGAAAATGAACAAGAAACATCAAAATAGGAGTATATACACCAGGAACCAACCCCAGAGAAAGAAGAAATGAATTTGAAAATATCTTGTAATGCATTGGAATGAATTACCACTCCTCAAACTCTCAAGATAGAAGGACATATCAAGAAGAAAAAGGTAATAATGTTGATTGATTCAGGTAGTACCCATAATTTTATTCATTGTAAGGTTTCCAAGGAATTGAATTTCTTCCTATATGCAACACCAAAGTGTCAAGTGATGGTTACAAATGAAGGAACTATAAATTTATCTAGAAAGTGCCATAATATCAAGCTAACCATGGGGGAATATGTCTTTAATCGTCCAATTCTTTCCATTCCAATGAGTGGTGGTTATGTTGTACTAGGAGTCCAATGGTCACAATCTTTCGGGATGATAGCTTTCAATTTTCAAGAAATTTCCTTGAATTTTATTTGGGAAGGAAAGGAAGCTGAATTAAGCGGTATTGCAGGGAACCCAGGAAATATAATCCTATCTAATGGCATGAAAAATCTTCTGAAGAAATAACAATGGGGCGTAATTGCACAACTATGCTCACTAGGGGATCAAACATCGAAATCATCTATTTCTTTATATCTCCAAAAGGCCTTGGACAATCATTCCAAGGTGTAATGAGACTCCCAAAGGCCTTTCACCAATTTGTGACCAGGATCATGCGATTCACTTGATTCCAGGAAGTGTTCCTCCAAACATCAGACCTTACAAATATCCTTATGCCCAAAGAGTGAAATTGAATGTATGGTTGCATAAATGCTAGAGGCTGGTATAATGCAACCTAGTCAAAGTTCTTTCTCTGCTCCAGTAGTATTGGTGCACAAAAAGGATGGATCATGGTGTATGTGTCAAAATTATAGGGAGCTCAACAAGCTCACTATTAAAGATAAATTTTCCATTCCTATCATTGATGAAATTTTGGATGAATTACATGGAGCAATTTACTTCACCAAGTTGGATCTTTGTTCAGGATATCATCAAAATTAGAATGAAGACTGAAGACATTCTGAAAACAACATTTAAAACTCATGAGGTTCATTATGAATTTTTGGTCATGCCTTTTGGCCTTACTAATGCACCTTCCACATTTCAAGGTTTGATGAATTCCATTTTCAAACCCTTCCTTATAAAATTTGTGTTAGTATTTTTTGATGATATACTAATCTACAACAAGTCTTGGAAGGATCATGTTCAACATGTTGACAAGGTGCTCAAACTATTAGCGGAGAAACATGTATATGCAAAAACCTCCAAATTTTTCTTTGGCATACATGAGGTGGACTATTTGGGTCATATTGTATCTCATGAGAGTGTTAAGGTAGACCCTAACAAAATTACAACCATTAAGGAATGGAAAATCCCCACAACCATAAAGGATCTTCGAGGGTTTCTCGGGTTGAAAGGGTATTATCGCAAGTTTGTTAAGAATTATTGGAGAATAGCGGCACCTATAAGATCATTACTGAAGAAAGATGCATTCTCTTGGACTCTAGAAAAAACGAAGGCCTTTGAACATCTTAAAAAGGAAATGTGCCAAGCACCGGTCTTAGCTAAGCCATATTTCACAAAAACTTTTATTATGGAAAGTGATGATTCAAGAAATGGATTTGGTGTTGTTTTAATGCAAGAAGGAAGACCCATTGCTTTTTAAAGTCATTCAATCAAAGGAAAGTATTTACACAAACTTATTTATGATAAGGAAATGTTGGCAATACTACATGCACTAACGAAATGGAAACCTTACTTAATGGGAAGACACTTCAAGGTAAACACAGATCATGATAGTCTTAAATACTTTTTGGAACAAAGATTATCTTCAGAAGAGTAGCAAAAATGGGTGACAAAGATGTTGGGTTATGACTTTGAAATCATCTACAAAAAAGGGAAGAAAAATGTGTTTGCAGATGCACTCTCAAGAAAGGATGAGGATGTTGAAGCATTTCTTTGTGCCATTTCTATTATCCAACCTGAGGGATAACCGAAGCAACGGATGAATGGAAGAATGACGAAGAGGTGTGGTCACTGATTCAAAAGTTTCATCAAGATCCAAGTACATATGATACATTTAGTTGGAAAAATGATTCATTATGGTACAAATATCACTTATATCTTTGTAAGAATTCCCAACTCAAACAAAAGATTATTTTGGAATTGCACACCTCTCCCTGAGGAGGGCACTCAGGATTTTTAAAAACTTGCCGTAGGGTCAAGAAGGAATTACTTTGGGATGGCCTTAAATCTGATATTCAGAAATTTGTGGTAGAATGTTTGCTTTGCCAACAAAATAAAGTTGAGACAGTTAAGACCTTCGGTTTGCTATATCCTTTAGCCATTCCAAGTTAGCGTTGGGAAGAGGTATCAATGGATTTTATCACAGGTTTACCCAAGTCTGAAGGAAAGTGTGTCATCATGGTGGTAGTTGATAGAATTACCACATATGCACACTTTTTTGCATTACCTCATCATTTTAAAGCCAACAAAGTTGCTACTACATTTATGGAAGCAATTCAAAATCTTCATGGAAATCCAAAGATTATAGTAAGTGACAGAGATTCCATTTTCACTGGAAATTTTTGGATGAAATTATTTTCTTGTCTTGGTGCTCAATTAGCTCATAGCTCATCTTATCATCCTCAATATGATGGGCAAACTGAGATAGTGAACAAATGTTTGGAAGAATATCTTCGTTGCTTTGTATCTGGAAAATAAACATAATGGGTCAAGTGGTTACCTCTAGCTAAATGGTGGTATAACACTTCCTTCCATAGTGCAGCAAAAATGACCCCATTTATGGCACTTTATGGATATTGTCCACCATCCATCGCATCATCTTTAAGAGAAAATTCTAAGGTTCAAGCAGTGGAATATCACATCGAGCATTAAAAACAAGTTCTCCAACTCTTAAAGGATAACATCACTCTAGCGAAAAATCGAATGAAACAATAGGCAGATCAATGTCGCAGTGAAATAAGTTTTGATGTAGGGGACTGGGTATTTTTACGGATACAACCATACAAACAAATGTCTCTCAAGCAGGCTAAGAAGGATAATAAATTATCACCCAAGTACTATGGTCCTTACAAGGAGTTACAAAATATTGGTACTATGGAATAGAAATTGGAGCTGCCTACATCTTCTCGAGTACACCTAGTTTTCCATATTTCATGCTTAAAGAAACATTGTTTCCAAAACTTGACGAAGAAGGAAAAATCATATTTAAGCCTGAATAAGTCACGAAAACAAGAACCCGACAGCTACGGAATTGATCAATTTCATAGTATCTCATTAAGTGGAAGAACTTACCCATTGAAGATTCCACGTGGTAGGATGAGGATTTTATGCAAAAGCATCCATAACTACTCAAGTGTTGAGGACAACACTTTTTTGAAGGAGATGGGCATGTTATGTTCCTATAATACTAGTGTATCCCCCTTATTGTTATTTTTGTGCCCATGTAGCCCCCATATTGTTATTGTTATACCCCATAGAAGCCCACTATTGTTATTGTCTTGCCCTTACATTATTATTATTGTTTAGGATATGATTATATTGTGACCCCTTAGACCCATATATGTACAAATTAGGTCTTGTCATTTGTATCATCCAAGAATTGTTCATTTATGTAATGTAAAGGAAATTTCTCCATTGAAGAGGATAATTTTTAAGTCGATGATCTATATATTTGTGAGATGGTTGCATAACACTAATTCCCTCATTTTACAAACATTGTGACTATTTTGTATAATTAAAATGATTGGGACATGGGACACAGATTCATAGATTTGGGGCATGAGATGCTTGGGAAAAATTAGAGGAGATGAATCATCAATTGGTATCATAGAAATTGATTGGTAATAAAAATGTTAGGATGGTAGGTCATGGGGACCAACATATTTATTAGCAGGAGGCTTGTAATTATTGGAGGAGTAATGACAATCACTTCCATCAGATAGTTATAACAACCATCATGATGGAGGGCTTGAGGAGATTCCCCAAGTAGATTTGAGACAATGTGGGAGGATTTGAAAGGGAATGGAGAGAAAAAAAGGAGGAATGTGAATGGGGAGAGGAATTCAGGGTAATATCATTGGAGCAAAGAGATCCCACACATAGCATAGAACACACAACACCTAGGAGAAAGGAAATTATCCCTTGGGAGCAGTGAGAGAGAAACAAATGCACACAATAGAGGAGCACGAACAACATGACAGAACACAATATTAAGCGTGTTGAAGTAGTCATTGAGAAATGAATGATAAGAAAATGAAGGTAGGATGAAAGGAAAGATCTATTTCACTTTTTGAGTATAGAAGAGTGACCTGTGCATCTCTCACATTAAGAATATAGGCTCTTTGGACTCCTTGATTTGGGTGGAGGGCCCGTTTCTTTGGATTTTTGGCCAAGGAGTGTCCTAGCACCTTCTTAGCTTGGTTACAGGCTAAGAAATCAATTTTTTGAGATTTAGATTCTCAGTGTAAGGTGGAGCCAATAAAGGTATTATGTTTGGTTCTTTGCAGTGAGTTATGGATTCCTAGCTTAGGGTGGGGCCACTGAGGTTATTGGTTTAAGGGTGGAGGTGTAATAGCCTCTAGATTCCCTGTAATAGAAAGAGGGTGGAGATGGAATAGTATTTGGATTCCCTTGAATTAATTGGTGGGTGGAGATGGAATAGTCTCTAGACTCCTAGTTTTAATTAGCTGTATTGGTTAATTCCCTGAAAGCACTCCTCCTCAAGCTCTAAATCTGGCTCGGGTGTGATTGGTTGCAAGGAAGACTGCAATGCAAGCCAATTGAAGATTTGGTGGAGAGTTAGAGTCTCAATATCAGTTTTAAAGTCCTTCATCATAAGATAAGTGCTCAATATTTTTCTCTAGTGCATGTGGATTATATATGTTGTTAGAAAACTATATATTACAGAGCAATGGAACACATAAAATATATTGCAAAAATATAAACACAAAAAACACATAAAACAAGAGAGACACAGATATACGTGTTTCACCCAATTTGGGCTACGTCCACAAAGAAACAACTAGTCCTTCCTTTTATATTATCCAGAAAAATGAAGAGATACAACCTACAACAGATCCACTATAATTCCCTCTTCACTCTCAATCTCCTCTCTCTTCCTCGCTCAGAATACACATATGCATAACCGCAATACAATTCCCTCATATATATTGAGGGGTTTCCTTCTAAAAAACCCTAAATTAAACATAACTTCTACAGTCATATTTCCGCCTAATTAATGACCCACATTGACTACAAAATTACAACATTTTACAAGGCAATTTTACATCTTTTTTTAGCTTTGTGGGCGCTGCCCCCGATCCCCTGCCAGGGGGGCGGGTGCTCCAAATAATTGTCGTCGCCTCCCTTGGACCCCCTTGGTGGTGCACATTTACGAGCAGCATTTCCACCACATTACGAACTGGGGTCCAATCTGGCGATACCTCTGAATAAAAAAGATAATCAAGCTCCACACCCAACAATCTCCCACTTGGAGACTGATTACAACAACTCCACCATTGCTTCATTTGCTGGACAATGACTCCTCTTTGGACCTGGCTATTTCTAATCTTCATCATCATACTTGAAGGCCAATTGAAACCAAGCAGAATCTCAGTTTCTCCCTGGTTACAACTTTTTTTAAGATATCTGCAGGATTATGGCTAGTGTGTATCTTTTACGGCTTCAACTGTCCATATTCCAACATTGACCGTATGAAATGGTACTTGAGCTGTATATGTTTAGTCTTGGAATGAAATTCAGAGTTCTTTGTAAGATGTATGGAACTCTGGTTGTTACTGTATAACCTGCCCAACCCCTGCTTCTTACCCAATTCATCCAGAAACCTTTGTAACCAAATCATTTCTTTACTAGCCTCTATAGAAGCTACATATGCTCCTTCCGTCGTTGAGAGTGCAACAACACTTTGCAGTTTTGAAACCCAACTGACAGTTATTCCACCTACAGTAAACACATACCCTGTGGTGCTCCTCCTGTTATCTCTATCACCCACCATATCTGCATCAACATATCCCTGTAGAGAAATGTTTGAACTGCCAAAGCATAATGCTTGATTTGTGGTACCTCTTAAATACCCAAGAATCCACTTCACCGCCATCCAATGTTCTTTTCCTGGATTGTTCATGTACCTGCTTACAACTCCCACTACATGTGCAATATCAGGCCTTGTGCAGACCATTGCATACATTAAGCTTCCAACTGCTGATGCATATGGAACTTTAGACATATAAGCCATTTCTTCTTGAGTCTTGGGACACACCTCCTTACTTAGTTTGAAATGGCTAGCCAAAGGTATACTAACTGGTTTTTCATTCTGCATATTAAATCTTTTCAACACCTTTTCTATGTACTCACTCTGAGACAATGTTAATTTTCGATTCTCCCTGTCTCTAGTTATTCTCATACCAAGGATTTGTTTTGTAGCACCCAAATCCTTCATTGCAAATGAGTTCGCCAATTTTCTTTTGAGCACATTTATTTCCTGCATGTTAGAACCAGCAGCAAGCATGTCGTCTACATACAATAACAATATAATATAATTGCCATCATTTTTCCTTTTGAGATAAACACAATGATCAGAGTGACATCTAGTATAACCTTGTTCAGATAAACTTGTCAAATTTTAGATACCACTGCCTTGGAGCCTGTTTTAAGCCATACAAGCTCTTCTTCAACCTGCACACTAGTTTCTCCTTCCCTTTTACCTCATATCCTTGTGGTTGTTGCATATATATATCTTCCTCAAAATCCCCATGGATAAAGGTTGTCTTTACATCTAACTGCTCAAGATGAAAATCTTTAGCTGCTACTAGACTTAAAATAGTTCTGACTGAAGTCATTTTAACAACAGGAGAAAATATCTCATCAAAGTCTATACCCTTTTTCTGTGCAAACCCCTTCACCACAAGTCTAGCTTTATACCTTTTTCTACCTCCATCTTCTTCCTTCAACCCGTAAACCCATTTATTCTACAATGCTAATTTACCTGCAGGCAACCTGACTAAGTCCCAAGTCTAGTTATGTACTAAGGAGTCCATCTCTTCTTTCATGGATTTCTGCCACTTCTTCCTGGTTTCTGCTTGCACTGCTTCGTCATAACATTCTAGTTCACCAAAATCAGTCAATAATACATAATATAATGAAGGAGAGTATCATTTAGGGGTCTACTTATCCTGTTAGATCTTCTAACACCACTTTCAGGTGTTTGAGGTGCTTGTTCCTGTTGTGGTTGTTGTTGTTGTTTTGGCTGTTGATCATTATGATTTTCAGGAACCTTCACTTTTTCTGTGATCTCATCAAGCACTGTGTATTCTTTGTTTTCTTTTTCTTGTTTCTTTTCCTACATATGATCCTTATACAAAACCTTTTCATTGAATATGACATCTTTGCTTCTAATGATTTTGTATTTTTCATAATCATAAAAGCGATAACCAAAATCATTAACACCATATCCAATAAAGTTACATTTCTTTGATTTTGCCTCAAGATTTGTTCTATTTTCTTTATTAATGTGGACAAAGTATTCACAACCAAAAGTCTTTAAAAATGAGTAGTTGACCTTTTTACCTGTCCATGCCTCCTCTGGAATACCACCACCCAAGGAACTTGAAGGCCCTCTTTTATTAGATAAACAACAATATCTACAGCATCTACCCAAAATTGTAAAGGCAATCCTGCATGAAATCTCATGCACCTTGCACACTCCATGATTGTCCTGTTCATCCTTTCTGACACACCATTTTCTTGTGGTGTTCCTGGAACTGTCTTCTCTCTGCGAATTCCATTCTTTGAACAATACCTATCGAACTCTTTACTGCAATATTCACCTCCATTGTCTGATCTGAGACACTTCAAGCTTTTTCCTGTCTCATTTTCAACCAAATCTTTCCATTTCTTGAAAGTATCAAATACATCTGATTTATTTCGAATACAATAAATCCAGGTTTATCTGGTTGCATCATTAATAAAAGTAACATAATAATGAGAGCCACCGAGGGATGATACATGAACAGGTCCCCATACATCTGTATGCACAAGCTCTAATTTTTCGCTCTTCTTTTCTTTCCCAACTCTTAGGAATCTGACTCTCTTCTGTTTTCCATAACCACAATTCTCACAGAATCCAAATCAACATGCTTCAAACCTGGCAACAAATTTATTGAGTGGAGAATCTTCATCCCCTTCTCACTCATGTGCCCGAGCCTATGATGCCATAATGTTGTATCTTCTCCTATAGAGGTTAAAGGATTAACAAAATTAGAAATACCATTGCATAAATACAATGTACCAACCTTTTCTCATTTTGCTATTACCAGGGCTCCTTTAGTGACCTTCTAGGTTTTATCTGTAAAAGTAGTTACACAACCTTCACCTCCTAACTGCCCTATTGAAATAAGATTTTTCTTCAGATCTGGAACATGCCTTACCTCTTTCAACAACCATTGATTTCCATTTTGTTTTTTTGTGAAAACTATACCCATTCCAATGATTTTACAGGGTTTATCATCACCCAATCGAACCTGTCCAAAATCTCCTTGAACATAATCATGAAAATTTTTCCTATTAGGCGTGGCATGGAATGAGGCCCCTGAATCTACCACCCAGGCATCAATAATATTTTCTAATGAAAGAATCAAATCATCTTGCAACACATCACATATCACATTGGCTTCATGATTGTTTTCTTGTTGCACGTCTCCTTTTCCCTTGCGAAACTTGCAGTCTTTCTTCAGGTGTCATTTCTTCCTACATTTCCAGCACACTATCCCCGATCTAGACTTGGATCAACCTTTCCTTGACTTACTGCGATATCCTGGGCTCTTTCCTCTTTCCATTTTTCTTCCCCTAGTCTCTGCAGTCAAAGCATTACCTGATGTCTCATCGAAGCTTTTCTGTCGCATTTCCTCGCTAAGGATTGCACCGACAACATCATAAAAATTTAAAGTACTAGATCCAAAGACATAGTTACTAATGGCCATAACTAAACCATTCCAACTTTTTGGCAATGAGCACAAAAATAACAAAGCCCTAACTTCATCATCAAAAGTTACCGCTATAGAACTTAACTGACTGGTAACTGTATTAAATTCATTTAAATGATCAGCAACAGATCCACCTTCTGACATCTTCATATTAAATAAACGCTTCATAAGAAATACCTTATTTGAGGCCAAGGGTTTTTCATATAGTTTGGCCAATGCCGACATTAAACCCTTTGTTTTCGTTTCCTTTGAAATATTAAAGGCTACCAACGCCGCTAGGCATAGCCGTATTGTTCCAAGTGCCTTTTTGTTGAAAATATCCCATTCTGTGTCTATCATACTCGTCGGCTTCTTTCCCTTTTCGCTCAATGGTAGGTACAAATCTTTCTGATACATATAATCTTCCATCTGCATCTTCCACCGCTGGTAGTTTTGGCCGTTAAATTTTTTGACCTTAAACCTACCATCTTCTGCCATTGCTCCCACTCGAACCAAGAGCCCTTCTCTCCTGCGATTTTATCAGCCAAATAGACCTTCGGCTCTGATACCAGTTGTTAGAAAACTATATATTACAGAGCAATGGAACACATAAAATATATTGTAGAAATATAAACACAGAAAACACATAAAACAAGAGAGACACAAAGATACATGGTTCACCCAATTTTGGCTACATCCACAGAGAAACAACCAATCCTTCATTTTATATTATCCAGCAAAATGAAGAGATACAACCTACAATAGATCCACTGTAATTCCCTCTTCGCTTTCAATCTCTTCTCTCTTCCTCGCTCAGAATACACATCTACATAGCTGCAATACAATTGCCTCATATATAGGGAGGGGTTGCCTTCTAGGGAAAAAAACCCTAAATTAAACTTAACTTCTACCATCAAATTTCTGCCTAATGAACGACCCAGATTGACTACGAAATTACAACATTTTACAAGGCAATTTTACATCTATTTTTTAGCTTTGGGGGCGCTACCCTTGATCCCCCACCGGGGGGGGGGGGCTCCAAATAATTGTTGTCGCCCCCCCAGACCCCCCTGGCGGCGCACATTTATGGGCGGCTTTGCCACCGCATAACGAACTGGGGTCCAATGCGGCAATACCTTTGAATAAAGAAGATAATCAGGCTCCACACCCAACAAATGTATGCTTTCCATGGTATTAAAATGCCATTATGAATGTGTGGATATGGATAGTATATTTCATGTGTAATTTCTGAGGAATGGTCTAAACTATTGTGTTTATTTTGAGCATGAAATTGGGCTTAATTTCTCGAACATAATGGATGTGTAAATCTCCGAGGTCTAATTAAGCGCTTGTATTAAAATGAATGGTGACTAAGAGAGAGATTGAGAGAGAGAGAGTTGTGGGAAAAATCTTGAATAGTAAGTTAGTCTTGGCGCTGCTGGAGATGGCTAGTGCGACTAAGGGTTGTAACCATCACTTCAAATCTTGGTCCCCGATATTTTAAAATGGAGACCGTCCCCAATATTTTAAAATGGAGACCATTTGCGCCCAAAGAAGAACCCCCCGAGAAATTATGTCCCAAGGTATTCAAGTCACGAGACAGAAAACATTACAATAGTTAATGAAAAAATGATAATTCATGAGGGCAAGAGCATAGTGGGACACAAAATACCTAGCCCTTAACATGGACCCTTTAGTAGGGAAAAGTGGCCCAAAATTAGGTGACACATGGCACTCCTAGAGGAGTCCACATGGCACTCCTAAAGGAGTCCACATGGACATCATGACGTCAACATGAAATGAAACTTATGTCACACTGGCGGTTTCAAAAGAGGAACAGGGAGAAATGGCCAAGGTAAATTATTTTGGGGAGGCAAGAGCCTAGTGGGACCCAGACTACATGCTCGTTAATGTGGACCGAGGCTGACATGGTGTCATAATGGCATTCCACGTGGTAGCTAGATTTGACCTTAAGGAGGGACCAAGTGGTAAAACATTGGGTGACATGTGGCACACTCAAAGGTGACCACATGGATAGGATGATATCAACATGATAAGGATGTGACATCACCCTAGGCTAACATAACCCCAACGATTTCAAGAGGAGCACAACGAGAGTACCACAGGAAATTTTATGTTCCAGGGGACAAAGATATTTCCGACATATGATGGAAGTTGAGTTATTTCCCAACATGGAAGGACATAACTGGGAGGATGATAGGGAAATTGATGAGGCCAAGTGTTAAAGTGGTGGTTGTGGGGTCTGCCACGTAACATGGTTATCTGGTTAGGAGACAACATGATTCTTGGAGAGACAAAACTATAAATGGGAGAAAATTAAAAAAAAATAAATGTATATATATATATATATATATATAGAGAGAGAGAGAGAGAGAGAGGGTTTCACAAAGAATCCCCAATAGTATCTTAGAGGGCCCATATGACCATGGGTCAGAACCACTACTTTAAATACCGGTCCCCAACATTTTAAAATGGAGACCATTTGTGCCTAGAGAAAACATCAGGGGAAGTTACGTCCTGTGATATTCATGTCATGGGACGAAAAATATTTCAATAGTTAACAAAAATTTGATTATTCACGAGGGCAAGAGACTGGTGGGACCTAGAATACGTGTCCTTTGATGTGGACACTCTAGTGGGGACAAGTGGCCCTAAATTAGGTGACACGTGGCACTCCCAGAGGAGGCCATGTGAATAGCGTGACATCAACATGACAAGGGAGTGACTTCATCCTTGTGGTTTTGAAAGGGGGACACAGATAAATTCCTAGGGTAAATTCTTTCGAGTAGGCAAGAGCCTGATGGGACCTAGACTATGTGGTCGTTAACATGGAACTAGGTTGATGTGGTACAACAGTGGCATGCCACATGGAAATCAAATTCAACCTTTTAGAGGGTCCAAGTGGGCCAAAAATGGGTGACACATGGCATATTCGAAGGTGGACACATGGATAGGATGACTTCAACATGACTAGGATGTAATGTCACCTCACGGTTTTGGGAGGAGTACAGTGAGAGAACCCCAAGGAATTTTATGTTCCAGGGGATAGAGATATTCTTGGAATATGATGGAAAATGATTTTTGTACCTGCATGGAAGGACGTGGCTGGGAGAATGATAGGGTGATTGACGTGGCCAAGAGGTCTACGTGGTGACTGCAAGGTCTTCCACATAACATGATTACGTGGCTAAGAAGTGACATGGTTCTGGAGATCCCCTCCTTTCTCCATACTTCGTGGGGTGACCCCCTCCCCCTCATGTTGTCAATTTTGTTGGGCCAATGACCACCATTCAATTTAGAGAATGAAAAGTAGTGGAACATCAACTAAGGGACCCCCCACCCTCATGACGTCAACAAGGGGGAGGGGTTGTTCATTTTCATCTACGTCGTCGATCCCTCTGTTGGGTGTACATTGTAAATTGTCCAAGGCGGTGGCGTGGCATATATCATAGGTTTACACACACACGGATAATTCCACATGGATAGGTAGGATGAAATGGACCTCCCCTGAAAGGTGGAGGGCTACCACGTGGGCGTCACATGGTAGCACAATGCTAACTTGATAAGACCTTAATGACTTGACTTCATATGTCCATATCTTCTGATCCGGATCTTAGTTTTCGAAAAAATTTATATCATCAGAAAGCTCTTGATAAGCTAGATGAAATAATGATATTTCTTTTGAGTCTTGAGAAGATTGAAAATTGATGAAACTTTTAGACCTAATTTCCATGCAAGACTATGAAGGTCAAGTTAATGATAGTAATGCCTTGATCTACCCTTATTATAGGATTAAGAGTGGAAGGAGTTATGTTACAAAAAATAGAGATAAATTATAAGGATCATATCCCCTCCTATATTAAAGCTCAAATTCAACCACATTGTTGCATTTAAGATAACGAAAAGAACCCTTGTGGAAATTGAGGGACAACCCCCTTAATTTCAAGGTTTTTGTGGGGAAATAAACCTCCCTTCAAGGAGGTTGTTCCCCCATTATTTTATATAAGAGAGACTCAATTCTACGTCTCAAGAGGGGAAATAACATTGCTACTGCATTCATTTTATCTATGCAACTTTTCAAGCTTTCATAACTAGACTTACACATTTTTTATTCAAGTTAATGGAAAAGAAGTTTTCCTTTCAAGGAAGCTAGTGTTGAGAGTGTAGTAGGTCTCTGAGAACCTTAGGGAGGGACCACCCATAGGAGCTCCACAAACTCTTATGTACCAATTGCTTCATCATTTACATGATTATTTTTCATGATTTTCATAACATTCTTTCCATGTTGCAATAGTTTAGTGAATGATATGCTTTACATTTTCTTATAAAAGATTGGTGTTTTAGCAATTTTTATTTCCTCAGTTGTTCTTATGAAGTATACATGGAAGAAATAGGTTCCTTTAAGATTTTTTAGCTTCCAAAGTGTTGAGTTACTTCTTTAATCTCACATATGTAATTTTTTGCACACTTTCTTGTAGGACTAGAGGGTTTCCTGTAAGATAGTCCTGAAACCCTCTCTTTTGTCATTTTCCTTCGTGCTAATATATATTTCATATATCCATTCATAAAATGACACTTTTTAATGTGGTTTGGTGAATAAGAGATTTAAGGAAATGAACAATGTTCTCTTCAAGAATGATTTATGTTTCTAGTATTTCTGAATTCTATTTGTTAGTGTTTTTATTCCTAAAGTAGTATTAAGGTTTACATTCTTGTAATGTAGAATAGGCCTTTCTCATTTAGGAATTTGAAATAGTCCTTTCTTCCTACAAACTAGAAGTATCATTTACTTTCCTGCAATTCTCTTTCTAGTAACAGTGATTTTCCTACAATTTGAAGTTCGTAAGTGCTTACTTTCATTGAGTGACTGGCCATGAAATAACTCAACATTTTCACCTAATCACCCAAGAGACATTTTATTTCATTTGATAGATCAATAGATCCATTGTGGAGGGATAAGAAGTGCATGTTGCACATATAGTGCAAGACACCTCTTAAGTTTGTGTGAACCCTAGGTTGGCACTTAAAGCTTAGAATTTCACAAGTGTAGCATTGTTGTTGTAATACTAAGGGCCATCAACAACTATGCCATTAATGATTATTGGAGGATACTTGCTCAATTTTCATAGGGATGATTCAACAAAGCAAACTTCTTAGACATAACCATAATGAGAGTCAACATCGAGTAGAGACTTTTGTCAAATAGTACATTTTTGTGTAATCAAGGTCTATTTTAGAAGTTTAGGTCTACAAAAGTTTCTAAAGACAACTTATTTTTGCTAGTATTAAAAATCATATAAAAACAAGTAAAATCTCAATACTAAGAGATCAAGATTTATTGCAATCAACCGAGGTCCTAAACTCTAGACACTACTCATTTATTAGTGTTGAAGATTCATCCTTTCTAATTGTAACACTATGTGAACTCTCTATTCATGTACTTTTTTGGTGTATTAGAAACATATTCAGTATATGTATTTGATTTTTAACCTCTATGAATAAATCTTGAAAGTGATAATTGGGCACTATGTTCCCTATTACACGTGTCTCTATGATGAGAAAGTGAGATTTCATGAGTGATATAATTTGTATTAATGTGACCTTCCTCTTTCATTAAATCATTTTAGTGAAATTCATACTTTTGATCAAATACATTTGTTAGCTGCTAAATTCAGTTTCTTAGCACGTGTTTTGTCCCAATAGGAGTTGAAGCGTTATTCAAATAACCTTTATCATATGTTTATGTTTTTGTCATGTTTTTCATAGCTTCCATATTATTCTCAATTTGTCTATTACATTTGAGAGATTACATACATATTAGGTATGTAATTTTATTGCCTTGATATTATGAAAGCTTGATTCAAAATATTAAGTCAATATATTTAAAGTTAAAGATTATTGGATACCTTGGCATGGTTCCTTAGCGAATAACATCTCCAGGAACAACATAGTCCATGATAACCACACCATATCCTTGAAACCCAAAATTTCCATTATAGCCCTCACAACAATCCCCACTCTATTTGTTGGCACACTAATCCCTTCTTCTTTTAGCACTACCACCATTGTTTCCTTGTCTATTGCAGCTATGAATATCATGTCACGTCCCCATTCATCCAGTGGTAACTATACTAATGGTACCATTTTTACTACTCTTGATTCCTTGCCTATCATAATTTTCAATAGGAATGGGTTGTTACTTATCACATTACACATGGATGATGAACTTGTACCATTAAAGAGTTTAAAGAGTCTTGGTAGTTACTAATTATTAATTATTGGTGTTTGATATAAACTCAATAATTTTATGTTGATTTGTAAATTAATCATAATGTATGACTAAATTGTCAAGGAATAAAAAGTTGTATTTCGAACTATTTTTTCATCCACCATAGAATTGGCCATAAGCACCAAGACTTTGATTTGAAGAAAGAGTTGATTCATTACATGGTGGGTCTTTCTAGGCAATATTTAACCAAAAGGTGGTTTCTTCTATGGTAGAAAAGTATTTGTGGAAAAATACATGCCACCTACATGAGACATCTTCATCGTGAACCTATTTATGAGAGTCCTTGAGTGGTTCCCAGAGAAAAGTGAGTGCACTAATGAGGATGCTAGGGAGAAAAAGTGAAAAATGAAGAAAATAAATCGAAAGTTGGAGAGATATGAAGGTAATGATATAACACTAAGTGAATAAATCACTTTTTATTTTAGTTCTAGATAAATATTTCATTTTATATAATGAGATATGATTCATATTAACATATTTTTAAAACTTTTGATAGATTTAAAGAAGCATCAAAGGCCATCAAGACTAGATTGTAGAGAGCTCGACAACACAAACTTGACTCTCTAAGGATATATTCAAATTAAAGCTAAACATATAAGTACTAAATTATTAAAGCTTTCATTATTGAATTGTTCAACTCTATTTTATGGCTAACTTGAATTAATTGTGTTATGTTATGATATGTAGTTGGATAAGTAAAACTAGGTTTCTACAAGAAATCAATTAGAAAAAACTTTAACAGGGATGTAAATGAGTGAAATATATTTTGAATGATCAAATTATAAACTTGTTTATAATTTATGGTTTATAAACTAATTATAAATAGTATAATAGGTAAAAGCAAATATTATTTATGATTAAGCAAACATTGATGGTAACAAGGCCATTATAGACGAACCTATTGGGTTGATAAGTGTATATATGCATGATGATTGACATTAAATTGAACTCTAGAATAGAATGCTTAATTTTGTTATATACTTATATCATTTTTCTTGTTATTGAAGTTGTACCATTTAATGAGGTTGTAGGTATGAATGGAATTAAATTGAACTCTAGATATAAAATATTTAATTTTTTACACTTTTATTTTTTTTGGCTATAAATTTTGTATTAATTAATGAGGTTATTGATGATGATTAGCGAGATGTGATTTATACCATTGAAGTTTACTACATCATATGTTATATAGGTCAAAGGAAAATAGCTCGAATGGTAGCTAGCGAGTTTAATCCCCCCTCCACCCAGGTTCTATTCTCTGGAGACATGTTAACTTGTGCAAAAAAAAATGAACAAGTTGAAAATCTTGACGAGTAATTTCTATAAGCCCAAAGGGGTAGGAAAATTTGAATATCTAGATATAGAGGTGAATAGTGGCACCTGTTGTGATTCAATCCTAGGCATTTCTAAGAACAATCCTATAAAGTTACCAATTCACCAGTTACCATGAAAAAAATATAATATACATATAGATAAACTATAAATAGATCATTTTTTTAGGAATAAAGATGATGCAATACATAAATAAGTAACTGATAACATGAAAACCACCATGTACATGAGTTGTGGTTCACTTCAACTTCATTTCTATATCCCTGGCCACTCTAGCTAAGTCTGGTTGCTTGCGAAAACTTACAATAGACTTCACAAGCCTTTCTTGATTACAACAAATAACACGGGAAAATAAAAAGGGTTACCAAAACCAAGGGCCCATAACAAAACTAGATCTAGAGATTTCAAGATTCAGTAGTAGGAGTAATTATAATATTTCAAGACCCCCCTTAATATTTATCTTCTTTTCCAATCTTCTAATTGTTGATTTGTTGTCTTCGTCTTGATTTGAGACATATTCTTATCTTTAGTTTCCTCATCCTTCGACTTGCTTGGTCCTTCCTTTTTCACTTGCAAAAATATGATCATTGATGTCCATATAAAAAAAAATCATTTGTTGAGATACATGGGTGCCAACTGTTGTACTAACCAATTATATAGGAAATATTTTCACCTACATGGCTCATCAACATGTTAGATTCCTCCTTAACAATGACTTGGTCCTAACCATCTCACATTCTAAGATTACTTCACGCATTCCCCCCTTAGTCAAAGATTCAACATATCCGAAAACATCAAGCTAGCATATGGGTACACCTACCACCCTTGTACCTATCTAAGTGATTCATTGCACAACTTCATCCTACATCCTCTCTATGCATGATAGGGATGAATGTGTGCGCTACCATGTTACAACATATATGCCTGAATAATGAGGCTTACAACAAACCTAGGGAAGTGAACTTGCCTAAGGCTAGGCTTTACAACTTGGACAAAGCTTTGGGGCGTTACGTACATCCAATCATGCAACCCTTGAAACATTACATCATTTAAATTCACGTACAACAAGTGTTTGAATTATTTACAGAAACAACAAGATTAGACTCATCATGTGCCCAAAACATGAGGCATTAGAAAAAAATATGATTGCTTATCAAGGTCACTGCCCGTTGTCGATCTCGTCTACTAGAAATCATTCCATTCAAATTCTATCCTAACTCTATATCATAATACAACTTTAAATGTATTTCCTATGATATATATATTTCTTAAGCCACTTCCAATCTGATTGTATTTATCCAATTCCAAAATAGAACAATATCCTCCTTCAAAACCTTTTGACGAAGGCTAACTTTAATGACTCCTTTAGTGAATGACACTTCCTTCAATCCGCGGATACAATCTTTCATATTTAGCTACCTTTACCACACAGTGATTAGTGATGGGTTTGCAAATTGTCACTCCAAAGCCTCTATGATATCATATTCACCTCTTCGTCCAAAATCCCCTACTATGTTTTGTTAATCAATTTTTGGTGATCTATGGATTTGAGTCCATGCACTCACAAGAAAGATCTCCCTTCTTGGATAGGTTTTACAACAATGATAAATGCAAGTCCTGTTACAACAAAATCTAGCACCTAGTGCAAAGCCTCATTAGGTGACCTAGATAATGTGCAACACATGAGAGTATCAACACTATCACCTTAAAAACTACTCACCTCTCTTTAGTGAAGGACACAATCCAACACAAGGGAGTATTCCCTAGTAGTTCTTAGGGATAAAGTAACCCAAGGATCTTAAGTTAAGTGCCCCCTAAGGATCCTACAATATAGATTCACCCAATAAAGGTATGGAAAATTAGGGTTTGAGATGGATGAAGGAATAAGTTCTAGATTTGGGTTCAAGGGAGCTATGAGTCAATCTAAATGCTATGGTTGAACTAAAAAGTTTCAAATAGGTTTCTGAAACATATAAAATCAATAAAATACTCAATGTTGATATAAACTAGGGTTTTAAATCAAACAATTGCATCAAAACAATACTTTATGACAACAACAAATTTGGCAATGAAAATTGTAAATAAACTGTGTGAAATGAAGGCTAAACTAGAGAGAAAACCAGGGACAAAGTTACAACAAATTTTGATAGTTAATAAAACATAGAAAAAAAATAAAACATTCATGTTATCACTATAAAATGGTAGAAAACGCATGAACAACTTCATTGTTGCTTCTCTAATGTACTTCTACACAATGTTTAATCCTAGGGCATACAACAACAAGTCATTAGTGCTAAAAAATGTAAGCTCTTGTGGTACTTTAACCTAATTTATTGTGTAATAATAAAGAAGTGATTTTTATACTTAAAAATAATGCCATAAGAGATAAATAAGTGATTTCTCATTCTAGGGCATACATAGTCTATGATACAGATACTTAGGTTTCCTTCTAGTGATACTAAATCCAAACAATCTAAGGGAAATAAAATAACTTAGCCTAGGGTGTGAGATTTAAGTTCTCAATTTTTTGGATGATTGATGGAAAGAAAAACCTAGTAACTTTATTCCTCAAATACTTGGATGGGTGATTTAGCTCAACACGGTACAATGAAAAAAACACTAGATAAAATCTTTTTTCTAACACATATATACACGTCACCTTAAAAATTAAAATAAAAAAGGTATTAAGCATACTAAAAAATGTCATATATATATATAAACATCAAATTTTTTAATTAACATGTTTAAATTTGGTATCAATAGTTACAATTTATTGTTTTCAAAACTATATATAATTTATGTTATTTAGTATCTTATTAAAAAATAAAATTATATATATATATATATATATATATATATATATAAGTGTTACGCACTTTGTATTAAAATTTAATGATGATTACATAGATCAAAAAAAATTATGCTATTGGTTTATGTGAAGGAAACTAGATCAATGACATAAGTTCACAGTTGTGAGGTTACTAAGACCTCTTATAGATCATTTTCTAATTATAAACTTATAGAAACAACTAGATGTGCTAGACCTTGACATGCATTGAAATTAAAAGAAAAAAAAGACTACTATTGTTGCAAGCAAAAAAACAAGTGAGCCATAACAACTAGTGAATTAAATTTCCAAGCATCTAGGCTAGTTGGTCACGACCCTTATTGGAGGAATAAGAGATGTTGGTTGATCTCTTGGCTAGAATGGTCAACTTGCTATCAATGTCGTTAATCGCCCTCCCCTTTCCCAACTTTGCCAATGTGATAAAATTCTCCTTTGAGCCCTCCTATACCTCAGTATGCCACTTGCAATATTCAAATAATATTTAAGCTTTTACAGATTTTGTTTCATGATCAATAAAATAAGTGAAACACATGCAATGGACCAAATATAGTAGAATCCACAACCCCTTTTATATGAACCAATATCATATCAAGGGAAAAGAAATACATATCTATTCTTAAAAAAAATATATAATATAAATAATACTATAAAATATTAATATAAATCCATAAATCCATCTTAATGTCAATTTATTAAATATAAATAAAGATAAAATTATCAAATAAAACTATTTAAAAATATTTTATATTAAAAACAAAATTACAACTTTAAAAATATAATGCCTATCCATTCTAATATTTCAAACAATTTTATAAATACTACATTGTAATTTTATATCAATAAAATATAATAACTCATTAATATTTTACTTTTGTAAAATATAATAACTTATTAATATTTTACTTTTGTATAAAATATAATTTGTAATCGAACAAAATGGGTTTGGCATTCTTATCAACAACGTACAACCATAATGAAAAGAACAAAGGATGACAACAGCACTCTTTATTAATAGATAAATGGTGACATGCATCCGCACAATTGTTTAATTTATTTGATATTTTTAGAATCATCAGCTTCCTGGAAGGTTTGTCATAACCGCCAATTGCATTTCATATCAATCACTAATCACTACAAAATTTTAGATCCTAAAAATGAGATTTATATAATTTTTTTCTATTTTTAACTAAAAGTCAATGGAAACCATCTGACCTCACAACTTTCATTGATTTTTCCATTTTTTTTTCCACACAAATTTATTAATTAATTAATTTCAATTTTTAATATTTTCTTGGCCTGCCTCACATATTTTCGAAGCTGTGATTTTGTCTCACCTCACTTTCGACATCCTCGTATTTAATGTCAAATTCTGAGCATACATATTCTCAAAGGCATGATTCCTTTCACACGATGCATGTTTCTGCACTTAACTTATTTCATAAAAAAATGTACATATTCTCAAAGGCATGATTCCTTTCACACGATGCATGTTTCTTCACTTAACTTATTTCATAAAAAAATGTGCATTATCTATTATATATATATATATATATTTTTACACTCTCAATTATCTTTTTAAATTTTGTAATCATAATAAGTTTATTAATCGTCATCATCACTAGCCATATAAAAGACAATAGACATTTAAATGACATGCTCAACAAAAATAATATTTTCACACATATACATATATAATTAATTATTATTATTTATTTTTATACATTTTTATTTTAATTTATAAAGGTTTTTTAAATTTATAATAAATCTCATTTTTTAATTATAAAATTTTAAAAAAATTATTCATTAAATAATTATATAATAAAAAATTTACATAAAAATTCTTAACCTTAATTAAAATCTAAATTATTTTATCAAAATTAAATGACCAAACATTATCATGATTGATTATAATTTATTAGTTTTTTTTCAATATTTTCATGGATTTTTATTATTGTTTTTTTTTACTTCATCTTTTTATAATGGATTGAATTAAGTATTATTTTGTCAAAAAATAAGATACCTTGCCATAGGTTGAGGATATTGCATTTAGTTTATAGTCAAACTCATATTACTTTAAGGTTGAGTTTAAAAATTTGTCAGTTTTCCATAATTTAACTTTATATATTGAAATTTATTATTTTTGACATTATTTTAATTTATTTTTCTATAATTTGATTGGCTAAATATATATATATATATATTTTGCTCAATGCATGGATTAATGAGCCAAAAAATAAAAATGTACTATCATAAAATGTGGTACATATATTAAACTTATTTAATAAACTAAATTGAGGACCCATAAAGTAGGTTGAACGTTTATAGCTGGTACAATAATGTGATGTTTGATGTGAAGCAACTTGACTTGACAATCTCTAGGGTCATTTGTACTCAACAACTCATAAGCAGCTGGACTTGGTAGGGCAATCAGATAAGAATATCCTATCACAAAAGATGGATGTCCAATTACAGGTTCCAAATGTGAATATGCAGATTAAAATCTTGGTTCAATATTTTATTTTATGATTCCAATCAGAGATGCAGATTAAAATATTGGTTCAATATCTTATTTTATGATTCCAATTACACGTTCCAAATGTGAATCGATAAATTAAAATCTTGGTTCAATATCTTATTTTATGATTCTGGGCAGGAAAGGACTATTCATTATTACAAAAGATGGATGTCCAAATACAAGTTCTAAATGTGAATAAGCAGATTAAAATCTCGGTTCAATATCTTATTTTATGATTCCAATTACAAGTGCAAATTAAAATCTTGGTTCAATATCTTATTTTATGATTCCAGGCAATTCATTATTGAATTCCCATACTTGAGTATTGAATCCCTGAAGTGGAGGACATACCATCATTTAGAATATTGAAGTTACGTGGAGTGGATAAATAGACTTGACATTATTAATATTAGTTTTATTGATGATAGAGATCTTTATGATGGATATGTTATATGTAGATTAGTGTTTTTACTGTTTTAATTAATATATTCTTTGTTTTAACTTTTTTCCTATTTTTGGTGTTATATATATAATTTTTAAAAATATTTTTAATTATTATTAAAAATGATATATTTTCTATGTTAAAAAAATTCATTATATTTAGTTGTTAATAAGTAATGAAACTAATTATTTGAATATTTTAGTTAATAAAGTTATTATTATTATTTAGGGAAAATCTTGTTATTTGAAATAACTTAGGTTTCTTTTCATTTTATTTGAGGAAGATGAATTCTTAGGCAACAAAAATTAGTTTTAGGTCTTACTTCAAGAACAAATGTAGTTTGGGCCTAATAGTATTTTCAACAAAACTAATCTTCTTTTTTATTACCCTCATATTACTTTTAATGTATTTTATTACTTTCATTGAAATTATGTATTTTCTAAGCCCATCGAGCTCCAAGTAAAATTAGAATTAAACACACTAGCTACCACCCAAATTATTATCTTTAAACCAATTTCAAATTTATAACCTATATGTCTTACACTCTTGTCTTTATTAACTTTTTATTTAAAAATTGCCAAATATATTATCATATCTGATAATCATACTTTTAAATAAATATAAATTTTCAACTCTTTAGTTCACACTTATTTTAAAGTTAATGAATGTTAGGATCGATTTCATGACTAATAGGTAGGTATATAGTACAAATTAATAATAAGAATAACATATTTAACAATAACATAAATGATTTATATATAATGATGCATCCATACCATTTATTCCTTCAGATCCAGTGATTTCTTACCTTGTCCCGAGGATGAACCACATTAGTTGGTTCGAAACGTCGACCCAATCCTAACGATGTGATTAATCCGAAAGACTGATATCTACATTATGGATTAGAAAAGTCTTAGATCTAACAATATCACCCTATATGGAAGGGAAATGGCTGACAAGGCTTGTCAATTTGAACGGGCTCGATAGCAAGTTGCGAAGAAGAAATCTAATCTGACTTCTCTCAAAAGATGTAGGGCTGCATCATTGATTCCAGTGTTTGCCCATATATTTTCAACGGATAACTTTGGGCAGTGATGCATCCATACTATTTATTCCTTAAGATCTAGTGATTTCTCACCTTGTCTTGAGGATGAACCACATTAGTTGGTTCGAAACGTTGACCCAATGCTAACGATGTGATTAATCTGAAAGACTAATATCTACGTTATGGATCACAAAAGTCTTAGATCTAACATTATCACCCTATACGTAAGGGAAATGGCTGACAAGGCTCGCCAATTTGAACAGGCTCGATTGCAAGTTGCGAATAAGAAATCTGGTTTGACTTTTCTCAAAAGATGTAGGGATGCATAATTGATTCCAATGTTTGCCCGTATATTTTCAATGGCTAACTCTGGGCAATGATGCATCCATACTATTTATTCCTTCAGATCCAGTGATTTCTCACCTTGTCCTGAGGATGAACCACATTAGTTGGTTCGAAAAGTTGACCCAATCCTAAAGATGTGATTAATCTGAAAGACTGATATTTACATTATGGAGCGCAAAAGTCTTAGATCTAACATTATCACACTATACGGAAGGGAAATGGCTGACAAGGCTCGTCAATTTGAACGGGCTCGATTGCAAGTTGCGAAGAAGAAATCTGATCTGACGTTTCTCAAAAGATGTAGGGATGCATCATTGATTCCAATATTTGCCCGTATATTTTCAACCGCCAGCTTTGGGCAATGATGCATCCATACTATTTATTCCTTCAGATCCAGTGATTTCTCACCTTGTCCTGAGGATGAACCACATTAGTTGATCTGAAACGTTGACCCAATCCTAATGATGTGATTAATCCAAAAGACTGATATCTACATTATGGATCACAAAAGTCTTAGATCTAACAATAACATATATTTTAATTTAACTATATTTAAACTAAACGACAAAAATTAGCTACTATGTAGTATTTGCTAAAAAATTAGTTGTAATTAATTTCATGTTTCATTATTATATTTTTTTTATTAATATTTGAATGAATTTTGTTTTACTTTTCTTTTTCAATAATTAATTTGAATTAATTATTAATTATAAGTTAATTGCATCAACAAAATAAAAAGTGATTAAAAATATATAAATAAGATTTTGAATCATTAAGATTTTTCAAAATACTTAATCTATATAAATAAAACAATTTAAAGTTACTATTACAATATCTGTTTTGAATTTCAATAAAACTCATTAAAATATATATCCAAAAATACAAAACATTTAAAAAATATATATAAATTAATTAAAATTAAAATTAAAAAATAAATGGATTAAAATTAATTAATTTCATTATCCAATCCATCAACAAATTTGAGTGAACCCTACGCAACGTTCAATTTTTGTTTAAAAGGTTCGCTGTTCCAGTAATAAAGACGCGTATATATATATACTTTAACCGAATACTTTGGAAAAATAAAAGAAAAAACCTAAATTAAAATGAATTTGAAATTAAAATAATAATAAAATAAATAACTATAATTTCTTTATCAATCCATCAACAAATTTGAGTGAGCCAGCCCTACACAACGTGGAATTTTTCTTTGAAAGTTTCGTGGTTCCAATAATCGTGACGCGTCTTCGTATCTATTTAAATTAAATTAAAAAAAAAAAAATCGCGGTTCGACGCGTCTTTCGGTATCTAAAGCGCAACGTTGAATTTGTCTTTGAAAGTTTCGCGGTTCCAGTGACCATACGCGTTCTTGGGTATCCAAAGCATTCAATCTCCACATGACACGATCAAAAAAATAATTAAAAAATAATTTTAATATGTAGGGTTATTGTTTAGTACTTGTTTTTTATATAATACTTGTTTTTTATATAATAGATAATAATTATTAAATATTTAAATAAATTTATAAATCTAACAATGAAATATATTGGAATATATAAAGGGAAATAATTAATAGACTAAATAATTTTGGAGCAAAATAGAGATAGGTGGATAGAAAATTTTGGATGAAACATTAGTCTCAACATCATCATTTGTTATAAAAGTTAAGAGTTTATTGAAATGTGTTTGTCCACATTTTATTATATCTTTACCTTATGGGGTTATCTAAATAATGACTCTTAGTCTTACTATAGTTGCATTAAATGAACAAATTCATAAATTTAATAATGAAACACATTTGAATAAGACAAAGGAAAATAATTAATGGACTATATAACTTTGGAGCGAAATAGAGCTAAGTGCATAGACAATTTTGGATGAAACATTAGTCCCAACATCATAGTTTCCTACAAAAGTTAAGAGTTTATTGAAATATTTTTGTGCACATTTTATTCCATCTTTAGTTTATGTCATTATCTAAATAATGATATTTGGTCTCAATATAGTTGCATTAAATAATTATTTAAGATTAAATAGAAACATCACCATTTCTTACCAAAGCTAAGAGTTTATTGAAATGTTCTTGTGCACATTTTATTCCATCTTTAATTTGTGGGATTATCTAGATAATGATCGTTAGTGTCAATATAGTTGCATTAAATAATTATTTAAGATTAAATAGAAATTAGAATAAACATATTATCAATTGAATTTTTGAGATTTTATGGCGAAGAAAAGATTATTATGATTATCACAAACTTATTTTCAAATCAATATTAATATTTATTTCTAAAAATTTTATTATATATATTTAACCATTTTTTAAAATACAATTTTGAAATAATATAAATATAAAATTTATAATAATTTGTTATATATTACAATTTCATCATATAATATTCACTCTATATATTACAATTTCCTCATATAATATTCACTTTAAATATAAAGAATTTGATTATAATAGTATACAACATTGAATTTGTAATAATTTATATAAATATTTTTAATTAGTATTTTTTTTAAATAAAAAATAAGTGGTCAATTTTTTTCTTTTTTTTTTTCTTTTTGAAGTATTAAGGGTTTCGCACTGCATTATATTAGATATCATTTTTTGGGATTCAACTGCATTAAGGAAGTTATTAACATATAACCATTTTCATGAGAGGTAGTCATAACTGACTAATTTCTCATGATTTTTTAATAGTCCACTTAGCACTCATTGCATTGGGTGATGCTCACAGAGGTGAAGTGAGATTGAAACTAGTAAATGAATCACATAAGGTCAATCATCACAATACCAAAAAAATTACTATATTTTAAATAAAAAATTACATAATTATATTTTTCTAAATTTTTATTTCATACTGAAAATAACAAAATAATAATATAAAACTAATTCAACTGCATCCGTCTCATGCCATTTGTTTATAAAAAATATATTATCTTTAAACAAAAAACTATTAATTCGAGTATATCTATTCCTTCCCATGGTGCATTATGCACATTACCTTAATTTATTGTTTTAAATTTTCCGTTGAAAGTTATTAGTCCCTGCCGGGGACTATAAGCGATCGATAGATCGCTGACTTTGGGTTGACCGACGCGATTTTTGGAAATATTTGCCATATATCCTAAGTCGAACCAAGGTTTAGGGGGCGGAAAGGATTGGGGGTCTTATTACGCGCTTCGCATCGTTCGAGGTGAATGGCACGTGGCGCGCGTGAAGGGCACGTGGTTGCATGCGCTCTGGTGGTCTGATCGGCGGCCAGGTGTCCCTCCTCGAGATGCTTGAAAGTTCGGCTTGGGTTTTACTGTCTTCGCGGCATTTGGGTTGGTATTGTTACTTGCTTGTTTAGCTCTACAGTCTGTGCGATTTTCCGTCTGCGGGTATTGTTAGTTGCTTGTTTAGCTCTGCAGTCTGTGTGATTTTTCGTCTGCGGTGGAGTTCCTGCCTGCTCGGTGTGGCTTTGGTAAGTTCGGCTACTGTGTGGCCTGCATGCAAGAGTCGATGGTTATTTGAGCATTACAAGTTAATGGCATTCTGGTTGAATACTGAGGGTTTGTCTTCTAGTTAAATACTGAGGGTTTCTCTTACCTGCATGCAAGAGTCCATGTTTATTTGAGCATTATAAGTTAATGGCATTCTGGTTGAATATTGGGGGTTTGTCTTAGCTGTGGTCGGCATGCGCTGTGGTGGTCTCATCGGCGGCCAGTTGTTCCTCCTCCAGATGCTGGAAAGTTCGGCTTGGGTTTTACTGTCTTCGCGGCCTTTGGGTTGGTATTATTACTTGCTTGTTTAGCTCTGCAGTCTGTGCGATTTTTCGTCTGCGGTGGAGTTCCTGCCTGCTCGGGTATTTTTACTTGCTTGTTTAGCTCTGCAGTCTGTGCGATTTTTCGTCTGCGGTGGGGTTCCTGTCTGCTCAGTGTGGCTTTGGTAAGTTCGGCTATTGTATGGCATTCTGGTTAAATACTGAGGGTTTCTGTTACCTGCATGCAAGAGTCCATTGCTATTTGGGTTTTACCCTGTTCGCGGCCTTTGGGTTATTATGGTTACTTGGTTGTTTAGCTCTGCGGTCTGTGCGATTTTTCCTTTCTATTTGTTGTATTGTCTGCGGTGAAAACACAATGCGGTTCCTGCCTGCTCTGTTACCTGCATGCAAGAGTCCATGGTTATTTGAGCATTATAAGTTAATGGCATTCTGGTTGAATACTGAGGGTTTGTCTTAGCTGCATGGGTTTTATGCAAATTTCGGTAAATGTCTGCGTGAAGCTATGATTCTTAGTTGTATTGTTTAGAGGTTAAGTTCGGCTACTGCATTATAAGTTAATGGCATTTGGATTATTATTGTGAATACTGAGGGTTTGTCTTCTGGTTAAATACTGAGGTTTTCTCTTACCTGCATGCAAGAGTCCATGGTTATTTGAGCATTATAAGTTAATGGCATTCTGGTTGAATACTGAGGGTTTGTCTTAGCTGTGGTCGGCATGCGCTGTGGTGGTCTCATCGGCGGCCAGCTGTTGCTCCTCGAGATGCTGGAAAGTTCGGCTTGGGTTTTAGTGTCTTCGCGGCCTTTGGGTTTTACTGTCTTCGCGGCCTTTGGGTTGGTATTGTTACTTGCTTGTTTAGCTCTGCAGTCTGTGCGATTTTTCGTCTGCGGTGGAGTTCCTGCCTGCTCGGGTATTGTTACTTGCTTGTTTAGCTCTGCAGTCTGTGCGATTTTTCGTCTGCGGTGGGGTTCCTGCCTGCTGGGTGTGGCTTTGGTAAGTTCGGCTACTGTATGGCATTCTGGTTAAATACTGAGGGTTTCTGTTACCTGCATGCAAGAGTCCATGGTTATTTGGGTTTTACCCTGTTCGCGGCCTTTGGGTTGTTATTGTTACTTGGTTGTTTAGCTCTGCGGTCTGTGCGATTTTTCCTTTCTATTTGTTGTATTGTCTGCGGTGAAAACACAATGCGGTTCCTGCCTGCTCTGAGGGTTGCTGTTACCTGCATGCAAGAGTCCATGGTTATTTGAGCATTATAAGTTAATGGCATTCTGGTTGAATACTGAGGGTTTGTCTTAGCTGCATGGGTTTTATGGAAATTTCGGTAAATGTCTGCGTGAAGCTGTGATTCTTAGTTGTATTGTTTAGAGGTTAAGTTCGGCTACTGCATTATAAGTTAATGGCATTTGGATTATTATTGTTACTTGGTTGTTTAGCTCTGCGGTCTCTGCGATTTTTCCTTTGTATTTGTTGTATTGTCTGCGGTGAAAACACAATGCGGTTCCTGCCTGCTCGGTTAACTCTATCGCAAACGTTTGGTTGCGGTTCTGTTGTTCCAGGTGCGGCTTGTATCCCTCGACTGTGTGCTGTCGCTTTGGTAAGTTCGGCTACTGTATTGTTTAGAGGTTAAGTTCGGCTACTGCATTATAAGTTAATGGCATTCTGGTTAAATACTGAGGGTTTCTGTTACTTGCATGCAAGAGTCCATGGTTATTTGAGCATTATAAGTTAATGGCATTCTGGTTGAATACTGAGGGTTTGTCTTAGTTGCATGGGTTTTATGGAAATTTGGGTAAATGTCTGCGTGAAGCTGTGATTCTTTGTTGTATTGTTTAGAGGTTAAGTTCGGCTACTGCATTATAAGTTAATGGCATTCTGGTTAAATACTGAGGGTTTTTGTTACCTGCATGCAACAGTCCATGGTTATTTGAGCATTATAAGTTAATGGCATTCTGGTTGAATACTGAGGGTTTTGTGTGCAGACTTCGTTAACCAATTTCGTCATTTGCACATTTTCTCATGGTACTGGCACAGGCTGGGTTGTGCATGAATATGGTCTAGACGAGAAGGAATTCGAACGCTCGGCTTCGTTGCAGGTACGGTGTTATTCTACTAATTGCTTTTTGTCAATTTTTGTATTACTTGCTTTTTGTCAATTTGTTAGGGTTTTAATTTTTGCATTGTGTAGGTTTATGGTCCAGTTACTCTAGGTTTATAGTCCAGTTACTCCGTGATCCCTGCTGGGGACTATATGCGATCGATAGATCGCTGACTTTGGGTTGACCGACGTGATTTTTGATTATATTTGCGATATAACCTAAGTCGAACCAAGGTTTTTGGGGGTGGAAAGGATTTGGGGTCTTATTACGCGCTTCGCATCGTTCGAGGTGAAGGGCACGTGGTCCCGTGACTCCCAAGCGGATGTGTAACGCTCGTATGAATCGGACAGTATACAATTGATTTGGCAATAAATTCAGATTGATTTACAATTGACTTGGGTTACAGCATGTGCTGTGGTGGTCTTATCGGCGGACAACTGTCCCTGCTCGAGATCCTGGAAAGTTACTTGGCTTGGGTTATACCCTGTTCGCGCCCTTTGGGTTATTATTGTTACTTGGTTGTTTAGCTCTGCAATCTGTGCGATTTTTCGTTTGTATTTGTTGTATTGTCTGCGGTGAAAACACAATGCGGTTGCTGCCTGCCGTGATACTCTGGGTTTCTCTTACCTGCATGGGTTTTATGGAAATTTCTGTAAATGTCGGTTTCAACCACCATGTGACTTCCTTATCATTTGGGCCGAGACGACCTGGGTGAAGCTATGGTTCTTGGTACAGATTGAGTGGCAGTCTTTTGTAGTTTGAACTGTTTTTGCACATGAAGATCTAAATAAATTGGGGTTTTTGAACTGTTTGAAATGTTAAAATATTGAAGATTGCAGTCTGTTTTGTAACTGCACGGTTTCCTATCTTAGGCGTGTATTCAAGGTTTTTCGCTCGTATAATTTATGTGTATGTTTACTTTGGTCCATAATGTTTCTTTAAGTTTGTAATTCTGTTATGGATGTATGAATATTCGACTCTGATATTACTCCTAGAACGGAAGGTTGCTTTGTTAACAACTCTGTTAAGTTCATTTAGTTAGTGTTAAGTTCATTTGCTTTGTTAAGAAGTGCTGAATTGAAGGTTTGCTATATTGGTACTAGATGTTGTTCGTTTGCTGTTGTTTATATATTGGATGAAATGTTTCGTTTGCGAAAATTATAAGCTTTTCCGTGATACTGAGGGTTTCTCTTACCTGCATGGGTTTTATGGAAATTCCCGTAAATGTCAGTTTCGAGCACCATGTGACTTCCTTGTCATTTGGGCCGAGATGACCTAGGTGAAGCTGTGGTTCTTGGTACAGGCTCTGTTGTGCATGAATATGGTCTAGACGAGAAGGAATTTGAACGGTCGGCTTTGTTCCAGGTACGGTGTTATTCGACTAATTGCTTTTTGTCAATTTTTCTATTAATTGCTTTTTGTGAATTTGTTAGGCTTTTAATTTTTGCATTGTGTAGGTTTATGGTTCAGTTACTCTAGATTTATAGTCGAGTTACTCTGTGATTGTTTTAAAAAATATAGATATTTAAGCTGTATTCAGTCATTTATATTTTTTCTCTCATTCAATTATATTGGAATTCAAATCTGAAATTGTCATTGTTTATTCTGTGTTTACATTAATATTAATATTAATATTATCAATTGTTATAATCATAACAATAATATTATTTGAGATGATCCCAACAAGTAGAAGTTGAGTAATGCATGCAACTAGCTCCGTATAATGATGTATCAAGACATTTTGTCTATTTAAACCTTAGATTAAAATCTCATGTTAGCTACTTATAACCAGATTGCTTCTGATATGATGTTTAACTACCTTATTCTGCTCAGAGAGAAAAAATTATTTTATTATGAAAACAAAATTACATTTATTATATATGTTTCTGCATTTCACAGATATCCTTAAGCATAGGAAGTGATAAAAGTATTGTTGGGAACATATCTTGCTTCATAAACAGTTTTCAAAAATGTCAATATGACAGCCCTATCATAGTCATTCTAACATATATCAGAGCTTTGAAGCCAGTTTTATCTCATAAGAAATTAGCTCCTAGATATGTCCATAAACAGTCCCATAAAAAAATATAGATATAGAGATATGCTTAAGCATAGGAAGTGATAAAAGTATGGCTGAGAAGATATGTTGCTTCATAACCAGTTTTCAAAAATGTCAATATGACAGCCCTGTCATGGTCATTCTGACATACATCACAGGTTTGAAACCAGTTTTGTCTCATAAAGAATTAGGTCCTAGATATGTTCATAAACAGTGCCATAAAAAATTATACATATAGATATTGACATTTAAAAGACATTCCATCAGCTCTCCTTCCACTCTCTGTTGAATGACCCAAGCTCATGCTACCAAGTGTAATCTTGCTTTTGACAGTCCATCAGTTTCCATGTTCCTGTCTTTGTAAACATGTTCAAACATAATGTGTTAAATACTCTGTTTAAGCAAGTCGAATCTCCTGAAATATAGGTTGAAGTTTATAATTATCCAATGAATTTGTTCCATTCATCCAATTCACCACAATTTGTGAATCATCAAAGATCTGTAATTTTTGGGCATCTTCTTTCACATGCCACAATTGCCAACAGTCTTGGGACAATTTGCTTAGGCAGATTGTTGCTGTGTTTGCCAAAGCTGTCCTTTGAACATATTACATGTTCATCATTTATATGGATCATACCTGCAGCGTCCCATAATGATGGATCTTCTTGAGAAGCGTTATGGAAGTACGCTTATGCACTACTCGTATCTGGTTCTCAATGCCTTGTTTGCGTTCCTTGATCCTTGAATTCTGTTTAGATCCATATAGTATAACCATAGTCTGATAACGAATAGCAGGAAACTTTTTACCTTGGAATATGTTGGAGTTGCAATCTAGCACAAATCAGAGACGATACTTTTTATATTTTGACAGTTGAATTGGTGCACCACTTATGTAAAACTCATAAATAGCCTCATGGTTATTTTATTTGACAAATGCAATTGACAATGATGTTAACTTTCAGAAATATTCTTAAAGTTCTGTTGCATTTGTTCATTTTGTCTTTCCATTGCTTCCTTTTGTTAACTTCATTTTGTGTTTCGATTGTTCCCTTTTGTTAACTTGCACAAATATTCTTAGAATTATGCTCCATTTTTTTCATTATGTCTTTGCATTGTTTCCATTTCCAATTTCTTTGTTATTTATAAATATGGCTTGTTGCTAGAAATTTGATATTTGTTTACCAAGATAATGCAATAGCCTATTTTTTTAATATACATACATTTTGTTCAAAACAATCATGTTCAGTTTTTGCTAACTTCATTAATATTTTTTGCAAAGTTGTACAAGACAATTGCAAAAGCCAACTCTGGTAAGCAATTGCAAATGATGGAAGAAATAATAGATGTTGACAATTACAAATTCAGATTGCAATGCATTTTGCCTGAGAACATTGATATTGTATTAAAAAGAAATGGTCTTTTTAGACTAAATGCATTTTCATATATTGTAGGAGATTGTCTATTTGACTCGTTCGAAATGCTTCTACATTTTCGTTATACTTCAAATGAATTGCGAAATGGGTTAATAGACCACTTTCTTTTTTGCTTAAAGAACAATGACGTTGAAGCAATACAGTCATATCAATATGAACTAGCACCTGAGTTCCTATACGAGTTACATGGTGTTAATGATATTGGTACATATCTTCATAAAATGCGTTATTCTGCATCTACAAATATAAAGGAGTCTGAACGAGGTTTATGGGGTGATACCTTTTGCATACGTTGGCTAGCTAAATGGCTAGATATATCAATTGCAGTTTGGTCATTGACAAGAAAAACGAGATATTTGCTCTTTAATCAACATGAAAATGCAATTCCATATTGCATTCTCTTTCACGATGCAAATCCTGTTAGTGGTCATTATGAACCATTGGTTTACCAAAAGTTTCCAATTTGCATTTGCAACCAGTCTAATATCTACCTATCACCTATTTGCAAAGATATTGAAAGCAATTGGATGCACATTGCAAATAATATGCTTTTAAATGGACTAACAATTGCAAAGCAAGTGACATCTAATTGTGGTGACAGTCTCTTTAATGCAATTTGCTATTTAGTAGCAACAGAATTCAATGCAGAGTGTTTGCGACTTTACATTGTGCAATCTTTTTGCAATGCAGTTATGCATAAGAATCAAGAGGCATTGCATTGTTTAGAGCAATACCTAGTAGTTGATGCGATACACTATACAATGAATAGCAACTGGCAACAATATCTGATAAATATGGCAATGCCATATGAAAAAGGACAAGTGGAAGGCGGACCATTTTGTCTACAATGGATATCTGTCATATTCAAAGTCAATATCCAAGTATGGTCCTCTGTTACTAATAGCTTTGTCAAGTACAGTTGCGCTTATTCGAGATGCAATGATATTGTTAACATCTTGTCATTCATGACAAATACATCACATATTCACTATCATGCAATGATACAAGAATATGTTCACAATTCTCAACAATTGTGCATGGAAGCAAATGATGTTTGTAATCAATTGCGTCATGAGCATGTACTAGAAAAAGAGCAATGTATATCTCAAGTACATTTTAGCAATAATATTGCATTTGAGATAGCATGTCATTTAGAGCAAATGCAACCAACTAAGGATTGTAGGCTGAATTATCACAAGCTAAAGCAATTCATACGTACAAAACGCAAATGCAATGACAAATGCAAAAAACCATTTTCTAATAAGAAGTCAAGAAAGAAAAATGCAATACAAATTTATATGGAAAAAGTCGAAGACACGCCTAGGAATACATGTGCAGTTTGCAACAAATTGCATTTTGCAAAAAATATTAGGTTCTTCACTACAGATTTGCAAGAAAAGCATATGAATTTGACGTTGAACAATAGGACCTTTAGCAATGAAAACATATGTGTTTCTTGCAAGAAAGCACTCGAGAATGGAAAGCTACCACAATTTGCAGCACCTGAACAAATAAGACGTAACATTTCATTGCCAACTGTAAATATACTTTCAGACCTAGAAGAAAGACTTGTGTCATTGAGAATTGCATTTGCACAAATCAGACAATGGGGACATAGACGGTCACAAATTGGCTTAACAGGATCAATTATCAATGTACCAGTTCATATGGACATTGTGCAAAAAGCATTGCCACAATATCTAAATGATACAATGACAATTGCAGTTGCATTGAAAAGACGATTGCAATACAAAAATGCATACCAAACAGGTAAAGTACGTCCGATTATTGTCATGAAGGCATTGAACGAACTATGTTCTAGAAGTCTTTATAAAGCTAGCAACATTTGTATAAATGAGAATTGGGCCCATGTTTTACAAGAGGATAATGAATACATTGTACAAAATTCAAACAGTGACAATGAAAGTGATACAGATAGTGATGCAAATAATGAAACACCTACTGAAACATTGGTGCATGGATTAATAGAATCACAACGCATCTACGATCTGCAAGACAAGATTATTGAAGTGGCCCCTGCTGAAGGACAACGACCATTAGGCATCTTCAAGGACAAATATGCAGAAGAAATGAACTTTCCAACATTATTTTATGGCGATGCACGTGATCATGACATCACAAATAGGTTTAGTTACCAAAAAATTGTACAATGGGAATTGTTACAAGCAAGTGGTGACTTCCAATATCATACAACAAATTTGTTTTTCAAGACAATGCGAATAATAATTGATAAAGTGCTTTCTTGCATATGGGTGCGAATAAGAAAAGGACAACTAAAAGGCAGGAAAATATTAGCAAAAGATGTCAAGTATCGAGCAAATTTGGAAAAGTTATTGAAGTCTGACATTGGATACATAGATTTCAAAAACATTCGCATATCTTCTGACCATTTGGAACAAATTAGGAAAAACATATTTGCAATGATACGACAACTGGGCCCTCCAACTTTCTTTGTGACATTCACAAGTGCAGAACATCGATGGAAACCATTAGTAGATACACTTGTCACATTGTTTAGAAATAAAGCAAATAAAAATGCTATTGATATATTAGAAGATGATGACATTGACTACCTTATAAGAAAATATCCAGTCACATGTAGCCAATACTATAGACATAGAATTAATGCTATAAAGCGATTGATATCTCAAGATACTACATTCTTTGGAAAAATATCTGATTACTATTTTGTAACAGAATTCCAAAATAGAGGAACTGAACATGAACATGGACTGTTATGGATAGAGAATGCTCCAATATATGGAAAAGAAAGCAACTCAGAAATTGAGAAGTTTCTTGACAATTACATCACTTGTAATACAGATCATTTGGAGCCAGATGTTGCTAAATTGCATAAACATCACCATACAAAAAGTTGTAAGAAGCGAAAAAATTCAAATTGCAGATACAACTTCCCCATGCCACCAATGAAATCAACAATGATCATTGAACCAACCAATGCAGAAAATAAAAAAATTGTAGAGAAATCAATATCGTTTTTTGCATTCTTGGAGCAAACAAACTACAATGATTCAACAACACATGACGATTTCCTCCTAGAAATAGGCCTACTACAAAATGAGTACATAGAACTATTACAACATACAGTAAAGCAACCAACAATTTTCCTGAAACGAAAACCTTCTCACATTTGGAATAACAGTTTTGCAAACGGTATCCCTGCTTTATGGAATGCAAATACAGATGCACAATTTGTGCTAAATGCATATGCTGCAGCATCATATTGTAGTTCATATATGACCAAAATTGACAAGTCTATGACAAATGCATTTAGAAGAATACGGAAAGAGCATCAGAAAGATGAAATTGACGCTATGCAAATGATTCGTAAACTTGGAAATACATTACTCAATCTACAGCAAATGTCAGCTCAACAAGCAGTGCATATAGCACTTTCATTGCCATTGAATTCTAGTTCAAGGGAATGTATATTTGTGAACACGTCTCCAGTTGATGAACGCACGTTTATGCTTAAACCGCCTATTCTTTTGAAACAAGAACCTGATGATTCAGAAGATGTTATGTGCCATTCCATTGTTGACTACTACATTGGACGACCAAGTTCCATTAGCAAAATCTGCCTTGCAGAATTTGTATCAAATTACAAGAAAAATGGCAAACCCATATCTAAAAGGAAAAAACCAAATGTTATACGATTTGTCAAATATAACAAACACAATGATATTGAAAACTTTTGTCGAGAGAAATTATTGTTATATATGCCATTTGAAAATTGTGAAGATACATTGAAACAAGAATTGCCTACATGGCTCTCTGCATATACATTACATGAAAAAACAATTCAAGTTAATGAAGCCAAATTTACATATAACATCAATCCAACATGGGGTGATTTAGAGACTGCAACAAATGAGCAAATTAGTTCTTTGAATACTAACGAAATGAATATGCAAAACCAAGAGAACAATTCCCATTATGAGGAATATGATTTGCAATCGGACTTGCAATTTCCAAAACAATTTGAAATGAAGAAAAAAATCAATCTTGGATTTCAAATTACTGCCCATCCATTTTTAATGGAGAACAATGAATATTACAAACTTAGAAGAATCTTGAACAAAGAACAACAAGCAATTGTAAAAGACATTGCAGTTAAAAAAAAAAAACCCCAAGGAACCAATTTACCTTTTTATTACAGGTGGAGCAGGTGTAGGTAAAACGCTCACAGCAAAAGCGATTTTCCAAATGCTTATACGAATTTATGATTCACAAAACACAACTGATCCTATGAAACCAAAAGGTCTAATATTAGCATACACAGGAAAAGCTGCATATAATGCAGGTGGAACAACAATCCATTCTGCATTGCTAATGCCTTTTAACAAGTCTCAACTGTTCTCACTGAGCAAAGAAGTATTGGACAACTTATCAAAGCTATATCAAGAATTGCAAGTAGCTTTCATAGATGAGATCTCGATGATTGGAAGTCGGTTCTTATATTCTATTGACAATAGACTCAGAAACATAAAACATGTCCAAACAAAATACTTTGGGAACATTGACATCATATTTTGTGGTGATTTCTATCAAGCACAACCTATTCAAGACTCTCTTATTTTTGAACAACCAACAATCAACAATCAAACAATAACACATGATTTCTGGAAGGATAATGTCAAGTGCTTCCAATTGCATATGACGATGCGACAAACAAATAAGAGATTCATATCAGTGTTAAATAGAATGCGAACAAATTGTCAAACATCTGACGATATAACATACATGAATACAAGTTGCATGCGCCCTGTACCAAATGATCCAACATTTCCCTATTTATTTTACAAAAACAAAGATGTTGCAATGCATAACAAGAAAATGTTGATGCTAATGCCTGGCAAAGAAATTTTGATTAATGCAATTGACGAAAATGAGGAGAATAGCGACAATTTCGCAGCTCATCAACATACGGCTATTTTGCCTCCGCAGCTTTTGATAAAGTTGAACATGTTAGTTGAAATGTATGCTTGCAATTATGATGCACCAGATGGGCTAGTGAATGGTGCAGATGGAATAGTTAAAGCATATACCCATACAAATAAGGTCGATGTTCTATGGATTAAGTTCCATGACCCTAATATTGGTCATCGACAATCTAGAAAACTAGGTCATTTGTACACTTCAGAGATAGCACATGATTGGACACCAATATTGCGAATATCAAAACCAATGCCTATGACATCAAAGATGGCGCCATTGAAAATACGAAAACAATTTCCAATTCAACTTGCATGTGCACGCACAATACATAGATCACAAGGCTTAACCTTGGATAGGCTTGCATTCGACCCTACTGGAGTACAAGTGCATGGCCTAGTATACACAGCACTATCACGTGTCAGAAACATAGAATCATTGTATTTGCTTAATCCTCTTAAACATAGTAACTTCAAGGTCAAGCAAAAAGTAAATTCTGAAATGCAACGTTTGCAAACCACTGCAAAATGGCAACTAGAATATGACTGTTCATCAATACAATCATTGCGATCCATCTTTATTCTTTCATTGAACACTCGCAATCTTCATGCGCATCTTACTGACATATGCAATGACTATGACACAATGCAATCTGATATCTTGTGCTTACAAGAAACACATATGTTGCTGTCTATGCAAAATGAATACTTCAAAAATTTCAATTGCATCTCAAGTTGCATTAAGCATGGAGTAATGATATTGATAAAGAAAAATATCATTATCCTTGAACATACCCATTTTGAAGACTGCTTTGTAGAAGCATTGTTTGCAAAAATAAAAGTTCACACATTACAAATTGCAATACTCAATATATATGCATCGCCACATGCAAACCTAAACAATATCCTCAACGTCATTGCAAAAGCCTTATACCAGTTAGATCTAAACAATATCATAGTTATATTAGGGGACTTCAATATTGATATGGTGCATTGCAATCAAAAAACAAAGCAGCTAGAAACCTACATGCAAAACTACAATCTTCATTTCCTAGTTGACAAAACTAATAGCATGCACAAATCATTGATTGACCATGTTTGGGCAAATCTAGGCAATATAAAGTATAGAATTTTCGTATTGGATGCATATTGGTCTGACCATGATATAATATCTCTTGTCCTTGACCTATGATATACACATGAAACAGTTTACAAAATTCCAAATTTTGACATTTTTGCAATACCTCATTGGTTTTACCATATCTATTTTACTAAAGCATACTACAATATCTTTTTGTGGTAAACGAAGTGATAACAGCATACATACTATGCATTCTATTCTACATTTACATATATGGCGTTCTGTATTGATCAATGCAACTTATGCCAAAGACAGCCTTTTCAATTAACCAACACAACTATCCTATCATAAATTTGCAGATATGACCTCATCTATTTATGCATGCAGATTCTGCTAGTAAAACCCTTTTCAATTGAACAGAACGACCAAGAAAAAAGAACAACAACATGCAACATAAACAAACAGAGTATATTCTTTTTGCCTTTCCTTTTCTATGGATCTTGTCTTCTTGTTCAAGTTTTACTTTTATATGTTCTTTTGACTTGTACTAAATATGTCTTACTATTCTATAACATAGCATAAATCTTGAAAAAGGAAATGAAACAATTGAAGAAATAGAATGCATAAGCCAATTAGAAAGCGCAAACCAACCACTTGTTTTGCAAAGGTATGTCTATGAGAACTACACAAAAATGGTAATTTGTATTTAGAATATTAATGTCTACTATATATGCATTCTATTTTTATTTTTACATATGTATGGTTCTATGGTTTTAATGTTCTTGTTCACTTTTTACTTCTAGTTTGCACTAAATATATGTTACTATTCTATAACATAGCCTAAATCTTCAGAGACGAAAAGAAACAATTGAAGAAATAGAATCCATAACGCAATTAGAAAGGGCAAGCCAACCACTTGTTTTGCAAAGGTATGTCTATGACAACTATACAAATATGCTAATTTGTATTTAGAATAATAATGTTCAGCAAGGTATGTCTATGACAACTATACAAACATGCCAATTTGTATTTAGAATGTTAATGTTTAGTATATATCCATTCTATCTTTACATATGTATGGTTCTATGGTTTTAATGTTCCTTGTTAACTGTTTACTTCTATATGCTCTTTGAAATTGAACTAAATATATGTTCCTATTCTATAACATAGCATAAATCCTGAAAAAGGAAAACAAACAACTGAAGAAATAGACCACATAACTCAATTAGGAAAGGCAAACCAACCACTTGCTTTGAAAAGGTATGTATGACAACTATACAAATATGCTATTTTCTATTTAAAATATTAATGTTTACTATATATATCTCCTCTTTTTACATATCTATATTTAAATGTATATATGTCAGATTAGTGTTTACTATATATATCTTCTCTTTTTACATATCTATATTTAAATGTATATAAATTAGAAAATCTTGGACGAGTGAAGAAAGCACTAGTAGTAAGTCCCCCAAACAATGCAGCAAGAAGACATGTACAGGTTACATATCACAATTTCTTTATTGATTGCTTATCACAAAATACATGTGATAATATCCACATCATATTGAACCATGCGTTTGCCTGTGTTAGTCCAACTGAAACAATCGCAGCCAAACTTCATTCAACAAACGTGCAAAATGATACATCAAAAAGGTATGCATATGAAACACAACACTCTAATCTATTTCTAGTTATTCAGTCTTTAGGAGAAACATAGTATTCTACAAATGTTTATAGCAATTTCTAACTAGGCAATTTTAATAGGCAAAAACAGATACTGCCAATTAAAGTATCAATTGAAGATCTCAATAGTCGTAAAATTGGGCAGCTATTTGTTGGAGACATAATGGTTGTCTATAGTGCATTCCTTGATAAAGCAAACAAATCACGTCAAGTATTGCGAGCTGATTTGACAGATGCTCAAGGAATGATGACTATAACGTTGAGTGTACCTGCACATTTGGTGGAGCGACATGAACACAAAATTTTGCAAGGCAACAACATCTCAATTACAAACTTCAGGATATTGCCTAAAAGTGTTTATGATCGCGGTGACTGTGACAAAATAATATTGCTTAATGAATCAAGTATCATAGAAACTGTACCTGAAGTTTGCAAAGAATATCGCTTCATTCCCAATACGACCATTAGGCAATTTGCAAACAAAAAAGAAATGTACCCAATTGGCACAATCGCTGCTGCCGTTACACTTGCCAAACGAGTTGGATTGCATTACATACTCCATATCAAAGATGGAGATTCTGAAAACGACAATGCAACTGTATGTATTCAGATGTTACTTATTCCTAATTGTCAGTAGATAACATGCATCACTTCAATACATAGTTGTTGTAATTTGTCCATAGTTTTTGTAATTTGTCTTCTGCAATTGCAATTTTTCAATGCATACGAACAATGTAGTTGCATATTACTTTTTGTATTTTTCAATACATAGCAATTTCTGTTCTGCAGTTGCAACTCTTTGACACATATGAACAATTTTTCCTTTCAATGGAAAAACAATTGCAAAAAGGACACTTTCCGCTCATTCTTTTCAAAAATTTAACAAAAAAGGTAAACACAACAAAAACAATATTCAGAGCATCGAAGTCAACGTTCATGACTGAACTTAACACAGATGCACTCAACAATCTCACAAAACTAACTACATCTACCTATGCTGTAAGTATAGCAATAATAATGTTTTTGCTGCATTTGCATTTGGCATGTAATAATGTAAATTAACGTTTGAATGTTTTATAAACAGGTCGAAGGTATTCTGACCGCAACAAATCCATATTCAACTCCTTTCGAACCTGTTTGTGCAATTTGTAACTGCCCAGTGAATTCATCCATAGCAATAGCCAATGCAACAATTTTCTGTTCACAATGCAATGATAATTGCCCTTTCCTCTACAAGCATTGTATAAATGCTGTAATAGAATCCATTACAAATAACTTTGTCCAGTGCATTATCAGGGAGCCCTTATTACATGAGTTACTTCCTGATTTAAAATCAATGTCATATGAGACATATTTGCAACAGAAAGCTACCACTGTTTACATCTTACGTGACTTCAAAATTCAGAGCAAGTTCACACTCAATGAAGATAGTGAGCTATTACATGTCCTCTCTTCAATTTACACTGTTATCATTTTGTTCTAACTAACCGTTTGTTATACAGATTACAAAATCCAGGAGCATGGCAGCCTTCACATCCATAACAAATGCAAAAGTAATATGAATATGTTTCTTCATATTATGCTCTCACGATAATACAAGTATTTGACTTGCAATTTTGAGTCATTTACAAAGAATATGTAACGCAACAGTTGATGAAAAAAGGCTAGAAAGTCTTTATGCATATGTGTTTGTAGTGTTTCTGTTTCTGTTCTCTATCTCAAATGGAACGCATTCTGCATCATGCTTCAAGCTTGACAACGAGAGATTGTCTTGCCAGCTTTTGTATGTATATTTTTGTCGCATCTTAAAAAGTACCATGTTTGGTTTAAATTATATCATTGAATATAGCAAATGCAACATCAGATCAACAATAATTTTGTATCTACAGCTGCTGAATGCAAACACCAAAGATTCCATAGATTGATTAAATGACAAATTGTATATTGAATCGGCTAGTCATTTCTGTCTCCTCCTATGTTATGGCTGAATGCTATGTTAGTTTTTGTTTGTTGCATAGTGTAGCTAACGATTCAGGAAAGAGGCCTAGAAAGTCTTTATACATGTCTATTTGTATTGTTTGTGTTTCTGTTTTGTATTTGAGATTGAACGCATTCTACAACATGCTTGAAGCTAGACTTTATAAATAGCATCAAACTATATGGACTTTAAAATGAATATATGTTGTTTGAAAATGCAATTATGACATAATGCATTTGGTATTATTAGTCCTTCCCTGGGACTATATGCAATCGATCAATTGCTGACCGTTGCTTGATCCGCATGATTTTTCATTATAATAGCATTATAACCTTAAGCCAAATGAAAGTTTTGGGCTCGAAAGGTTTTGTTTTATATTACCTATGTTTCTGTTTACTGTTAGCTCTACAATTTGCTTAAATTTTTTCCATGTTCCTAAACACATCTGATTCAAAGTCAAACGTAGAGTTATATTTTCGAAACAAATGCTACAGGGTAACTGCTTTGCATAAAATCTGGTAACATTACCAGGAAAGAATTTATCCCACAGACCATGTGAATATGCCATATATCTGGAGACTGCTGACATGATTTGCAGTTTACAATCTGAACAATGCTCACATGGTTTCCAATCTACAAAGCACAAAGGACACAATGGCTGATATACATTTCTGGTAGCTTCCACTCATTCCATTGGTATTCTTGCTCGGACTCAATGCTGAATTTCAAACCAGTAAGTTTATCTGAACCCATTTCATTTTTTATATCATTTGAAGTCCAAACCTTATTTCAGAAGTTTATGACTTTGTAGGTTCATGGTTTTGATCTCTCCTTGTGCATTGCCATGTTTAACTAGTTAGCATGAATATGAAGTTTGTATTTGTTGTTGGTGGGGTTCCTGTTCTGCTTGTTTAGCTTGATCTTATTTTGAAATTTTGTTGTCTAATTAGCAGCACTGTTGCAATGACTTCTGAAATGAAGCACAGAACAGCTGCCAATATTAGAATATTACCAAGAGAACGCCTTGCTCAGTGTGCTTTCGAAACTAATCAGTTGGTTCAGGTATATACAATACTGAGTTTGTAATAAATTGTTTTTGCAAATTAAAACAGATCTCGTCAAGATTGGAAAACTGGAACAAGCCATGTTAGAGATCTGTTTTACTCTTATACATCCATAAGTATTGCAGAAGAAGCCTTAGTTCAGATAACTCCTTAACATGTTTTCTCTCAAATATGTCCTCTGTTCAATTTACAATGTTATCATTTTATTCTAACCAACTGTTTCTTCTACAAATTACAAAATGCAGGAACATGCTGGCCTTCACGTCCAGAACAAATGCAAAAGTAATATGAATATGGTTTTGCATTTTCATGTTTAGCTAGTTAGCATGAATCTGAAGTTTGATGGCAGATACAGTTCTCTAACAAGTAATAGCATTGCATATGATAAAATACGTTTCAGCAGCTTGATCTTATTTTGAAATTGTGTTGTCTAATTGGCAGGGGTGTTGCACTGACTTCTGATATGAGGCACACAACAGCTACCAATATTAGGGTATTACAAAGAGGAGAGCTTCCTCGGTGTGCTTTCGAAACTGATCACTTGGTTCAGGTATATACAATACTGACTTTCTAATAAATTGTTTTTGCGAATCAAAAAAGATCTTGTCAACATTGCAAAGCTGCAACAAGCCATGTTAGGCATCTGTTTTAGTCTTATACAGCTTTAGTCAATCAAATACTCCTTTTAATCTTAAATAAAGTACGTTCGAATAGCTTGATCTTATTTTGAAATTTTGTTCTCTAATTAGCAGCACTGCTGCAGTGACTTCTGAAATCATGCATACAACAGCTGCCAATATTAGAATATTGCCAAGAGAACAGCTTCCTCGGTGTGCTTTCGAAACTGATCAGTTGGTTCAGGTATATACAATACTGAGTTTCTAGTAAATTGTTTTTGCAAATTAAAAGAGATGTTGTCAAGATTGGAAACCTGGAACAAGCCATGTTACAGATCTGTTTCACTCTTATAGAGCTTTAGTCAATCAAATACTTTTTTTAATGTTAAACAAGCTTTTGACACATTGTACATGATATAAGGATTGCACAAGAAACCTTAGTTCACATAACTCCTTAACATGTTTTCTCTCAAATATGTCCTCTCTTCAATTTACAATGCTATCATTTTATTCTAACTAACTATTTGTTCTACAGATTACAAAATGCAGAAACATGCTGCCCTTCACATCCAGAACAAATGCAAAAGTAATATGAATATGGTTCTGCATTTTCATGTTTAGCTAGTTAGCGTGAATCTGAAGTTTGATCGCAGATACAGTTCTGTAACCAGTAATAGCATTGCATACGATAAAATACCTTTCAGCAGCTTGATCTTATTTTGAAATTGTGTTGTTCCCTGCTCACATAAGGCAAGTACAATCTGCAACTATTTGATGCTTCTTTTTGTTTGCAAGTATTTCAGGTTTTTTTGCAAATACCATATCCAGACATCTTTGTTTTATTTATGGATCAAGATATTATTAGATGCAAAATTCAGTTGAGATGTTTTAGGTTACACTTCCATGTTATTTCAGTCTTGCATAATTTGACTACTGTTTTGACTCAACTAGTTTATTTGCATGAGCAAGTGCAGTTGATGATATAAAGTGAAACTTGTGACAGAGCATCATGATGATGTCACATGTGTTTATTCTTTCCCAAATATCTCTGTTAGCTTACCTAAGTTGTCAAATTTTTCCATCGCATGGAGCACCGCATCAAATTCTGTTGGATTCAGATATAGATAGAAATGACTTTTTTGCAATTCTTTATCTTCTAAAACAGAACCGCTCAGAGTTCAACGTGAAAGTACGTTTATTTTGTGCTTCAATTGGTTTTACATATATGTCTCTAAAACTTTCCTACGTGTTAGTCTGGATTCTGTGTGCATTCTGTTTTAGTTTAATTGCATTCATTTGACTCGAGAATAAAAAAAGAAAGATCATGACACATAGTTATTTAGAAATAATAAATAAAATGATGCAAGCTTTTAAAATAAGCATGATAAAGAATGTCCAAGCAGTAAGTTTACCTCAACCCATTTCATTTTTTATATCATTTGAAGTGCACTTCACACACAGTGTTGTGTATGCAGAAGCTACCTTTGGAGTACTTCGGCGAGGGGACTTAAACCTTTTTATGAAACCCGTGCCTAAAATTTCTAGTTGGTTCTTTGCATTTAATTGCCTACATCCTCAGCATTGTGCAATATTTTCAGCCAATGTTTCTATTAGACCTCATTGAAAAGCACGTGCTACAAGCCTTGTTCCAGAAGTTTATGACTTTGTAGCCTCACACTTTTGATCTCTCCTTCTGCATTCTCATGTTTAGCTAGTTAGCGTGAATCTGAAGTTTGATCGCAGATACAGTTCTGTAACCAGTAATAGGATTGCATATGATAAAGTACGTTTCAGCAACTTGATCTTATTTTGAAATTGTGTTGTCTAATTGGCAGGGGTGCCGCACTGACTTCTGATATGAGGCACACAACAGCTGCCAATATTAGAATATTACAAAGAGAACAGCTTCCTCGGTGTGCTTTCGAAACTGATCAGTTGGTTCAGGTATGTACAATACTCACTTTCTAATAGATTCTTTTTGCAAATCAAAACAGATCTCGTCAACATTGCAAAGCTGCAACAAGCCATCTTAGGCATGTGTTTTAGTCTTATACAGCTTTAGTCAACAAAGCAACCTTCCGTTCTAGGAGTAATATCAGAGTCGAATATTCATACATCCATAACAGAATTACAAACTTAAAAAAACATTATGCACCAAAGTAAACATACACATAAATTATACAACCGAAAAACCTTGAATACACGCCATAGCTTCACCCAGGTCGTCTCGCTCCAAATGCTGGTCGAAACCGACATTTACAGAAATTTCCATAAAACCCATGTAGCTAAGACAAGCCCACAGTATCACGGCAAGCAGAAACTGCATTGTGTTTTCACCGTAGACAATACAACAAATACAAACGAAAAATCGCAGAGATTGCAGAGCTAAACAACCAAGTAACAATAATAACCCAAAGGGCACGAACACGGTCCGATTCATACCAACGTTACACAACCGCTTGGGAGTCACCAGACCACGTACCCTTCACCTCGAACGATGCGAGGCCCCCAATAACACCCCAAAACCTTTCCACCCCCAAAACCTTGGTTCGACTTAGGTTATATCGCTCATAAAAGCCATGCAGGTAAGAGAAACCCTCAGTATTTAACCAGAATGCCATTAACTTATAATGCTCAAATAACCATGGACTCTTGAGGGAAACGAACAGACAATACTGCTGCACCTACGAAGCAGGCAAGACTGCAGAGCTAAACAACCAAGTAACAATAATAACCCAAAGGGCGCGAACAGGGTAAAACCCAAGTCGAGTAACTTTCCAGGATCTCGACGAGGGACAGTTGTCCACCCACAAGACCACCACAGACGAAAAATCGCACAGACTGCAGAGCTAAACAAGCAAGTAACAATACCCGAGCAAGCAGGAACTCCACCGCAGACGAAAAATCGCACAGACTGCAGAGCTAAACAAGCAAGTAACAATACCAACCCAAAGGCCGCGAAGACAGTAAAACCCAAGCCGAACTTTCCAGCATCTCGAGGAGGAACAGCTGGCCGCCGATCAGACCCCACAGTGCATGCCGATCACAGCTAAGACAAACCCTCAGTATTCAACCAGAATGCCATTAAATTATAATGCTCAAATAACCATGGACTCTTGCACGCTCAAATAACAAGCTCAATTGTTGATGCCTTGCTATGAACACACTTTATTTACTGATCATGTTTTCTTTGTATGGTCAGATTTCTCATGCCAAAGTTAATCTTCTTGAAGTTAGACCAGGAAAATCTGAATCGCTGATTGAAATTTCAGGCAATCCACAGCAAACAAGTGCACCAATTTTGTATGCAGTTCTTGATCTCCCTCCGATATTTTCTAACATTTGCCAACAATTCATCTACTGTCCCTCTGTTGCTACTTTTTGATTTTGATTTCTTAGAACAAAAGCAGATTCCTTGATTCAATTAAATTTCTATTTAAGATAATTAACCATAAATCTGTCTGCAAACACGAACCCCTGTAGTACTAACTATATGCTTTGTTTCAAAATTTAGTCAAATCGCAATATAAACAGTATTGGCAATTTCTCTGAGTTTGAGGACCCAATTCTTCGTCAACGGACTTCTGCCAGATTTGAAAGGTACACAACATTTGCAAAATTTTGTCAATTGCTGCTATCATAGTGGTTTTTCTTATCAATATTTCTGTACTAATGTCCTTGGCATTGTATATCACCTTTGGCAGTGTGACAGCAGCTGGTCAGCTTATCACAAAAACTACAGTTGAAGTTGTAACATCTGAACGCACAGTTGCAGCCATTCTAGGAAAGTCTGGAAATGATCTTGTTAAAATTCAGCAGTTAAGCTAGTATAAAGAAGCATAAATTTCTGCAAATTCCATGGGATCCCCTTCAACTGAAATTTTTGAAACATGCAGACTTGGAATGAAGTGCTGTCATTGCTGACAAAATGACATTGTATTGACAGAATGACAAAATGTTACAGCACAAATCCTATGTTCTTAAATGATCATCTTGTATATGAACATTCATCTAGTCAAATGTTGCATTAATTATTAGTTCATAAAAATTGGCATTGGCAGTTTTTATTTTGTCTCTATGGCTCTTGATTCATTATGCTAATGTTTAATGCATTAATTATTAGTTGATAAAAATTGGCATTGGCAGTTTTTATTTTGTCTCTATGGCTCTTGATTCATTATGCTAATGTTTAATAAATTGGGCTCTTTATGTGTTATATATTTGATTTTATGTAGAAAATCAATGTTATAATTCAATTTGAACAAGTTTCATAAATATAAATTACTATCTACTATATTTAGTTACTTGAAATCATTTATCTAATATTTGGGTTTGTTTGTTTCTAATATTTGATAGCCATGTTGGTCATGCTTTACCATCATTCACCATTTTCTATCTACTATATTTAGTTACTTGAACTCATTTATTTAATAGTTGGGTTTGTTTATTTTTAATATTTGTTAACTACATTGGGCATGCTTTACCATCATTCACCATTTTAATGATGATTGACCATTTTGACCATGGATTAGCGAGATGGCCATGCATTAGCATCACAACCATGTTAATCATGATTAAACACTTTTTACTATTATTAATCATGATAAACATGCCAATTATAATTAAATTTCAATATCTCTGATCCAATATAAAAATATTATTATTATTTATTTTTATTTAATTATAATATCACACTCTATCTTTGATGTTTAAATAAATAATGCATTTTATGATTTAAATTACCCATATAATATTAAATACTGCTTATCCATTCATATTTAATTATAACTATTAAATTATTTATAGTTTTAACTAAGTATAAATTTCCTATAATATTTTTATTATTCAGTATTCATAATGGAAAGATTACACTTCCAATCACAAAGAAATAAAATTCCTTGAATAAAAAGATTCCCACATTGAAATGAACTCTTATGTATTTTTTAAAACAGTATTAATTGAATATGACTTTCATAATTTATAACATGTAATATCATTTCTCCCAGTTGTATTAACCTGCAATAATTAGCTTATGCCAAGGTAAGCCTTTCTTGTCACCAGGTATAAAGTTTAATAACATAATAACTTTTAAAAAATCAAGCTGTCAAAACATTATTTCTAACTAATAAATAGAGTAATTTCAAGTGGTATAGTCAATCTCCATTCTTTTATTATTTTCAATTATCCCAATTTTCATCATTCTATATGTCATCATACCTCCTATGCTTATGTTATGCCAAATAAATGAATTATATTAAACTATACTCCCTAATTAAGATAATCACAAAATAGAAAAACAACTATGTTTAATGACATCTGTTTATCTGTGATGTAAGTCCTTTCATTATACTTCGAAAAAATTTCAATAACAAACTAACTTACTTAAATGGAACACAGATATTGCAGAAAGCAACAGTATACAACACCAAAAGATAATGAATTTTTTCTTGCAGATCATGATCAATCTACATTTCAACTCGTAGAGTTTAAATGTTTTTTCAATTTTAATCTGTTTATTTTAGTTTTTAATTTATAAAATAAACTTATCAAAATTACTTTGCTATTGTACTTAGATCCTATATTTACTAACCCAAAACTATAAAAAAGACCAAAAGTCATGTCCTTTTGCATCACAACAAATTATTAATTAAATGCAACAAATTACTAATTAGAAATTAGATGCAGGGTTTATTTTCTTTGCTAATTAGTAATTGGACAAATTTAAAGTTCACACTAAAGTTATGATAAACAATATTTTTAAATAAATATATCTTTTGTTCTTTTGACCATGGAATAATTCCCCAATCATTGACATTAACCTGAATGGTATCACTTATGTCCAAACATGTTACTAGATATCTAATCTCTCAATCATGGGTTCAGGACTCCATAATTTTTAAATGCTTAAGTTCTTCTTTGACTTTCGAGAATCATTTATCTAAATATTGAATACTTTCCACCACGGATTTAATTAACAAATTTATATTCATAATAATGTTTATTTGCTCATTATCATTTTATGAATATTTCCATAATATTCAAATGTAAAAAACTAACAAAATTCTATCTTTTGTGCACCATGAATTCATTATTATGCATTTAAATATATTTTATACCCCATGCTTATTAAAATACATAACTTACTTTAACACTCTCTAATTCTTCATACATTATAATGCATTATTATTACCTTTTATAGTTTTTTTCCGTCAAGGTTTCCATGATTCACTCTTAAATTTTATTACATTTTAATTATTAATCTAAACATTTTCTAAATCATGACACATTGGAAAATTACATCTAAAACTAATCTTACATTTATCACAATTCTTACTTAACAAACACAAAGTTCATTATATTTCACTCTTTGCATAAAGTCAAAAGCATGCCTACAACACACTAGTAATGCAAACCAGCTCTGATGATAATGCAAATTAAACACAAATTAAATCTCATAATAATAACTCGCCAAACTGTTCTATTAACCGGCAGGGACTAGCGCCACAACAGTGGCTCCTTGTTAATAAATAGTAAAAACTTGTCTCACTATGGCTCGAAAGTATTTGTTGAGTTTAATAAAGTTCAACGCTTTATATATTACATGATGGTATCGTTATTTATTGATCGCAGTCATTGTCCCTGCAATTATCATATCGTTTTTTAGATAATTATTTATGTTTAGACATTCGTCATATCGTTTTTTAATAATTATTTAGATTCGGACAATTGATGTTTTTTGTTTTTTTTTTTGTTTTTTAATTCTAACCAATAGATTTTAAATTTCATGAAATTAGTCAATTAAAGACTTTCATCTATGAAAAATTGGAAATTTGAATTTTAAAAATTCAAAATTTTAATTTTAATTTTCAAAAATAAAAATTAATATTTAATTTTGATTTTTTTAATTTTGTAATTAATTAAAAGTTAATGCATTTTGACTCAAAATTATTACAATATAACCTACTTACGGTAGGTATAAAAATATTACTCGCCATTAGGTAATACACATATTTGGTCGCTTGGCAAACTCGTACCATTACCAAATTTAAATTTTAAAAATCAAAATAAACAATACACCATATAACAATAACCATATTACCATTGATTAAATTATGGAGCATGCTACAAGTTTGGTCTAAGATTCTTTTAACGTAATAATGCATGCATTCATTTCACTGTACAATCTATAATTAGGATTGTACTCCAACTACGGTAATTTCTTTTCCATTTAATTGACATGCTGACCAGCATTTAATCCTGCAAGTTGCCTAGGTATCGGGGTCCTACACGCGCCATGTGGATTCAACACCACCATCAATCCAAACCTTCTGCATTCGACAGTCTCCATTGGTTGTACGGCATATGGGTAACTGTTTTGTGCTTCCCACGCCTCCATGGTTCATTTGTCCAATGCATTTTTCGGGGTTATGGCTCTAAGAAACCCTGATTAGACCAAATGCGCCTCCTGCATGGCCGATTTCCTTCCTTGGTCACTATTCTACTATGAAGTAACTACCACCACTGTTACCTTCTACAACTCACATACCTTTCCAAAGTCTGTTTCCCTAGTTTGTAGGTGAGTCAAATTTTGATGGCTATCAATTTTTTTCTTTTTACATCGAGTTTTGGGTAACAACACAAAGGTTAATCTGATGTTCTCTTTGAGGCCTACATATATCAGGTTTGGCTATTCAACTGAGGTTTTCCGAGTCACGAAGGTAGTGTTGGACTTTTGTTCATACATGTAGTGCATTGGTATTCTTTGGAGCTTCCAGCTATCTCTATAGTCATTCTCGCTAAGCTTTTCTCTTGTTGTCAATTGCAGAGTTGCCCATGCTCTTTCCTCCGACAACAGACTCGCATGGCGACGGAAAGACTCCCAGAGGCCAAGTGAAAATTGGAATAGTTGCCTTAGATAACTATCATGTGAATTGAGAAGTCGTTTTACCAGCTAGGTCTTTCTGAATAACATGTTTATAATTGCAGCTTAAAAAATTCATAACTAAGTTAATGTACTCTCTAGTTATTTTGTGATTGGTAAAACCCTTCTTGGGTTCCTCTTGCTATGTGGAAAAAGCTCCAACGGGGTAGTAACCTCATTCTCTTGATTTACGCTAAATGTTATACCCTGCAATGGATATTTTCTTCAAATTCTAGAGGAATTATACATGTTATCTTTTGATAATTTACTATGGGTTAAATTAGTTACAGTTGTAGACTTCCTTTATAATGTTCTTCGTTTTCAAGTGAATATTAGTTTCTTTGATAATTTTTCGTGTGAATGATTGTTTCCTCCTAACATTTCATTGTCCTCAAGAGGGTTTTCCTTGAAATACTTATTATTGTCTCAACGATGGACTGTTTACAACAAATCTCAATTCATTGGCTGTAGAGATGCTTAAAGTGTTTACGAATGCTTCCATGTATAATTTTTATTTGTTAGGAGGATAATCCCTCACCTGGAATCGCTTCTTGGCTATCACGAAAGAGACAAGGTCAAGGAAGTAAATCCAAGACATGGGTTTTTCATTCCAACCTACACTTCTGTGTAGTTCTTAATCGATTCGATTAAAGGTTTTGGCAGCCCTTCACAACAATTATTATTAATTAAAATTTCCTTGTCTACACATCTGTTTAATCAGAGATTACACATTTTCTCTCTGAATCCCATCCTTCCAATGGCTGTGTAAAAGGGTTGGTTCGTACAGGTGATCAAAACTTACCTACTATCCCTCCATTCACAAGCTCAGGTCATGGCTTCCATTCTAGCAAATGCAGGGTACTTGCAATATAGTTGCAATATATTGTTATTTGTCTGATTAAGTGGTATTTTTTCATAACCGACAGATAGTCCTTAATTTTAATTCTACTTGGGTTGGCAATGTTAGAAAATGATCTGCTGAAAGTTTTGAATTATTTTCTAACAACAATATAGACACTATTCTTCTCCTCTGCTTCTTAAGGTTGCGTCACTTTCCATGTTACTGAAAAGCATGATTCGTACTCATGCTAGCATTATTAGATGTAAATATAGTCCCTGTTATTCATCTTCTTTTCGCTCTGAAAAAATAACACATAATCTATAGAATCTCACACCACAGAATCTACAGAAGTTTCACTTTTCATGCATAACACAAAATTTACAGAAGTTTCTTTTCTTCATTCATAACACATAATTTATAGAAATTTCTTCTATTTGTTCATAACACAAAATTTACAGAGGTTACATTTGTTCTTAAATCTATTCAACAATAGAGCCTTCCTAACGATATTCATTTCAATAATAACTGAATGATGGAATTCTGAGAAGTTAAAACTTATATGTTGTGAGAGGATCCCAGAATTTACGGATAGGTTCCCACCACCCATCCTTAAGGAAATGGAAACTACGTCTAAGACCTTCCCCTATGCTTCTCTATTCTAGAATAGTGTTCTTCACAACAATTTGAAAAATTCACTGGCTTCAAGACTTATCCAGTGCAACCTAGAATTTCTTCAAAAAATTCATATGTAACACAGAAGTGTCCCACTGGTTCATGCCCATCTTTGAAATCACCCCCCTTGGCAGCCTCCTGCCCTCTTCCTCCCTCCTTATCTCTCTGCTAGGTTTCCCACATCCTCAGCAAGAAAAGGAAGGAGTAATTTCTTAACTGTTAACTGTCTGGTAAAAAGAGAGTTACTTGGGTCCCTTCCGTAAATTCTAGGACCTTTTGTAAATATTAATTATCTCTTTTATTATTTATTCTTTAGCCACTATTTTTTACTAAATAAGTATCTAGTTCATACAAAAGTAAATATTAAATATTTACAACCACCTGGGGGTGTCACATCTCCCCCCACTTAAGTGAAACACCATCATTGGTGTTTATCTCTTTAGTTGCCTTTGAAAACAACTCGGGATATATGCCTCCTGCATAACTCTTTATTTTCCCACGTGGTTTCCTCCGAGCTAAAGTACTTCCATTGTACTTTAACTCGGATCACAACTCCTTTCCACAACATGATTTCTCTCTGGTTGAGTATACGCAAGGGTTCTACCAGAAACTCTCCATTCAGTTTGACTTGTCAACAAAGTGTATTAATCATCAATCTTTTCCATCCCAAGTTATACACACATTCATATTTTGTTTTACAAATATATATTACCTATATGTCTTGCGAATTTATAACATGTCTAGAATCATAAAAATATTTCTTTAAAAGCAACACATGAAACACATTATGAATTCGTAAATGACTGGGTAGAGCAAGTCGATATGCCACAGGTCCTACCCTTTCTGGAAAGGTCCATAATAACAGGGTGCAAGATTTGCACAACTTCCCCAATGGAGAGAACTTCTTTTGGGTTTAACTCGCAAGTTAACATGATCACCCACTTGAAATTCTCGGTAAGTTCTTTTTTTATCAGCATACACTTTCTGTCGATCCTGAGCATATTTTAAAATTTGCCGAACTCTTCTCACTATATTTTCCATTTCTTCTAGCATATCAGGTCCTAAGACTAGTTTATTTTCAAGGTTGTTCCAATTGGAAGGTACTCGACATCTTCTCCCATATAGCATCTCATAAAGGCTCATCTTTAATGCTTCATGATAATTGTTGTTATAGGAGAATTCTACCAATTGTGAGTACTCTTCCCATTTACCCAACTAATGCATTACATACATACGCAACATATCCTCAACCACTTGATTTACTTGCTCAGGTTTCATGTTGGTCTAAGGCTGGTATGCGGTGCTATATTGGATTTGAGTACCCAACCCAGTAAAGAGTGCTTTTCAAAATGCAGACGTAAATTTTACTTCCTGGTTCGAAATAATAGCTTTTGGCATGCCATGCAATCTAAATATCTCCCTCATGAATACATCTGCCACTTGAGATGTTTGGCAAGTAGACTTAATAGGAATAAATGAGCTACTTTATTGAGTTTATCGATTAATACCATCAAGGAGTCATTCTGTTTCTTGGTTTTGAGTAAACTAATTATGAAGTCCATAGTAATTGTATCCCATTTCCACTTTGGAATGGGTAAAGGATGTAGTAAGCCTGCAGGGTGTTGGCGTTTAGCTTTAACCTACTAACATTCCAAGCACTTTTCCAAATACTTTGCAATATCCTTTCTCATTCCAGGCCAAAAATAATTCCTTTTTATTCTAGAAAACAATTTTTGATACCCCGGATGGGCGGTATAGGGAGTTATGTGGAATTCATCTACTATAAATTGTTTCATTGACAGCTGGTTAGGGACATATGTTCTTGCTTTGAAGGTTAACAAATATTCATGATTAATACTATATTCATTTTGGATTCTAGTATTTTGTGCCAGCTTAGCTTGCTGCCAAAGATATTCATATTCCGGGTCTTTCAAGGCAGCCTCCTTAATTTGCTTGGAAAATTTGAATTCAACTTGACTATAGGAGATTCTGTAGACATGATGCATTTTTCTGATTAGTGTGTCGGCCATGCAATTTTCCTTCCCTTTAAGATGTTTGATGTCAAAGTAAAACTCACTCAAGAATGTTGTCCACCTGGCTTGGCGTGCATTCAAGTGAGGTTGCTTAAAGAAGCTAGTTAAATTGTTGCGATTTGTCAGTAACAAAAAGCTTTTCCCTAATAGGTAATGTCGTCATACCTTCAAATAATGGACTACAGCTGTTAGCTCCAAGTCATAGGTAGAATATATTTGCTCGTGTTCTTTGAACTTACGAGATTCGTAAGAAATTACCTTATCCTCTTACATTAACCCCCCCTCCCCCTCCCACCTACACCTTCTTCTCACGCATCTATACAAACTGTGAATTCTTTTTATGGATCTGCAACTTTCAACACGAGAGCGGTAGTGAGTAAATGTTTCAGATTTTCAAAACTTTGTTGACACTCTTCTGACCACTTAAATACTTTCCCTTTTTTCTGCAAGGAGGTGATTGGGTAGGAAACTTTAGAGAATCCTTTAATAAATCACCCATAATATCCGGCTAAGCCCATAAAGGAACCTATATCTTCTACATTAGTTGGAGTAGGTCATTCCATTATGGTTTTGATTTTCTCTGGGTCTACATCTATACCCTCAGATGAAATGATATGTCCTAAATATTGGATTTGATCTTTGTAAAAGTCACATTTAGTGAAATTGATGTAGAGGTGATTTTCCCTCAAAATTTGCAGCACTACCGAAAGGTGATCTCGATGCTCTTTCATATTCTTAGAATATAAAAGAATATTATCAATGAAAATGAGAACAAACTTATCTAGAAAAGGGTGAAAATTTCCATTCATCATACTTATAAATATTTCTTGGGCATTAGTAAGTTTGAAAGGTAGAACAACAAATTCTTAGTGTCCATAACGTGTTATAAACATTGTTTTATATATGTCCTCATCCTTAATTCGTATCTGGTGATATCCAAATCGTAAATCAATTTTTGAAAACATAGCAGCGCCTTTGACTTGGTCAAGAAAATCATCAATTCTGGGTAACGGTATTTATTTTTAACTGTTAACTTGTTTAATTGTTTGTAATCTATACACATGTGGAGAGTACCATATTTCTTTCTCACAATTAAAACTGTAGCTCCCCACGAGGATACACTTGGACGAATATGCCCTTTGTCTAATAATTCTTGGAGTTGCATCTTTAATTCTATCAATTCCGAAACACTCATTGTATACGGGGCCTTAGAAACTGGAGTGGCTCCAGGAACCAATTCTATAGTGAAATCAAGGTTCCTTTTGGGGGAAAGTCCCAAAATTTCTTCCAGAAAGACGTCTTTAAATTCCTAGACATTAGGTATATGTTCTAGGGAAACTATCTTTTCCTTAGAATTGGCATAGCCCACTTGAACAACATAAATTTGACAGCCTTTATGAATACATTTTCCTAACTGATGGGCAGAAATGGGATGAAACTTAACTTCTCTTCTAACACCTTGAATTTATTTTCTCATACCTTCATCAGTAAGAAAATTAATTGTTTTATCTTTGCAATTCACCAAGGTCGAATGTTGCTCCAACCAGTCCATGCCAATTAGTACGTGATAGGAGCCTAGTTGTAGCATATTTAAATTGGCCTTAAACTGCTGCCCCACTACATTTATGATGAAACCCTCTACTTTTGCAATTACTTGTCATTTGGCTCCTGTGGCTAATTTTACTAGCCAAGGATTCTTGAATTTTACCCTTTACATATGACATAAATCAACTATTTTTGGATTGATATAACTTAGGCTTCCACCACCATTTATTGAAATGGAAATGGGATGGTTAAGTATTTTACCTTCAAGTTCTACCACCGTTGGTTGGTACTCTACTTGATTATCTTCTAATGTTATGTTGATTCTCGGTATGCTTCTTGCCACATCACCAATAGTAGAGGCCTCTTGAATATTTGCAACTAGTTCAACTCAAGTATGATGAGGACAATTTTTATAATAGTGGGGTTCCCCACAACCCCAACACTGTAAATGGGACTTTTTAAATTGAATGGATTCCGATTTGCTAAAGGCTTCATTCTGTTTTACTTTAGGCCAAGATCTAAATTTATGTTGACCTCTAGCTGGGGTTCCACTTAACATTTTCCGGTTGATATTCTTTGAGCCCACTGCCCTTGCATTCTCACTAACTGGAAAGTTTTTTTGCCCATTTTTATTTGCCCAATTCTTATTATTATCACCTTTTTGCCTCATTTGTTGGTAATAGATTCGATCTTTTCGAATGGATTCATCCATCATCTTAGGATTATCAAATTCCAGTATTTCCTTCATGTAAGCATGTAAACTACTGGTAAACCATTGTACTTCAGCTTTCTCCTCGCGAATATAGGGGTCATATCTTAACATAAAGGTGAACTTAGTTATGAATTCATCCATGGATTGCTATCCTAAATTCAGATCATGAAATTTTTTGTCCTTTTCTTCATAAGATTTCTTTGTTAAATATTTATCCTTGAAGTGCTTTTGAAACTATTCCCAGGTAACTTCTTGTTCTTCTATTCCTCCAATCGTTTTAACTTCCTCCCACCATAGGGTGGCTTTAACTTGTAGCTGATATATTGCCAACCTTGCTTTTAGATTTTCATCATATTCATATATTTGAAAGCATTTGTTCATATTTATTAACCATGCTTCTACTGCTTCCTCAACCTCTCCATCATAACTCGGGGATTTAATTTTTTTGAACTCCCCTTGTAATTCAGTTTTCTGTCTTTTCCCCTTTAACCCGGTAAACATTATCAGATTCTTCTTCATTACCATTTTGACTCCCTTCTCATTTTGGGTTCTCTTCTCACTGCCGGTGTAACCTCCCCTCATTCCCTTCATCTTGACTAGGATTCGGGTTCCTTTCGTTCTGTCGGTCTGATAGGCTCTTCATAATTTTCTCTTGTTCCAAACGTAACCTTTCATTGTCTACCCTTAAATTCATCATTTCCTCTTATAGTTGCTGGATGGTTTCCAGCAATGCAGCATTTTTGTTCTGGTTTTCTCTGTCCAACTAAACCCACACTTCCAAGTTGTTTCCTAGCATAGGTATTGATCCCCCATGTGGATTGCTCCCTGCTCCTTGTCTCATGGTACTTAGTTCTTTCTCTATGTATCATTATGAAATTTGTAAGTCTAACTTAAACCATTCAAGCCTCAATGTTGCAACTTAGGCTCTGATACCACTTGTTACATCTACCCGCCCCTTAACATGAAAAAAAAATTACTGGCCATTATGTAATACACATATTTGATCCCCTGGTAGACTCTTACCATTACCATATTTTAATTTTAAAAATAAAAATAAATAATACACAATATAACAATAACCATATTACCATCAATTAAATTATGGAGCATGCTACAAGTTGGGTCTAAGGTTCTATTAACATAATAATGCAGGCATTCATTTCACTGTACAGTCTATAGTTAGGAGTGTACTCCGGCTACAATAATTTCCTTTCCATTTAATTGACCTACTAGCCAACATTTAATCTTGTCAACTGCCTAGGTACCAAGGTCCTACACGCACCATGTAGATTTAACATCACCGTTCGATCCAAACCCTCTGCATCTGATAGTCTCCATTGATTGTAGGGCTTATGGATAGCTTTTTTGTGCTAGCCTCACCTCCATGGCTCATTTGTTCAATGCGTTTTTGGGCGTTATGGGATTGAGAAACCCTGATTCTACCAAACTCGCCTCCTACGTGGCTGATTTCCTTCCTTGGTCACTATTCTAATAATAAGTAACTACCACTGTCGTTACCTTCTACAACTCACATACCTTTCCAAAGTCTATTTCCCCAGTTTGCAGGTGAGTCAAATTTTGATGGCTATCAGATTCTTTTTTTATAAAACAGGATTTGGGGTAACAACACAAAGGTTAATTTGATGTTCTCTTTGTCTTTGCCTACAGATATTAGGTTTGGCTTTTAAACTGGGGTTTTTTGAGTCACGAAGGTAGCACTGGACTTTTGTTCATACAGGTAGTGCATTAGTATTCTTCAAAGTTTCCAGCGATCTCTATAGTTTTTCTGGCTAAGCTTTTGTCTTGTTGTCAATTGCAGAGTTTCCCATGCTCCTTCCTCTTGCCGCAGACTCGCATGGCGACAGAAAGAATCCCAGAGGCTAGGTCCAAATTGGAATAGTCTCCTTAGATAACTATCATGTGAATTGAGAAGTCCTTCAATCTTAACTCTCAGTTGTTTTACCAGCTATGTATTTCTGAATAACATGTTTATAATTGTGCCTTAAGAAATTCATAACTAAGTTAATGTACTCTCCGGTTATTTCGTGTTTAGTAAAACCCTTCTTGGGTTCCTCTTGCTATGTAGACAGAGCTCCAACAAGGTAATAACCCCATTCTCTTGATTTATGCTAAATGCTACAACCTGCAATGGATATTTTCTTCAAATTCTAGAGACATTGTACATGTTATCTTTTGATAATTTACTATGGGTTAAATTAGTTATAGTTGCAAACTTCCTTTATAATTTTCTTCGTTTTCAAGTATAATAGTTTCTTTAATGATTTTTCATGTGAAGGATTGTTTCCTCCTGAAATTTCACAGTCCTTAGGAGGGTTTTCCTTGAAATACTTATTTTTGTCTGAACAATGGACTATTTACAGCAAATCTCAATCATTGACTATAGAGACGCTTAAAGTGTTTATGAATGCTTCCATGTATAATTTTTATTTGTTAGGAAGATAATCCCTCACCTAGAACTACTTCTTGGTTGTCACGGTAGAGACAAGGTAAATTGAGGACAAGGGTTTTTCGTTCCAACCTACAATTCTGTGTATTTGTTAATTGATTCGATTAAAGGTTTTGGTGACCCTTCACATCAAGTATTATTAATTAAAATTTCCTTGTTTGCACATTTGTTTAATCAAATATTACGCATTCACTCTTTGAATCTCATCCTTCTAATTGTTGCGTAAAAGGGTTGGTTCCTAAAGGTGATCAGAACTTACTTGCTATACCTCCATTCACAACGTTAGGTCACGACTTATAGCCTGACGAATGCAAGGTACTTGCAAGTTGCAATATAGTTGAAATACATTGTTATTTGTTTGATAGCGTAGTTTTTGATAACTGACATACATGTCCTCAATTTTAATTCTAACTGGGTTGGCAATGTTCGAAAATGATCTGTTGAAAGTTTTGAATTATTTTCTAACAACAATATAGACACTACACTGCTCCTCTACTTCTTAAGGTTGCACCACTTTCTACATTACTGAAAGTATGAGTTGTACTCATGCTGGCATTATTAGATGTAAATATAGCCTTCGTTATTCATCTTCTTTTTGCTTTGGAAAGATAACACAGAATCTATAGAATCTCAAAACACAAAATCTACAAACGTTTCAATTTTCATGCACAACACAAAATTGATAGAAGTTTATTTTCTTCATTCATAACACATAATTTACAGAAGTTTCTTTTCTTCCTTCACAGCTCAAAATTTACAGAGGTTACATTTCTTCTTAAATCTATTCAACAATAGAGCATTCCTAATGGTATTCATTTCAATAATAACCAAATGATGATATTCTGAGAAGTTAATACTTATCAATTGTGTGAGGATCTCAAAATTTACGGATAGGTTCCCACCACCTATCCTTGAGGAAATGGCAATTACATCCAAGGCCTTCCCCCGTGCTTCTCTATTCTAGAACAATGTTCTTCACAATAGTTTGCAAAATTCACTGGCCTCAAGACTTGATTCAGTCCAACCTAGAATTTCTTCATAGAAGTGTCCCACTCGTTCATGCCCAGCTCTAGAATCACCCCCCTTGGCAGCCTCCTGCCTTCTTCCTCCCTCCCTCTCTCTCTGTTGGGTTTCCCACATCCCCAACAAGAAAAGGAAGGAGTAACTACTTAACTGTTAATTGTCGATAAAAAGAGAGTTACTTGGGCCCTTTCTGTAAATTCTAGGAACTTGCTTAAATACTCATTATCTCTTTTATTATTTATTCAGCTTCAGCCACTATTTTTTACTACGTAATTACCTAATTCATACAAAAGTAAATATTAAATATTTACAATAACCTGGGGTGTCACAACATCATTTCATTGCTCAAAGCACTGATTGCATCTTTAAATCCGTCTTCGCTCGTACTTCCATTGATCAAACTTTGATTGTCTTTGCTCCATCCTCTTACTATTATTTCTGTTTACAGGTGTATTATTTGCTTATTCCAATAACAATGGCAAATCTAACTACCATCCTCAGTGAAGGTAACAACGCTTCCTCCACAGCCTCCTCTTTTGCCTCAACTTTTTTGTCTAGTTACCGGGTGTTCCTAAACCATTGGGGTTCGACGTAAACAAACATCTTCGCTAGCCATATATAGATGGGTGTTATCCTCCAGTGATTTTGATGGATTAGATGCCAGTGGGTCTGAGTGTCTCAAGCCATAGGGTAAGGCTGTAAAAAAGCATCTTCGCTAGCCATCTATAGACGGGTGCTATCCTCCGGTGATTTTGACGAATTAGATGCTCGTGGGTCTAAGTGTCTCAAGCCACAAGGCAAGCCTGAAGTTTCACAGACAACATGACAAATAAAAAAAAATGCATCAATGAAAATAAAAATTGATTAAAAATTCTAAATAAGATTTAGAATCATTAAAAATTTTCAAAAAAATACTTAATTTATATAAATTTAATAATTTAAACATATTATTAAAATATATTTTTGAATTCCAATACAAATGATTAAAATATATACCTAAAAGTATATATATATGATCTTGTTCTTCTCGCAAGGTGCCCATTTGATCTTGATAATCAGCTTATACTTCTTAAGGATTTCTAATCTACCATGGGGATGATTGTTAACACTGACAAAACAAAAGTTATGATTATCAAATCCAAGAAGGACACTTACCCTAATTTTATGTATGACAATAGTAACTTGGAGGAAGTGTCTTCCTACAAGTACCTAGGAATTGATATTCATCACAAGCTCAACTGGAACTATAGCATTGAAAAAAGTATTAATGGGGGATGGAAAGCTTATTTTGGTCCTGAAAATAATTGTAAAATGACAAACCTCGTAATGTGGGATAGAAAGAAGTTCCTCTTTGAAACTTTAGTCACTCTGGTTATCTTATATGGATGTGATATTTGGGGGTGTAGCATCTCTAGAGAATCATGGAGAAAGATTGAGCAAATTTAGAAGGATTTTATACTGTATAACCTCAAAATTAAAAGCAACACACCCTATCTTATTTTCCTTATAGAAATGGGTCTTCCCCTATCGAGAGCCTGGCTATGACTAGGCTTCGATTGTATAAGCACAAACTCAATAACATAGGAGACCATAGACTTCCTAAGCTATCTTTAAATTCTAGCCAAAACCACCTAAGGCTCAAATGAGGTTGGTATAAGACACAAGGCCCTGGTTAAACCATTGGGAGATCGACGCGAATGTTGCATTGAAAAACATTAATAACATTTAAAATATTGTTACTTTTAAGTTCAAAGAAAAAATGTGGTGTGAGAAAGATTTAGCAGCTAAAAGAAAATTAAGATATTATAAGGAGGTCATCAACCCCACCCTAGAAGATCAAAAGTATCTCTCTGTTTTAACTAGCTCAAAGAAGAAAATTAATATAGCCAAGATTAGAACGAACTCTCATGAGCTCCATAGTGAAATGGGTCGTTGGGCAGTTCCTAAAACACCATGGATGGAAAGGTTCTGCCATCTCTGTGAGAATACAAACATCGAGGATGAAAATCACTTCCTCTTAGAGTGCCCCGCGTACAACCACATTAGATCTCAGTTTCAAAATCTTTGTTGCAATATTGACCTGCCTAGCCTCGTGAAGCTTCTCTCCAACTTTTCTGAGCATAGAAATAAAATCTTAAATCAAACTAAATAATTCGTTTCTTTAGGTCCGATAAACTAAAATTTGATCTTAGCCACCGTCATCATTATCATAAAAAACATTTAAATTATTTATTTATTTTTTCTTTTACTTTAATTGGTAGGAAATAAAATAATGGAAATTAAAATTAAAACATAGATTAATAACCATTAAAATAATTAATTTCATCATCCAATCCATCAACAAATTTGAGTGAGCCCATAATAAGAAATTTCATTATTAATTAATTTCTTAGAAAGTTTCGCGGTTCCGGTAATCACGACACGGTATCCATTTCAATTAAATTCGTTAAAAAGAATATCTTCACTTCAAAGAAAAAACCTAAATTAAAATTGAATGTGAAAATAAGAAATTAATTAATAACTGTTAAAATTAAATTATTTCATTATCCCATCCATAAACAAATTCCTCTGCAACGCTGAAATTTTCTTTGAAAGTTTCGCGGTTCCAGTAATCCATTTAAAAATAAAATCTTTATTTTAACCTGGTTTAAAGGTTTTGGAAAAAAACAAAACAAAGAACTAAATTAAAATAAAAGTAAAAAATAATTGATAATTATTAAAATTAGCATAATTATATTTGTCAATTTGGTTGATATACATCAATCGGTATATATGAAATTCATCTACAATTACATTTATCAATATGATTGTTATATACAGATGGATATATATCCACTACTCACCACGTTAATAATTATTACATGTATTTTGTTAAAGACTAACTATTTCTCATTATTAATAACTATATAAATAATAAATAATAATAGCCATATTATTTTTTATTTATATAATTATATCTATTATATTAACATTATTATGTAGGTTAATATAATATTGATTATTATATAAAATTTTGCTAATATAATATACTTCACATATAACATAATAATATCATTGAGTTATTATTAATAATATGTATTTATCTCTACCATTATGTCATTATCAATAATTATTATATATTTATTGATATAATTGTCAATATATTTTATATATTTACTTGAAGTATACTAATAATATTAACTATATATAAAATATACATTAAACTAAAATATATTATTTAGAAAAACAAATTATATATATATAACAATTTGATATAATACAATAATATAATATAATATAATAGTGACATCATAATATAGTAATATATATAAAAATATTTTATACAATAATATATTATTTAATAATATAATATGTAATAATAATATATTACACAATTTAAATTCTAGGGTTTATTAATTCCTTGTGTTTTAAATATTGATCCCAAGGTATTAATAATTCCAAGAATTAATACTTTAAACCCAATGTATTAATAAACCAAAAAGATTAAATTATAAACCCAATGAATTAGTAAATCCAAGAAATAAATATTATAAACCTAAAAGATCAATAAACCCAAGGAATCAATATTAAAAACACATGGGATTAATAAACTTTAACAAAACATTTTAAACCCAAGCGATCAATAAACCCTAGGAATTAATATTTGAAACTCAAGAGATTATTAATATTATAAACTCAATGGATTAAATTATAAATCCAAGGGACTAATAAACCCAAAAGTTTAATATTATAAAACCAAGGAATTAGTAAACCCAAGGGATAAATATTATAAACCTAAGCGATCAACAAACTCAAATGATCAATATTAACAAAACAAGGGATTTATGAACCCATAAATTATTATTTTAAACCCAAGGGATTGATAAACCCATAGGATCATTAACATTATAAACTCAAGGGATTAATAAACTTTAGGGATGGTTAATATTATAAACCCAACCACATTAGTTAATGGTATAAATCTAATATTGGCAGTAAAATTAATATTCATATTGATAAATATATAATAATAAAAATAATAATAATATTAAAAAATAACCATTATAACAAAATTATTATTATTATAATTAACAAATATTATTAATTTATATTAATAATTACTTATAATGGATAAATTATTAATATTATAATCATTTTAAAATAATTATTGTTATTACTCATTATTTATTATTATTATTATTATTATTTTAATATTACCTAAGCACCCATGGGGGATTTGAACCACTGACCTATCACAAGGAGTGCCTTAACAATGCACCCATTCACCATCAATCCAAAACCCAATGGACATTATTATTATTTAATTATTAATTAATTAATATTAATATTTTTGTTTATATTAATTATTGTTAATTAAGTAAACTCAAACAATTTATTTTAAACCCAAAGATTAATATTATAAACTCTATGAATAATATTACACCTTAGGAGATGTTAGGGTAAGAAATGGGTAAGTAGAAGTCGGGTTACCAAGGAGGTGAGAGCGGGATACAGATTTGATCTAGGGTTTTGCTTCAGGGTTTGTGTAGCTGGTTACCATGGCGGGGCGAGGAGGAGGGAGTTCTTCTCCCTCCTACAGTCAAGTAGTTGCAGACAGAAGCAAGGGAGTTGGTTCCCATCGCTTCAAGAAACCAGCGGAGGTGGCAACAGAGATTACGAATAATGAAAAATCGGAAACCATCAGACCTCAAGAACAGGAAGAGAACCATGAGGAACCTAGTAAGGAGAAGAGGACAGAGGGTAGCAGTCAGAAAGTTGCTCCCATGAAAACATCAAGGGCATGTAAACCCAAGGCGACCACTATTCCTCGAGTCGTTTTAAGTGACCCAGTGCTACAGGTGCACAGAGAACACATGGCGGAATATGCTGTTATCTGTAAATTTATGGGGATCTGGCCGACGGAGAAGGCTTTGCAAGCATGGATAAGGAACCACTGGAAACCAAAGGGGAATATTGACCTTCAGCTTGAGTCCAAGGGCTTCTTCATGGCGGTGTTCACAAGCATAGAGGACAAAGACAGAGTGTTCGAAGGAGGACCTTATTTTTACGCGTCTGCAGGCCTTTACATGTGACCATGGGTAATGAACTTTGTCCCAGAATGAGAGACTTTCACCTAGATACTGGTATGGATAAGACTCTACTTCCTTCCTTTAGATTATTGGCTGTCGGAATCCCTAAAGGCTACCGGTAACAAGCTAGGGAATTTTATAAAAATATCGGATACTACCCTAAGAGGCAAATACACTTCTTTTGCCCAGATATGTGTGGAAATGGACTTATCTGGGGAAATTCCGGATGCAATCATTTTGGAAGTGTATGACGAGGAATGGGTGCAAACGATAGACTATGAACACGTCCCATTCAAGTGTGATAAGTGCCATGAACACGGGCACCTATACAAGGACTGCCCTTTGAACAAGAGGGAGAGCAACATGAAAGCCACTACAGACAAGGATCCCGAAGGCTTTACTAAGGTAGGGGGTAAAGGGAAAGGAGGTAAGAGGTACCAAAAGAAAAGTACTGAAGACAGATAACCGAACCAAAATAGTTTCAAGATATTAGAAGAAGAAGTCGAAAACAATGGGACAAACTAGGAATCAAAGAATATTCACAATGAGAAGGAAGGGGATGCTAACATGGAGGATATACCAGAAAACAACAAACAAACAGATGATTTGCTGAATATGATGGAGCTCAGCAGGGACCACGAGATGACTCCAAGTGAGGCAGGAACGAAAGACCATGAACTGCAGGAGATTCTAGAGAGGGAGAATTTAGATCTAGAAAATTTTCTGGAGTAGGGAATCACCAAAGGGGTTGACTCTCTGCCAAAAGCGGAGTTTGACAGGGTTCAACAGCTCTTCCTCTGGAGATCACAAACAAAGTGCTCTGGAGTCAAAAGAAACCATGACAGCCAGGAGAATAGGGGAGTGAAAATGATGGAGGATACATCGATGCTTTCTTCAAAGAACCCGGGTAGGAAAAGAGGAAGGAAAAAACAGAATGAGTTGTTGTCCGAATGTGGGAAACTTATGATTAACTCAGGTAAGATGAAGGATCTTACCAGTTACTCCTTTACAAACCTTTCTTAATGAAGCTTACAACCTGGAACATTAGGGGTCTAGGAAGTAAAAGGAAACAAAGAAATCTTAGCAGTCGAATAAAAGAAGGAAAATCATATATGATTTTTATTTAGGAAACAAAATGTTCGATGGAAAAGATCAGAGAGATACATAACAAATGGTTAATCAAGTATGAGTATCTAGAGGTAAAAGCAGATAACTCAGCGGGGGGATTCTCACTCTATGGGATCCTAAAAAACTTGGAATCTTGGATGCTGAAGCTTCTAGGAATTATCTATCAATGGTGATTCAATCTTTGGGGGATAAGGAGATCTACATGATCACTAATGTCTATGGCCCTCAAAAACTAGAAGACAAACTAAAGCTTCTCACTTCCTATGAGGAACTGAGGGAGAGACATCCTGATATGCCCTGGATTCTGGTAGGGGATTTGAATATGATTAGATCTCTTACAGAAAAAAAGGAGGTAGAAGGAAACTAGGGAGGGACTCCATTGCCTTCCATAACTTCATGAATAACATAGGGCTAGTGGACACAGAAACAACAAATGGCTTTTTTACTTGGAATAATAAGAGAGGAGGAGCTTCTCAAGTTTCCTCTAAATTAGACAGATTCATAATCTTAGAGGAATTCCTTATCACATGCCTTGATATGTAAGCTTTAATCCTTCCCTTCGAAGGCTCGGACCACTGGCTTGTCCAGATGGAAGCTACTTTTATGGGTACACCAAGGAACAAACCCTTTAGGTTTGAAAATATCTGGCTCTCTCACCCTGACTTCACCAGCAATATTGACAAATGGTGGACGGAAGATAGGCCCATTCAAGGCACTAAAATGTTCATACTACAGTAGAGACTCAAGCACATCAAATCTAGGCTTAAATATTGGAATAAACAAGAGTTTGGAAATATTTTTAAAGCCAAAAAAGAAGTTGAGAAGAAAATCCAGGAGATTAATCAGATCAACATCTTAGAGGGTTTTACCGAGGAAAGGAAAATTCAGGCTGACTCTCTTCAAAATGAATGGGAAGATCAGTGCTTGCAAGAGGAGATTTTATGGAGATAGAAATCAAGGGTGCAGTGGATTAGAGAAGGAGAAAGAAACACAAAGTTTTTTCATAGATCAACTTTGGATCATAGATCTCATAATAGAATTTCCAAACTCAAAGATTCTCAAGGGAAAGAGCTTGTCTCACACACAAAAATGGAATCTGTCCTAGTTCATCACTTCCTTAGCATAGCAGAGGAACCTCTCGTTGATAGATCTCGGTTCATTAACAAATTCACAAAGTTCATTCCTAAGCTTGTAACCAGAGAAGACAACCACAATTTTAACAGGCCAGTGTCTGAAGAGGAGGTTAGTGAGGTTATCAATGAGATGCAAAATGGGAAAGCTCCTGGCCTTGATGGTTTCAATGTGGATTTCTTCAAAGCTTGTTGGAAAACAGTTAAACAAGATATCTTTAAGGTTGTGGAAGACCCTAGAAGATCCAAAACTATTTTGAAAGCTCTCAATGTGTCTTTCATAGCTTTGATTCCAAAGAAGGAAAAGGCTATGACACCAGACAGATTCAGACCCATAGCCTTATGTAATGCGGTATAAAAAATTATCTTTAAAGTGATTGCAACAGACTAAAGCCTCTTTTTCCTGCTCTCGTTTTAAAGGAGCAAACTGGTTTTGTGGAAGGAAGACAAATTCTCAACAACATCATACAATAACATGAGGTGGTACACTCTCTTAAGAGCATGAAGAAAGTTGGTATGATAATGCAACTGGACCTAGCGAAAGCTTATGATAAGCTAAGTTGGGCGTACATAAAGGAAGTGCTAAGAGCTTATGGATTCGACCACAACTAGATAAGATGGGTTATGGACCTGGTATCCTCGGTTAGTTTCTCAATTCTTATTAATGGATCTCCCTCTAGAACCTTTATACCTTCTAGGGGTCTCAGACAAGGGGATCCGCTCTCCCCCTTCCTCTTTGTTCTCATGATGGAAGGACTAGGAAGCGCAATCAAAAAGGCAAATGGTGAAGGAAGAATCCAGGGTCTAAAACTTACCCTAGATGGGGATGTCTCTACTCATCAACAATTTGTGGATGATACAATGCTGCAGGGCATAGTCAAAGAAGCCAGAGCATTCAAACAAATCCTGAACAACTTTGCTTTAGCAGCTGGTATAGAGGTAAGCCTTGACAAATCAAAGGTTTTTTTTTCAATACTAACATTGCTATTCATAGGAACCTCACCAGAATTCTAGGGTTTCAAAGGGCTCAGTTACCTTCCAAGTACCTTAGAATGCCTCTTACTGGCAAACCTCTGAGTAAGGGAGTGTGGGAACTGGTCACCAAGAAACTTCAGGATAAAGTCAGGAAATGGAACTGTAGGTATTTGAACTTGGCGGGCCTCTTGTGCTTACAAAGGTTGTTCTACAGGCTATACCCATTTTCATGTTTTTAGCTCTCCCTGCTCCCAAAGGTGTTATACAACAAATGAGGAGTATTCAACGAGATTTTCTTTGGGGCAAAGGGGAAGAGAAAAAGAAGTGGGCGTTGGTAGCTTGGGACAAGCTCTGCAAACCTAAGGCCCATGGAGGTTTGGGGCTTCATGACCTTGAAATACTTAGCAGAGTTTCAGGAGAAAAAATTTGGTGGAGGTGGCTAAAGGAATTGACAACCCCTTGGGCAAAGCTTTGGAAGCAGAAATATGCAAAGAATTGGTAGGAGAGGGATCATATCAGAATTTCAGGGCTCATCAAGGGCTCCCACATTTGGAACCTTTCTTGGGAGAATAGAGGCATTGTCCAACAACATAGTTTCTGGGAGATTAGAGCTGGGAACCTTGCACGGTTTTGGGAGGATAACTGGTAGCAGGAACCAAATTTGTTTAGAGAAGAACTATCCACTCTAAAAAATGACACTGATAAAAAAGGTCTAATCATGGTAAGTGACTTCTGGGATCAGGTAAGGGACAATGGCAAATGTCGAATGTGGAAGAATCTTGGTTACAGTGAAGAGAGTCCTTTGAAAGGACATGCGGATTCCCTGGCTCTAGAATTGGAGAAGAGGAAGATCTTAGTGTCTTCCTTGTCTGACCAACTAAGATGGGGCAGAAACACCGAAGGCACCTTTAACCTCAAATAAGCTAAACGCATGGCCCTAGGTTTTGATTATCCAAACCCTGACCAAGTTTGGAATAACCTTTGGAGGAACCCGCAATGGATGAAAGTCAAGTTATTTATGTGGTTAATTCACCAAAAGAGGATTCTCACTTGGGAGAATCTTCTGAAAACGGGATTTGTTGGCCCATCCAAATGCCATCTATGTGGATAATAGGAAGAAATGATGGAGCATTTATAAAACCACTGCCCCTTCACCTCTACCTTGTGGGATTGAGCGGCCTCAGTCTTCAGGAAAACTGACAGAGACAGACTCAACATCACCAACACATTGAAGAATTGGAGGAAATACTTCTCAGGTAACGAAATAATTAACAAGGCTTAGACTTTGGTTCTAGGCTTTATTATCTGGGATGTCTGGAAAGAACGCAATGGCAGGATTTTCAAGAACAAAACCGGTTCGACCCAGAATATCATTGGCCAAATTCTACGATAGATCAAAGATACAGTAGGAGCCCTTATGTGGAAAATTCCTGAGGACCCCCCTTCGGCCCAGGAGGCTTGCATTCTGAGGCAGTTGGGTCTCCATTCTCTGGTTCCCCTTGGCGCTGTTAAGAGTGTGAGAAAAACAACTGCTGGTAAAGATATCTGGCAGCCTCCTCCTCATGGTTTTTTGAAAATAAATATAGATGGGGCCTCTAAGGGCAACCCAGGGATGGCTAGATTTGGAGGTGTCATAAGAGCTGAGCAGGGGAGCATAAAGGATATCTTCCACAGTTATTTGGGGACTACCACTAATAACATGGAGGAGCTCATGGCCTTAGAACAATGCCTCGAAATCCTGATTTAGTTAAATTTACACAATGCCATCATTGAAGTTGACTCAGAATTGTTCATTAATGCAACCAAGAAAATGTGCAATGAAACGACACCTGGAAAAGTGTCAAAACATTAGAGGCTCTCGAAGGTCTTTCAGTGCATTCACTCCCACTTGCGAACCCTGAGAATAGTCAATTTTGTTCATGTGCGAAGAAAAACCAATATGTTAGCTGATCGTATGGCGAATGAAGGCGTGATATGAAAGGAGAGTTATATCTGGTATGACTGGGAGTCTATACCCTCTGGTAAACTGAGGGAAGATTGTCATAGACAGGTGACCAAAGATATAGAGTACTTCTAGATCATGAATAATGAGCAGGAGGAAGACTAGTGGGAGTGGGAAAGAGCAGAAATCCTGAGCCTGGTTGAAGTGCCAGAGTGAATCCTAACCATAGATCCCACAGTTAATGCTTACACTATAGCATAAACAACGTGCTTGGAGGGAGCGGAGGATGGGATAAACAATGTGCTTATTGATGGGCCACAAACCATAGACTCTATTGGCCTTCGATATTGAATGGATATCAGGCTTCAAATTGATCAGAAGTTAAGGGGTTGAGCGGACCTGATATATTTTTAGACCAATGTTTTAATATATATCGGGTCAATAAAAGTGGGTAAATACCGTGTAAGTTTCTGCAGTGATGAATTGTGGACCGTCAGATCAAATTGGTTTTGATCAACGGTGTAGAATCATCGTGCAACTCGGTTGATCAGAGTGATTATCTACCATCTGATTGAAGGAAAGATAGATGATGGATCTCGGTGGATTGGAGAAATTTTCAACCGTCCGATGGAAAGTTTGATCGACGGTGGGGTTTGAGGGTTAAGTTTTGGGGAGTTTGAGCGATAAGATTTGAAGGAGAAGAATTGCAGAGAGTTCGGCAGTTTGTTCTTTTAGGTTTTTCCCAGGGGGCTTTGGTGGGTATGATTGTAAGGTTATGGGTTCAGATGTCCCGGTTGTATGTTTGATCTTATACTGGTCTGTCTTTTGTTGGTCTTTACACTTGTAAAGACGTGTACCATATGTAATATTTGTTCGGTTAATTGAAGGATCCACTCTTACTTGACCAAAAAAAAATATTACACCCTAGGAATATGAACCCTTAGATTAAAAAACCTAAGGAATTGATATTATAAACCCATGGGAATAATAAAATCAATGGATTAATACTAAAAACCTAAGGGATTATAAACCTTGGGGAATAATAAGTTTTTTTAATAAGAATGAGTATATTTTTTATTTAAATGTGGTGCCCCTGTTCACAAACAAAATTGGGAATTTACATTGTGATTTCCAACCTTTAAGGACAGGTGATACATCATTTGCTTTGCATACCCACTATACAAGTGTTCTCTGTAGTGCATACAAAAATTCCCATTCACAAATCTCTTATCACTGTAAATTCTACAAAATTGAAGCAACAAAAATTTACATTTACATTTTGTCATTTGAAAACCAAGTAAGAACAGAAAAGACTAAAAGTCTAAAAGTCCAGAGGCGTTGGACTGTTCAGGTCCATCCTGGTGGAGACTACTTTGGCGTTCTTGTATAGGTCCTGTTCAGTGGAGTCCTCCTCGTTGTTCTTGCTGATCTCTACCACCGTGAGTTTCAGTTGCTCAATATGTTGACACAATCCTTCTGCTTCATCCTCCAACTGATGGATTTGGTCCCTCTTCTCCAGCTGTCTCTCCTGCATTGTGAGATTCTCTTGATGTTGAAAGTACATGTTGCACTGCAAAGCCGCCAAGCCTTCTATAAATTCCAAGTGCTCCTGCTCGCAAGTGGTGCAGGTTGGCTGAATTCTCCTTTCAACCTGATGACTTCCAACACCCTATCATCTTGACCTCAGCCTCATACTCCCCCAAGAGGCCGACCACGGATTTATTTCTGCACTCTTCCCTCTCGTATCCATCTTCTAGCATCCCAGAATGTCGCAATTATTTATGTTCCCCCCACTCAAGTCTAGGATGTCCTTGACCCACCAGTCCACCTTATGGGATAGCCACATCACCCTAAGGATATGTCCCAATACCTCCTCACAGACCAGAAGAGTAGAAGCCTTCTCACCAGCTGCAGACTCAGAGTTGACCGATATCAACCAGACTTCCCAATTCAGTGGAATAACATTTCCAGCCCCATCAATTGCATCATGCCGTCAATTACACTCAGGTCCACTGCACCACGATGCTTCTCCTTTGGAATCACTGCTTCAGGGTCTTAGCCCTGGACACCCTCCCAGACATGAAGCTTGAGAAGTTTTACATCAACTGAAATATCAAAGACTATCGAATTTTGACAGCACTCCCTCTACGGGTCGACTTCCAAACTTTTCCTTGGGGTCTGGTCCAAAGTCCCCTCCCAGTTCAACATAATAACAATTCCCAACATTGCGCTACCTCTCAGACCAATCACCGCACTTAGACCTACAAAACCCTGTAGCTTCCCACTCAAAATCTCCGACTCACTGGGCTCCCTGGGATTCTTCCCAGTAATCCAGTGCCCACTACAAATTCTCAACGGCCTTAGCTTCAGCCTCAAGACTTGCACAGAGGCCACCAGAGTAGGGAGGAGTATTAACCCATGCAAGCTTCTATGACCATTGTTCCTTATATAGTAGTAACAATGTCGTGATATGTTGCAGTACCTATTGAGGAAATTGATGGGGCTATGATCCCAATGATATTCTATTAATTCACAGCCTTTCACCTTAATTTCCTAGTAGTGATCCTTGTCCTTCATTCTCCTTCTGAATTTCCTCCCATGAGTGTTCAGAATCGATCTGTGTTCAAGAAATAAATGTTGTTCCTCTCTTCCCCTTATCCTGCACAAATAACCAGGGAGAAGGAAATGAAAACATACCAAGAGATCGTTGTTATTAATAAAGATAGTACTTGTGTGACGATAACATACACGATGCAGGTGGAAGCATAGGACACACCTACCATGAGGCTCCTGAACAAGCTAGGGAGCACGAGGAGATACTCTGCAGGTCCCAAGTGGCAGGGGTGCGTGGAGGAAAGGAAGGGGAACATGACAGAAGAGAGGGGAGACGGGACAGAACATAAGAGGGGCGCAACCGAGGAAAAGAAAGAGTAATAACAGAGTGAAGGCATGTGAAGGATATATAGGGGAGAGGGGGAGAAAAGGGAGGGGAGGGAAGAGGCAGGGGAAGGGGAGGGATAAGGGGCAGGAGGGCAGACCATGGAGTCAACCCAATAAGTTTATAATTAAATTCCCTAATTCTAAGGATTTTTATCGCCCAAGCAAGGCTTAGAGCAACCTCCATGATCCATGAATTGTAAGTCATTAACTAATTTATGGGATACTCGTCGTGCCCATGACATCATTCACCACACTCCTTTCTTCAATAAACTGGCAAGAAATGTTAGCTTTTTTGTCAGCTTCTTGATTATTTCCTCCTAAAATATGGAAGAAGGTCACTGAATCGAAGGATGGGATCATCCCTAGGGATCTCTTGATAGTTTGGTTTAATAATGTGTTTTTTGTAGATGAGGCATAATTCATATACCATATTATAATCATGGAGTCTCCCATCACCTGTAGTGTTTTTATTCCTTTCTTTTGAGCCTAGGTGAGGCCTATAAACAATCCATGTGCTTCAGCTTGATTGTTTGTCTTCCATCCAAGTCCCTAAGCATATCTATCTTCAACGATTCCTTCGGGATTAAGGAGAACCCTCCCCCTCCTAAAACCCCATAGGGGAATAATATTACATCCAGGGATTAATATTAGAAATTCAAGGTATATAAATCCCAAGGTAAATATTGTAAACCCTAGAATTATCATGGTTGATTTTCATATTGAGGCAATTTCTGTGAAAATGCGATGTTGCACTATGGTTGACCATGGTTAACCATGATTGATTTCCATATGCACAAAATCTTTGTCATAATGCAATGTTGGACCATGGCTGATTTTCATAATGAGAAAACCTTTGTCACAATGTGACATTGGACCATGATTTTAAACCAAAGGGATTCATATTAGACCCAAGGATTAATATTGTAAACCCTGTGAATAATATTAAACCTTAGGAATAAGAACCCTTAGATTACTAAACACATGGTATTGATATTATAAACCCAAGGGAATAATAAACCAAAGGGATTAATACTAAAAACCCAAGGGGTTGCACCATGGTTCACCATGATTGATTTTCATATGGAGACAATCTTTGTCACAATGCGACGTTGGACCATGGTTGATTTTCATATTGAGAAAATATTTGTCACAATGTGACATTGGACCATGGTTGACCATGATTATAAACCAAGGGGATTTATATTAGACCCAAGGATTAATATTATAAACCCTATGAATAAACCTATTAAATCTAAGGTATATAAACCCTAAGATAAATATTGTAAACCCTATAATTATCATGGTTGACCATGGTTGACCATGATTTATTTTCATATGCACAAAATTTTTGTCATAATGCAATGTTGGACCATGGTTGATTTTCATATTGAGAAAATATTTGTCACAATGTGACATTGGACCATGATTAACCATGATTTTAAACCAAAGGGATTCATATTAGACCCAATGATTAATATTATAAACCCTATGAATAATATTAAACCATAGGAATAAGAACCCTTAGATTAATAAACATAAGGTATTGATATTATAAAACTAAGGGAATAATAAACCAAAGTGATTGATGTTGAGAATGCAACAAGATGATGGAGCTTAGTGAAAAGAAGTTGCCTTCACTAAGTGGGCCCGCTGGGCAAGTTTTGGCGCAAAGTCTATTTTTAGACATATGGATCATGGTCTATGAGTTGCAGGATGTTGTTTATGGATGATTGGTCATGTTGGTAAAAATAGATGGACTTCTATTTTTAGACAACAGCGGAGGTACTGTCAGTCTAAATATAGAACAGTCGAATATTATTAGCCCTTAATAATATTTGGACTATAAACATTATCTTATTCTCTTGGAGCACTTCAGTTCGAGCTACGGATGTGGCACATGAAACTGGCTAAAGGAAATACGTGGTTCCTTTGGGTTACTTGAGCTATTGCATGCAGGACTTCAGTTAGAACTCAACTGGTTGAGTTTGGTGGAGTTGGATGTGGAGTTGATGGAGTTGTGTTCAATTTGACTTGGTTGAACTAGTTGTATTTAGTCTAACTGACAAATAGACTAATGATGAGTTGTGTGAATTAATTATTAATTAATTCACTAATTATTAACTCATAAAGAAACTAAAGAATACATCAGTTAACTCAGTGCATGGACAGTTCAGTGGAGACAAGTGTTAGAGGTGAGTGAAAGGGCAAGACAACTGTCAGTTGTGACTATAGTTGTGCATGAGATTTTCACATGCATGGATTGAGTATTGCCCATGAGGATTGCGTAGTGTTACACAAGGGAAACACGTGAATGGTTCAACCATTCTCATTAATTCTCATGCAGGATTGCGCAATGGAGGCAGGCAAGCAGCGGAGGAGATTTGAGCCAGCGATTGATTCAGATCTGAGATAGTTTGTGTGTAACAGGTGGAGATAGTACTGAGTACTTGTGAGGAGTATTGTACTATGTATTGTTACATGATCTCAATCAATATAATATACAGATAGTTTGGGGTTTTTAGCGAGATGCTTTCCCCATGAAATATTGTGTTATGTGTGATTGATGCTTCTATATCCGCATGCAATTGTTTCTGCTTTCGCAAATTGATGATCAATGGTAGATGAGATTATGCATTATGCATGTATTCCGCAATTAGTGTATAATCGGGATAATCTCTGTGAATATGTGTCATATTATTCATGAAATTTCTACAATTGATATTAAAATCCAAAAGGATTGCACCATGGTTCACCATGATTGATTTTCATAAGGAGATAATCTTTGTCACAATGCAACATTAGACCATGGTTGATTTTCATATTGAGAAAATTTTTGTCACAATGCAATGTTGGACCATGGTTGATTTTCAGATTGAGAAAGTATTTGTCACATTGTGACATTGGACCATGGTTGACCATGATTATAAACCAAGGGGATTTATATTAGACCTAAGGATTAATTTTATAAACCCTATGAATAATGTTATACCCTAGGAATAAGAAGTCTTAGATTAATAAATCCAAGGGATTGGCATTATAAACCCAAGGTAATAATATTAAACCTAAGGGATAAATATTATAAATCCAAGGTATATAAACCTAAATATAAATATTAATATAGGAAATCGAATGGATTATAAACACAATAAAAATATTTAACCCAAGGGAACAATATTAAATTGGCAAGGTAATAATATTAAACCCAAGGGATAAATATTATAAACCCAAGGTATATAAACCCTAAAATAAACATGGTTGACCATGGTTTACCATGATTGATTTTTATATTGAGACAATCTTTATGAAAATACAACGTTGGACTATGGTTTACCATGGTTGATTTTCATATTGAAACAATCTTTGTCACAATGCAGCGTTAGACCATGGTTAACCATGGCTAACAATGCTTGATTTTCATATTCAGGCAATCTTTGTCACAATGTGACATTAGAACATGGTTGAAAATGATTGAACATGACTGTAAACCCAAGGGATTTATATTAAACCATGGGATTAATATTATAAACCCTCTGAATAATATTTCGTATTGAGATAATATTTGTCAGAATCTGACGTTGGGCCATGGTTGATTTTCATATTGATTTTTCACAGTGTGACGTTGCACTATGGTTCACCATGAGTGGTTTTCATACAGGCACAATCTTTGTCATAATGCGACGTTGGACCATGGGTGTCCATGGTTGGTTTTTATAGTGAAACCATCTTTTTCACAATGCGACGTTGGACCATGGTTGACCATGGCTGAATATGCTTGGTTTTCATATTGAAACAATCTTTGTCACAATGTGACATTGGAACATGGTTGACCATAGTTGACCATGATTATAAACCCAAGAGATTTATATTAAACCATATGATTAATATTATAAATCCTAAGAATAATATTTTGTATTGAGACAATCTTTGTGAGAATACAACATTGGACCATGGTTGATTTTCATATTGAGACAAGCTTTGTCATAGTGTGTCGTCCGTGGTTCAGCATTATTGATTTTTATATGGAGACAACCTTTGTCACAATGCAACGTTGGACCATGTTTGATTTTAATATTGAGAAAATCTTTGTAGCAATGTGACATTGAACCATCATTGATCATGATTATAAACCAAGGGTATTTATATTAGGCTCAAGAATTAATATTATAAACCCCATGAATAATATTATACCCTAGGAATAAGAACCCTTAGATTAATAAACCTGAGGGATTGACATTATAAACCCAAGGGAATAATTTAAACCAAAATGATTAATACTAAAAACTGAAGGGATTATAAAACCAAGGGAATAATATTAAACGCATGGGATAAATATTTTAAACCCAAGGTACATAAATCCCAAGATAAATATAAATACATGAAATCGAATGGATTATAAATGCACATGAAGAAATTTAGCCCAAGGGAACAATGTTAAACCCTATCAAGAAAAATATAAAGTGAACGTATATAACCCCCCAAAAAAATATTACGCATCATCTAATAAACATGTCAGTCGATATCTAGCCATGGTTGATTTTCATTTTGATACAATCTTTTGCGTAAAGGGACAATGGACCATTGTGAACCATTAAACCCTAACATTAATATTATAAACGTAAAGAATATTAATACATTATAAACCATTATTAAATTTTTAAACCATTAATACATTAATATTAATACATCAATACATTAATAGCATAAACCTCAAGAATATTAATATATTAAAACCCAAAGAATTATAAACCCAAGGTAATAATATTAAACCAAAGGAATAAATATTATAAATCCAAGGTATCTAAATCTGAAGATAAATATTATAAACCCTAAAATAAGCATGGTTAACCATGGTTTATCCTGGTTTGTCATCGGTAAATGTGGTTGCGCTAAGATTATAAACACTAAACCCAATATAATAAACGAGAATAAACACTAAACCCAATATTATAAACCATAATATTAAATCCTAATTTATTCAATGTCACATTGCGACATTGATAAATTGCAATGTAATGTATCAAGAAATTAGTGTTATAAACCAAGGGATTAATATTAACAATCCAATAGATTCATAAACCAAGGGGTGTATTAATACTATAAACCCAGGATATTAATACTAAATACTAGGATTAATATTATAAACCCTAGTATTAGTATTAAAGCTTGATAATATAAACCCTAATATTAATATTATAAACCTTAAGATTATAAACCCTAATATATTTTTATAAATATTAGTTATTAATATAGACACAAGAGATTAATAAACTCAAAGGACCAATATTATAAACCCAAAGAATAATATTAAACCTTGTGATTTATATTATAAACCCAAGGGACTATAAACCCTAGGATTAATAGTATTAACCCAAGGGATTAAAGTCCCTATTATTAATATTATAAACCCTATAATTATAGACCTAAATATTATAAGCCATAAACCCAATATTATAAAACAAAATATTAAACCCTAATTTAGTCATTGTCATAATGAGGCATTAAATAAATTGCAATGTAAGGTATCATTACGGCAATGATTGTCACATTGCTTGTCATATTTCGACGATGCTTATCACACTATGATATTGGATATATTTTCATAACATTCTAAGGTCACAACATTAAACCCTAATATTAAATCAAATATTATAAACCCTAACATTATAGAACCCAACATTACAAAACTAATATTAATATTATAATCCCTAAGATTAATTTTATAAACCCTACAATAAATATTATATTTACCCTAAGATTATAAAACTCAATATTAAACCTTAATATTATAAACCTAATATTAAGGACAATATTATAAATCCTAATATTAAACCCTAAAATTAAACCCAATATTATAAACCCCATTATTAATAACCAAGATCTTGATATTAAACATAATAGTATAAACCCAATATTAAACACAATATTATAAACCTCAATATTAGAAACCTGAATATTATAACCCTAATATTTAACCCTAATTTTATAATGTCGCATTGCAACGTTGAATAATTAGAATATAAAACTATGTTATATATGTGGTATATCAACCACATTAGTATGAAGCGATCACATATGAGGCATTCAAATTTAATTTATTGAAAAGGCATAAATATGATATTTGTATTCAACTTTGTATTAGTTAAATATTAAAATTTAATAACATAAAATAAACAACATAAAATTATTATGATTATTAACTTTATTATCCATGTAAATTTATAAATGTAAATACTAAGAGTGAATACAATTGTATAATTGTATATGATTGCACATATCTTTATTACAAACAACATTTAACATGTTTATAAAATAAGATATTTTACTAATAGATTGACTTTTGTATATCAATTATTCTTTCTCAACAAAATCATAATAAACACATTAAAACTAAATAAATAAATATTAATATTAATATTAATAACATATTATTGATATTAATATTAGTATTAATAACATATTATTAATATTAATGTTATTAATAATATAAATATTATTATCTTAGTAACATTAAACCTTAATAATTATGAAAAATTATTATAATTAATAATTTTATTAATATGTTTTTTTTAAACATCATTAATGATGTTATTAATAATTTTATTATCAATAATATTATTAATAATGTTGTTTTTTAATCTTAATTTAAATGTTATTATTGTTATTAATGATAATTTTTGTTTATCTTTTCTTTAAAAGATAATATTTATTTATAATAAAAAACATATTATAAACTAATTTAAAAATATAAAATAAACCATTTATAAACTTACAAAGATTATATTAATATTTATTATAAATTTATTTATCATAAAATTTATTTATGTAAAATCACTTCATGTGAGAATACAAACATCAAGGATGAAAATCACTTCCTTTTAGAGTGCCCCGCGTACAAACACATTAGATTTCAGTTTCAAAACCTTTGTTGCAATACTAACTTTCCTAACCTTTTATGTTGTCAAAATTACAGTGAGCTTGGGAGGCTTCTCTCCAAGCTTTTTGAGCATAGGAATAAAATCTTAAATCAAACTAAATAATTTGTTTTTTTGGTCCAATAAACCAAAATTTGATCTCAGTAAAATTAACCATCATCATCATATTAAAACCTAAAATTTTATTTAATCATTATTAGAACCCAAAATTATAAAAACCAAAATGATATTATAAATAATTAAAAATCTAAATTAAAAAAAAAAAAAAACCTACAATCTTATAAAATCCTAAAATATAAAACTTAAAAAAAGGGACGGAACGGTTGAACATGATATTTAATAATTTTAAATATTTATTTTTTAATATTTAATAACCTAGAATTATAAAAGCTCATGCAATAACATTTATGAAGGCGATGCTTAATCTTTTAGGTATTAAATATTTTTGTTCTTTTAACATTAAATATTATGCTAGGAAGCTATTAGGTATGAAGCATTCAATTGAAGGCATGGGCTAATGAGTCTGCATAGGGCATTAAATGTCTGTTTAGCTACAAGCTCGATAGCCCGATAACACATACGCGCTCGGTGACTAGATAAATAAAAAATAAGCACGTGTGTGTTATCGGGCTATCGAGCTTGCAGCTAAACGAGCATTTAATGCCCTATGGCAGGCTCGTTAGCCCTTGCCTTCAATTGAAAACCATACTTAATATTTTAGATGTTAAATATATATATTTTTAATATAAATATTGAATATTTTTGTTTTTTTTAATATTAGATATTATGCTAGGAAGCTATTAGGTATGAAGCATTCAAATAAAAAAACAAAAATATTATTTATATTCAATTTTGTATTAATTAAATACGAGAACTTAATTATACAAAAATATTATTATTATTATTAATATTATTATCAAAATAAATTAAAAAATATAAATATTAATAATTTAAATATGATTAAATAAAATTGACCATACATGTATTAAAAATGATATTTAATATATGAATATGAAATGAGTTAGGTTACTAATAAATTGAGTTTTGTATATAAATAGTTGCTTCAAAACAAATTCAAAATAAACACATTTAAAAAAGAAATATATTAATATTAATATTTGTATTGTATTAGTAGTTCATGAGATAATTTAAATGTTATTAATCATTTTAATATTATTAAATTAATAATATTAAAGGTTTATAATTAAAAAAATATTATGATCAATAATATTATTGAAACTTTCTTTTTAAACATCATTAATATTTTATTAATAATTTTGTTATTAATAATATTTTTTCTAATGTTAATTTGAATATTATTGTTATTATTAATAATAATGTTTATTTATATTTTTTTAGAGAATATTTTGTTATGATAATAAATATTATAAATATATAAAAAAACTTATTATAAATTATTTATAAACTAATTTAAAAATTTGAAATAAACAATTTATAAAATTATAAATTCAATGGTAATATTTATTAAAAATTTATTTATAATATAATAATATTTATTATAAATTCGTCTAGGGTAGTTCATGTGGCAATGGTTGTGGAAATAAAATCTCATTGAATAAGAGGTTTTGGGTTTGAATTTTGTGCTACCCTCCCCCGTAGCGGGGTGAATAATAGAAATGTAAACATCAAAATTAGAGAATCCTACCAAACTTACATAGCTCAAGTGGCGATGGTGGTGGAAATAAAGTCTCATTAAATTGGAGATTTTGGATTCAAATCTTGTGCTACTCTCCCCCGTAGTAGGGTGAATAATGGACATGTAAACATGAAATCAAAGAGTACTACCAAACTTTATATATATATAATAAACTTTTAACAATTATTAATAAACTTTTAACAATTATTAAAACCTAATGCTATAAAAACTAAAATAAAATTATAAAAATTATATATTATAAAAACTTAAATGGATAAAAACAAATATTATAAATACCTAAACCTAAATAAATTAAACTAAAATTATAAAAACCAAATCTATCACATTTATCGATTAGATATTTAATAATTTAAATATTAAATTCTTTTCAATATTTAATAACTTAAAACTATAAAGCTCATGCTATCAAATTTATGAACGTGATATTTAATATTTTTTTGTTTTTTTTAATATTATGCTATTAAATTAAACTATTGATATAATAATTATCTTATTATTATTATTAAATATGTTTATATAATTAATTTAATAACATTAATATTAATATTAATATTAATGATAATGAAATATTTATATTAATATTAATATTAATTAATATAAATATTTAAGTTAATACTATTTTAATAATAAATGAAATTACAATATTGTAAATATATAAAACAAATATAGTATAGAGAAATGATATTTGATTCTTATAAATGAGGTTGAAGAAAATGATTATTAGTTATCATTTTTAATCTTAATTACAATGATTTCACTCATAACTTTTAACAATTATTAAAACCTAATGCTATAAAAACTAAAATAAAATTATAAAAATTATATATTATAAAAATTAAAACTTAAATTGATAAAAGCAAATATTATAAATACCTTAAACTAATAAATTAAACTAAAATTATAAAAACCAAATCTATCACATTTATCGATTAGATATTTAATAATTTAAATATAAATTCTTTTCAATATTTAATAACTTAAAACTATAAAAGCTCATGTTATCAAATTTATGAACGTGATATTTAATATTTTTTGTTTTTTTTTTTAATATTATGCTATTAAATTAAACTATTCATATTAATAATTATCTTATTATTATTTAAATATGTTTATATAATTAATTTAATAACATTAATATTAATGATAATGAATATATTTATATTAAATTAATTTAATTAATATAAATATTTAAGTTAATATTATTTTAATATAAATGAAATTACAATATTGTAAATATATAAAACAAATATAGTATAGAGAAATGATATTGATTCTTATAAATGAGGTTGAAGAAAATGATTATTAGTTATCATTTTTAATCTTAATTGCAATTGATGTCACTTATAAATTGAGTTTTAATATTGAGAAATTTTCAAAATATTTTTGATGCCTATATATTCTTAAAAGTTAATTAGAAAACCTAATTCTCATTTAAAAAATGATACATTGCAGATTTAATTTTTTAACTTAATTATTGTAAAAATAAAATTATAAAAACCTAATATCATAAAACCTAAAAAATTAAAGTTATAGAACACCAAATTTATAAGAACCAAAACTATCACATTTATAACTTAATATTTAATAATTTAAATATTAAATTCTTTTTAATATTTAATAACCTAAAATCTTAAAATCTCGTGACATGAAATTTATTAACGTGATACTTAATATTTATATTAAATAGGTTTTGTTTTTTTTTTTTTAATATTTGAATATTATGATATTAAATAAAATTATTATTATTAATAATTATCTTATTATTATTAAATATTTTTATATAATTAATTTAATAAAATTAATTTAATGTTAATGAAAATATTAATATAATTTTAATTAATATAAATATTTAAGTTAGCATTCTTTTAATAATACTATTAATTATATAATAATTTAAGTATTAGGGATTTTTACAGTGCATTATATTAGATATTATTTTTTGGGATTCCACTGCGTTACGGAAGTCATTAACGTATGACCATTTTCATGAGGTGAAGAAGTGGGATTGAAACTAGTGAATGAATCACATAATGTCAATCATCACTTCCGGGGCTTGCACCCAGTAACTAGGACTTCCCGGGAGGTCACACATACCAGATCGCCTCTGGCTTAAGTGCACTTAACTATGGAGTTTTCCCTGCAATCAAGCCCACTTAGCTTGCTACCCCATTTGCAAAACCTTAGCAAGTATTGTGCCTCATGAACCATTCAAGTAGAGTTCCCTTCACTCTTTTGAATTTAAGTATTAAGGGGTTTTCACAGTGCATTATATTAGATATCATTTTTTGGGATTCAATTGCGTTAAGGAAGTCATTAACGTATGACCATTTTCATGAGAGATAGTCGTAACTGACTAATTTCTCATGATTTTTGAATAGTCCACTTAGCACTCATTGCATCGGGTGATGCTCACAGGGGTGAAGAAGTGAGATTGAAACTAGTGAATGAATCACATAGCGTCAATCATCACTTTCAGGGCTTGCACCCGATAACCAGGACTTCCCGGGAGGTCACCCATCCCAGATCACCTCTGGCTCAAGCGCGCTTAACTGTGGAGTTTTCCCCATAATTATATAATATTATGTTATATAATTAGTTATTAATATTAATATGAAATAACTTAAAGTGTGAAATTTTGGCCATTTCCTCAAATTTTAACGATTTTGTACATCATTAAAACTAAAATTATTTGATGCCATTTCTAATCTTAATTGTAATTGACTTCAGTCCTAAATTGAGTTTCAACACTGAGAATTTTTTCAAGATGTTTTCGATGCCAATATATCCTTAAAAATTTATTAGAGAGCTTGGAGGATGGAGAAATCTTCAAGAAAAAATTATGAGTATACATTGCATATTTGGTTTTCAAATTAATTATTGTGATTTTAAAAAATATTGAACTTATTGAAGGTAAAAAAATATGAATATAATAGATAATTTTAAAGTAGAGATTTCAAAAAAATTAAAAATTAAATAGTCGAGATCAGTCACATTTATCTCTCATCAACAAGGTCTAAAATAAAATCCTAAGGTGCTTGTAATTAACCCATGGACAAATAGCACGTAACCTCATTATGCAATGGCCAATAATTATTAGTTGGGAAAACAATTCGAAATAGGTAGATAAATAAATTCTGGTTGTAAATAGAAGCTTTAAAATAAGAGCAATGCTTATGGATTCATATTGGCAATAAGTTCATATAGCTCCCTTGTGTACATGACATTAATAATCAATAAAATTACAATAATGTAAACATTAATAATCAAAAAAATTATAATAATGTAAATATGTAAGGTATATCTGATGTACATAAATCATATTTAATTCTCATAAACAAGTTATTGAAGAAGGAAGAGATTCTAATTCCATGCAAAGGATGGCGAGTGCAAGTGGGTTGACGTGTATCCATTCAAAGTTGTCGCCGAGGGAATATAATGTCCAATACCACTAAAGGTGTGTCAACCTCAAAAGTGGACAAAGGCAACAAATCGTCACATAAAAATTAAGGCGAACACATTCAATGTGCCAATATAGCTAGTGTTAGGGTTTTAATAAAAACTTAAGTTTTATGTAAAAATTGCTTTCCTTACCAGGAAGGCAGCAATGCGTCACATCAAAATGAAGGCGAATACATTCAATGCTTACATAAAATTGGTTTCCTTACCAAGAAGGCAATAAGGCGTTGCTAACGCATTCAATGTGCCAATATAGTGAGTGCTAGGGTTTCAATAAAAACCTAAGTTTTATGTAAAAATTGGTTTCCTTACCAGGAAGGCGATATCAATATCCATTCAAAGAAGATGGGTAAATATCCATTCAATGCAGTTGGACTGGGTAGATAATGCCCATTACTTCAAACATGTATCAACCTCATAGACAACAAAGGAAAAAATCCATCCCATTGAAATGATGGCAATTCCACAGGCACTGTCAGCATAAAAATCTTAGTGGAAAAGGCCAATTTTTATGAGTGTACATCCCGCAGTAGTTAAGATGAGAAGATCAAAGAAATTTAAATTGCTTGATCTTGTGTTGTGCCCTTCCTCTGTGGGTTGCCAATTTATTCGACATTAAAACAATATTTTTACCAGGATTTAAAACAATCCAAAATCACCCCATTGCTTAACCACATCCAAAAACTTACCAGAATAATTTTATTGATCTGAATTGATCCTATCATTGGCACTCCACCACCTATTGTTGGGATTATCTGCTTCATAACAAGGGGAAAAACACAATTCTTATATTAAATAAGTTTTTACATTTACAGAAAATATATAATCACAATGTTTGTGAAACAAGGAAATACCAAAATAGGAAAAATAAACAGTTAAATAAAAAGGAATAGAGCACTCCGAAGAAACCCTTACATTTGCTTCTAGATCTGTTACAATGTGAAAAAAAAACAATTATCAATACAAGGTTTGAAGAAAAATTATAAAACACATGATACTGTAATATACAATTATAATTAATTAATTTACCTTGCATAGTTTTCAGCAATCCAAAGAGTCAGGGTTTAACACATTTGAACATGCACCATAATTTAGTGATCCATGAGATCTCTTATGCAACCACTAATAGATACTAAACATTCACCAATTAGAAATGAAACCGACCTAACCATGAAATGGCGAGAGAATTCGTAAGGCATAGGAAGCCACCAAGATAATGGAGTGGCCAAGGGAATTTGTAATGCATAGGAAGCCATTGGAGTAATGGAGTGTCCAAAACACTTGGAAAATGGTTGAATGACATAAATTTCATTTTTTTTAGCTCCATTTTTTATTAATTATGATACGTGGTTATAAACAATAGGAACAGTAAAATTTTAATCATGTTTTGTAAAAAAATAATTTAAGTATAATTTAAACATGTGATTTAGATATGCAAGAAAGTGTTTTCAATCTCATTCATTGATGGAGTGACGATGACGAGAATATACGAACATCTTTCAATTTAGGCCATATGATCAAAATGATTAATTAAAAAAATGATTAAAGTGACCAATTCCAATAAGGGGATATGTAATTAATTAATTTTATTATCCATTCTATCAATGAATTTGAGTGAGCCTTAAGTGAGCCCTAAGCAACGTTGAATACTTTTTCGAGTTGTTTTTAGTGAGACCTTTTGGAAGCTTTTCTAATCTAATTTCTCTAAAATCTAGCAGGAATTTATTGAAATCACAAGCTTGATGGGTAACCCCTACACATTCAAAGTGCCCTAGGGGTTTTTAAGGTGCTGAATCCATATATAGAGTAAAAAAATAGTTTAAATAATACAAATCAAGATTTCACCTCAATTTTTTCCACCCAATTCACATTGGAAAGTCACACTAGAAACAACTCCATATTTTTTTGAAAGTTTCATAGTTACAATCATCGAGACATGTGTTTGAGTATCTAAAGGCCAACATTAATTTTTTTTTTTTTAAAGTCTCGTGGTTCCAGTCATCGATATTGGGTATCAATGTAACTAGATGACATCATTTCAATGCTCAACGCATCCATTGTATGTTTAAATCTGTGTTCCCTTGTACTTCCACAGTCCACCGATCAAACTTGGATCACCTTTACTACATCCTCTTATCATTATTTTTGTGTACCAGGGTGTATTATTTCCATATTACAATAGCAATGGAAAATCTAACTACCATCATGAGTCACAGTAACAATGCTTCCTCAACAACCTCCTCTTTTGCCTCGAATTTTTTGTCCTGTTACCAAGTGTTCATAATCCATGGGGGGACAGACTTAAAAAACACCTTCACCACCCATATCTATAGACGCCTTCTTGATCGTGAATTGAGTGTCTTTCTGGAAAGGGAGAAATTGGAGGAGGGTCACAATATGTGTTCCCAAATAGAACAAGTTATCCGTACTGCCTCTGTCCACATTGCAATTTTCTCTCCAACTTACGTGGAGTCTAGTTGGTGCCTGAATGAGCTCGTTCTCATGAAAATCTCACGGGCTACCATTCTTCCCATTTTATTCAATGTGGATCCCTCTGTAGTCCTCCATACAGTGAAAGTGGAGAGTATGTGAAAGCTCTATAGAATCTCTAGAAGAAGAGAACATTCGACCCTCTAACTGGTAAAGATGAGCCACATTACGACTTAGATACCATTCAAAGTTGGAGAACAACAATTTCATATGTTGCAGATCTGAGTGGTTTCGAGCTGAAATATTTTAATAGGTGAAGATTTTGTTAGAAACTTTAATTACTTCCGCATGAGGACTTGGCTAAAATTAGAGAGTCAGTGAACCAAGTGTTGAGTCAAGCCGAGTGATGGATAAAGATGCAAGTTTTAACCTCGTATAGAAATTACCTACATACAAATTCTAAAACACATAAAATAAAAAATGCGAGAGCATAACATATAAAATACATATACACAGAGATTTTCCTCTGGATCCCAAAACCGGGACTACCAGCTTGATTTTTTATTATTTTCCTTTCAACGTTATAATACATATTTATACATGCCAAAGCATCCAATACCATGGACCGAAAATCATCGTGTCCAAAAACATGTGCGAAAATCATGCACAAAACCATAGGTGGGTCCGCCCAACCTAACATAGGTTCCAAAACCAAAACTTTCCGGGGCGCTGCCCCGAACCCCATAAAGTGGGGTTACCTGCACCCCTCAAACCCCTGTGACCCCCTCACTACGTAATCAACGCAACGAAAGGGGGCTCCGCCCCTCCTCTAACCCCCCAGTTAACTACGTGGGCTAGTCGTGGAAAGAATATAACACAACCCAACATAAGAGTTAAGTGCAACCCATATTTAGAGTGTGAGTTAACTGAGATAAGTGTGTGTGCATGTTAAGATATTTTAGGCGAGTCGCTAGTCGAAAAGGTTTAAATACCCTTCACCGAGTTCATTGTAAGAATCAAGTTTTGTGTGATTAATAGAAAAGTCACAACTCGTAAGTTTTATGTGTGAAATTTGTGTTTTGTCTCCTCTCGTTTTCCAACAAATTGGTAGTTACAAAGAGCGAGGGAGAATAGATTAGTAGCAATTTGTGTGAGAGGAGAAAAATATAATTTGTCACGTGGTAAATGCTATAACGCACCTTGTAAGTTGCATACAGGGTGTTATAATGCACAAGGGCTCAACAGACAGCCGCGTTAACAGTGGCAGACTTAACATGTTTCGCATATACGTGGGTCAAAGGTAGATTTGTAGCGTTACGAGATTAACGCTGGACTTCACATTCGTGAGGGGTGTTAGCACGCATAGGTGTGAATCAAAACAACGTGATAACATGAACTATTCGTTGATGTTTCAAAGGAGTTCCGTAAGTTTTCAGGTGTACTTTAAAGTTAACAAACTCACGTGGAGTACCTTTCTCATATTTGTTTTTCTCACATGGGTAGTTCTTTTTTGGAGCACGAAAAGTTATAAAAGGTCACGATGTTTATTAAAAGATCAAATTCAAGTGGTATTTTTAATGTGTGATGTTTATAAGGCTTTTTTTTTAAAGGTGCGGTGAAAATGTTTTTTTATTGAAGTTTTCAAAAAGGGCTTTTTGAAAAGGGTTTTGGAAAACGATTTTTTCTTTTTGAGTTGTTTTCTTTAAAAAAAAATATATATATAAAATTTGTGATCTTAGGAGAAATTTTTACAGGGTTTTATTGGCAAGAGAATTTAGGGCTTTGTAAAGTTCATTAGTTCACAAAATTATTTGGTTTTTGTCAAGCATGACAGTGTTTTGGGCGAAGATTGCGCCTTATGGGGGCGCATATTAAAAACAATATTTTATTTTGGGGTGATATAGAAGATAACCTCATGCAATCAGGAAATAATCTATAAAACAGAGGAAAGACCACAATCATGGGTTGCAAAGCGCAACTGAAGCATATTAAGAAAATAAATCGAAAAGAAGAGGCAAAGATCATTGCCATGGTTAGAGAGGTTCAGGCCGTAGCCAAGGAATTGAGAAGTCTAGCAAATTTGGAAGGGGGTCAGACAAAGAAGTTTGCAACAAATTGCTACAATGCTTTTATCTGAAGAAGACTCTTGTGTTTTATAAAGTAAAATCCCCACTTGGGCAAAGGATGGACTTATTTGGGCGCGTCGAAATCATGAAGCACCTCACCTTTCCTAGTGAAAATATATGAAAGGAATGTACGTTTCCATGTACCTCTAGATTTCGACATCAACAACTGCGCAAATGTCGAGGAGATTCCTAATCTTGAAATGTTGGTATCTTTTAAGTGGTTGAATGTTCAGGATTGTGCTAAGCTCGGGAGATTACAAGGATTGGGGCAACTCACAATCCTTACAGTACTAAATGTTAGGCAATGTCATGAGATACAAGAGCTTCCAGGCGTGGAATATTTGACTTCTTTGGAGAGGTTTAGCGTTAATGGATGTGAGAAGCTCAAGAGCATACCATTTTTAAGGCATCTGACAAATCTTATACATCTAAATGTTCGTGGGTGTCGTGAGATAGAAGAGATGTCAGGTGTAGAATACTTGACTTCTTTGAAGCAATTGATAGTTGGTGGATGTGAGAAGCTCAAGAGAATACCTCTGTTGGTACAATTCACAGAGCTTACACGTCTAAATGTTAGTGGATGCACTTAGATAGAATAAATTCCAGGTGTGGAATATTTGAATTCTTTGGAGCTATTGATTGTCAATGGATGTGAGAAGATTAGACGCATACCAGGGCTGGGGCAATTGACAAAGCTTAGAACATTAGATGTTGGGGAATGTCATGAGATACAAAACCTTTCAAGTGTGGAATGCTTGATTTCTTTGGAATGGTTGACAGTTAGTGGATGTCGGAAGCTCAGGAGCATAGCAGCATTAGAGCAACTCACAAAGCTTATAAATCTAAATGTTAGTGGATGCCGTGAGATAGAGGACCTTCCGGGTGTGGAATGCTTGATGAGAAGCTCGAGAGCATACCAGATTTGGCGCAACTAACTAAGCTTAAAGAACTATATGTTAGCAGATGTAGAAAATTCAAGAGCATATCAGGGTTGGGGCAACTCACAGTGTTGAGAGAGTTATATCTCAGTGATTGCTATGAGATAAGAAAGTTTCCAGGTGTGGAGGATTTGATATCATTAAGTATTCTTGACATTCTTAGGTGTCCCAAATAGCGATGGGGTGCCAGGGTACTTCAGCAGCTGCAACACAATTGTTGGCCGGCCTCAAATATGAAAAACTAAGAAACAAATGTGTGTTGTTTCTGTTATGGTTGTTATGGGGGCCAACAACTATTACCTGGGTGATCATAATCTTGCTGGTTGGTGGTTTGTAGTTAGGGTTTATATTTAAGGGTATGACTAGAACATTTTTACCCACATTTGTACTTTGTACCTGTCTCCTTATATGGCATAGGTTAAAGGGCCAACGATCTGACCCTCCACCGACTACTGTTCGATGTTCGATTCCGAGAAATTCTGGTCATCCACATTTTGATGTTTCCATTGCTATAACCGATATCAACCAAACTGTTATTACCTCCGTTCAACGATCAGGTTGACATGGACATTGGTATATCCGACCCTTTAATGCTACAGGTGTTGCACTTACTACAACCATTATGCACCCATTTTAAAAAAAAATTGCATTTTTTATTTGCCTTCCATGCTAACTTTCATCCCTATTCTCTACAGATACCTGAACCATTCCACAACCATTTCAAATTTTCGTCTTTCCTTCCCGTGGGCTAGCACTCTATTCTCGTAGGCTCAATGTTGCTTCTGCAAAATCCATTCTTAATCATGTAGTTGTCGATACTGCTATACCAAGCTCTAGGTGCTTGCTTCAGTCCATAGAGTGCTTTCTTCAACCTGTAAACTTTCTCTTCATTAATCTCAACTTCATATCCTGGAGGTTGCTACACATAAATTTCTTCTTTTATAATTCCATTCAAGAAGGCTGATTTCACATCCATCTGATATACTTTCCACTTATTCTGAGCCGCTGTGGCTAGAACTACTCTTACAATATCCAATCTGGCTACCGGAGCAAGCATTTCTCCAAAATCTATTCATGGTTGCTGCGAGAATCCTTTTGCTACGAGTCTAGCTTTAAATCTGTCAATTTCATCTTTCTCATTCAACTTTGTCTTGTACACCCACTTCACACCAATGAGATTTTTGTCCTTTGGTAAATTAACCAAATCCCATGTATCATTTTTTTCAATAGCTTCAATTTCTTCATCCATGGCTTGCACCCAATTTCATCTCTGATTGCTTCTTCAAATGAAGAAGGTTGGAATGACAACAACGCAAAATTTCAACTAACATCCAAATCATCATAAATATCTTTCAAACTTCTCATCTTTCTCTTACCATTGCTTGATTCATCACCTAATTGATTGTTGGGAGAATCTCGATTTGTTGATTTGCTTAAAGATCCATGCTTCTCTGAAAATCTTGGAGTCCTTGATGGTGTCTCTCTGTTTGATGTCTTCAACTGTGATTTTTGCTGCTCCTTTTTTGCTACATCATCTTCTTCCATCAGTGGCACTTGTGCATCAATTGTTTTATCTACAGTTCCATTCCATGACTCTTGTTCCTTAAACACAACATCTCTGCTAATTATGGTCTTGTTTGTGACAGGGTTATACAATTTGTAAGCTTTTGATTGCTCACTATAACAAATGAATATGCATTTTCACTTTTATCATCCAATTTGCCTCTTCGCTCCTTAGGCACGTGTGCATAAGCTACACATTCAAATACTCTAAGATGAGATATGCTGTAATACATACCTGACCATGCTTGTTTTGGTACTCTGTTCATCACACTCTTTGTATGAGATCTGTTGATCACATAAATAGCACATGCAACTGCTTCTACCCAATAATCATTATACAAGTTTCTTCCTTTCAACATGCTTCTTACCATGTTCATAATTGTCTTGTTCTTTCTCTCTGCTACACCATTCTGTTGCGGTGTGTACTTGGTTGTAAACTATTTTCTGATCCCATGTTGTTTGTAGTAATCATGGAATCCCTTTGAGTCGTATTCTCCACCACGATTTGACCTCGATACCTTATCTACCGATCACTTTGGTTCTCTACTAAGGCTTTGAATTCTTTGAACTTTGCAAAAGTTTCAAACTTTTGCTTCAAGAAGTAAACCTAAGTCTTTCTACTGTAGTCATCAATGAAAGTGAGGAAGTAACAACTTCCACCAATTGATTTTGTCCTCACAAGTCCACACAAGTGTATATGCACTAGCTCAAGAGGTTGCTTTTCTCTGTATGCAACTCCCTTTGGAAAACTTTCACGGTGTTGCTTTCCCAAGATGCAACACTCACAAGTACTAGCAGGTTCTTTAATGGGAGGTAACCCTATGACCATTTGTTTTTGTTGCAATAATCTTAAACCAGAAAAGTGCAAGTGTCCAAATCGAAAGTGCCATGACCAATAATCATCAGAACATGCAACTGTAAAAGAACTCACCTGACCACTGTAATTAAAAATTAGAAGAAAGAGTTTGTTCCTCGTCATCTGCACCTTTGCTATTAGTTTCTTGCTTGGGGGCTTCTCATATATAACAACTTCTTGACCTTGAAAGATAACTCTGTATCCTTTCTGTGTCAATTGACCAACACTTAACAAATTATGTTTGAGACTAGGAACATAATATACCTCTCAGATTGTCTTCGGCTCCCCCTGCTTGGTCAGAATGTTGACCACTCATTTGCCATCTACTTCCACAGTCTTGTCAGTCCCCAACTTTACCTTTGTTTTCATAGATTGATTAAAATTTGCAACCAAATCCTTGTTTCCTGTCATGTGGTTACTCCAACCACTGTCTAACAGCCACACACTAGTAGAAGGTTCATGCATGGTATGGCAAGCTAGGAACATGGAGTTAGTACTCTTTGTAGTGGCATTAACTCTCTGGTTCCCTCGATCAACTATTTTCTCCCTGCAATCACGATAATAGTGACCAAATTTATTACAATAGTAGCATCTCACCTTTGATTTGTCAACTCTTTGATTATTGTTGAAGCTTCTGTAGTTGCTTCCACTTGCATGTTCATGCTCTTCTCGACCATATTTATGACTACCATATCTTCCACTTCGTCCTCTACCTATCGATCTACTTTTGTCTCGACCTCTATCTCTTGAAATATAAACCTGACTTTTGAAAGCGGTCTCTAAAGTGGAATCCTTATTTCTGTCGATCCTTGCCTCATGCGATAAAAGTGATCCCATAAGCTCATCAATTGTCAATGATGCCAAATCCTTGGCTTCTTCTATGGCTGCTACCACAACATCAAATTTGGTAGACAAAGATCGCAAGACCTTCTCAACCACTCTTTGATCTTTTATATTTTTACCATAAATCTTTAATTGATTTACAACAATTATGGCTCGATTCATGAAAGAATTGATGTCCTTTGTCTCCTTCATCTACAGACTTTCAAAATCTCTCCTAGTATTTTGCAACTTAACAATATTGACTTTGACCATATCTGTATAGTTTGTCGCCAAAGTATCCCATGCTACTTTTGTTGAAGACGTGATCATAATCTTCTGGAACATTGCTCGGTCCACTCCCTGTTGAATAAGCTGCAACACATGTGCATTCTTCTTCTTGTCTTTCTTCCATTGTTCCCTCTCTATATTACTGAGAACTTGTTGTTCTTCTTCGTTCTTAGGTTATGAAAACCCAAACTTGACATAATCTCAACATCATGTGCTTGCAACGTGGTCGCCATCTTAATGGCCCACACATCATAATCTTTCCCTGTAAACGGTGGGAACTGGGGTTGGAAATTTGAGAAAGCCATCTTTCTCTAAAAAATTCTCTTTAAAAAAATCCAAAAAATTCCCCTTTTATAAACTCTGCAAAAATTTTTCAAAAAAATACTCTTTCAATAAAACCCTAAATTTTTATTTCAGGAAAAAAAAATTAAAAACAAAACTTAAAAAAAAACGTTTTGAAAACTCTTAATTACATTTTATATATTAAAAAATTAAAAAATTCTTTATGTATAAAACACAAGAAACCTTTATATAACCTTTCAAAAAAAAAACCTTATGTTAACCTTCACGTTAACCGCATAAATTTTGATGAAAAAGATATAATAGTAAGCCTTATTACTCACACGACTCCCACACGAGTTTTTCGTGCTCCAAACAAAAAAACGACCCACGTGACTTAACCTTTTAACGCGTTTATCATGAACTTGTCGTAACTTCTCATGCGATTAACGCACTGCACGTTGACCAGCGCGGACATTAGTCCGTTAACGCCACGGAAATGAGCTTCAACCACGTGCTTTGCTTAAGTCAAGGCCGACCTGAAAAAAATATATTTCTCCTGTCATACGGATGGCTGCTAGTCCATTTTGCTGGTTTTTTATAACCTTGCTCTGATACCAATGTGTCAATTTGTTGGAAAGGTAGAGGAAACAAAATAAAAATTCACACAAAACAAGAGTTGCTGCTTTTTTATTGATCTAACAAAATATGATGATTACAATAAAATAAATCAGGTGAAGGGTATTTAAACCTTTTCCAACTAGCTAATTCCCTAAAATATTTTGACATGAAACCACATGCAATTACACACTTAAAATTGTCTATCACTTAACTCGACTTGACTCAACACTCAAACACTAGGTTAACTCACTCTCTATGTTTAACCAACTAATTATCTTATTTAAAAAAAATAAAATTATCATTGCAAAGTGAGACTGCATGGTTGTGATAGCTAAGGCTATCCGGTGGTGGGCTGAAATTCATTTAGGTCCATAGTATTTATTTATCGTCTCTTTCTTCAATGCAAGGAACTAGTTGTGATTCCAATGCATCTAAAGCAGCGATGTTGATGAATAGGAGTAACCTTCATTTCAGTCTCTAAAAATTCGAGAGTAATTTTTTTTTTTCAATTGAAGATGATACTTTTTGTTATTCAAGCAAAATAAAAGAAACTCAGTTAATCTTAAAAAAAAACTGTAAATTCTATACAGCCGGCCGAACAAATTTTGGGCGGTTTGGAAATGCAGGTAGAGAAGCACTACTCTGGATAATATTACATGTTGATTTTATTCCGGATAAGATTACTCCAATATTACGGGTTGATTTTATTCCAGATAAGATTAACTGAAAAAATTTGTTGGAAAAATATAAAAGATAAAATAAAGGTGTTATTGCTTTTTTATTGATCATACAAGATTTGATTATTAGAATGAATTGATTATTAAAATCAACCATAAATACTATTATTTTTTTATAAAAAAATTGATTATTAAAATGAATTGATCATTAAAATGAAACCAGTAATGAGTATTTAAACTTTTTGCGACTAATGACTTATTTAAAATAACTTCACATAAACACCTCCTCTAAATTCAACTTTTCCCAAATTATAATTTAACTCAAACTCACTCCACACTCTTCTAAATTTAACTAATTCTAACGTAATTACAATTTCTAACTACCACTAAATTCGAGAATATATTCAGCCATATTATCAAAACCTATATACTTATTTACGTGAGCAAAGTATCGTATTTCATTTCCATGATATCATACTGTACTTGGAGAATTAGAATGTGCCTTTCGAAGGTTTTTAAGAATTTGGACAATTGGTGGACGTGGTAGAAAGTAATGAGAGTCGAAGGATATTAAAGATAAACGAGAAGCGATGCACAAGTACCAAGAGGTAATACAATCTTGGATACATATCCAGCAGCGTACAAGCGAAGCCTTTAAGTATTTAATGTTCGAAGCAAATGTTTATTGTTACAAATATTTCCATGCGTGGGATTCATAAAGCATGTTATACCAACTTGGGTATATATCCCAAAGTGCACAAGAGAAGCCCTTAAAATCCATTTACAAGTATTTAATCTTCAAAGCAAATGTTTGTCCTTACAAATATTTAGCTGCATGGAATTCATAAAGCATGCTATTTTCATTGGTTGAGATTTATTTTAATCTCATCATTGCAAATATTTCTTGCCATTGGTCAAATATTTGAGATTTATTTTAATCTCATCATTGCAAATATTTCTTGCCATTGGTCAAATATTTAATTGTACATTCTCTAGTTGTGGGCGAAGCGAGCAGATTCATTGGGACTAATACCTTTTCCTTTCAAATGAGGTAAGGTAATCTTACATCTTTACTTTACAAAGAATTCTTGTTAAGAAAGGATTGTTCTTTCAATTAGGTGTGGGATTTACAAAGTGTGATGTTGAGATTTATTTTAATATTTTTTTTATGGATATATAAATGAATTAAATTTTTATTACTAAGAAAATATCTTTTGTATATGTATATAAAAAATGTGTATTTATTAAGTAATTAATTGTGATCGTTGATGTGTCATAATTATTAGGAAAAATAAAATTTTATTCATATGTTTATAAGCATTTAACAAGTGGCTACCACAATGGCTTTGTAGAGAAGTAAAAAAAATGAAAAAAGAGAAATATAGAAAAAAATATAGGTAAAAGGGGAAGGTTAAGAATAGTAAAAGTCGCTAATTTTCCCTTTTTTCCCTTTCTTTTTCTAGACTTGTTTCCAATCCCCAACTTTTGAATCTATTAGTACTAGAGCCATATCGCTCTCGGTTGCCTAAGGAGGATGCTCTTTCTCTGAATCAGAGCTTTTTGATACATAGACAAGTTTTCTGCCCATCATGCCATCCTCATTGTGTACCATATTTTCTGTTGATTTGACTCTTGGATAGTTGTTGAATCTATCCCACTCTGAAAGTGTGTAGTATTTTCATTATTTTCATGGGTGTCCCCATCTTGTTTTGTTATATTATTCTTTGTGTCTTCTTCTGCTTTTGAGAGGTATGAACCTGTTAACTACCATCCCTTTGTCTTTGGTTTTTTTTTTCTTTTTTTGTATTCTTTTTACCCTGTGGACAAGCATTCTGCAAATGCCCTATTTGGAAGCAAAAATGATGCAGGAGAATTAGAGCCTCCAAGTTATCAAGCTTTTTGGAGACAAAGCTCCAATCTGGGTTTCAACATGGAAAAGAAATTGTGTTTCCTTATTGTAAATGATTTTAATTTCTTTAAGAACTATGGATGGAGATAAAACAAAATAGATAAGGCTTTTTAGGCATGAGAGATTTAGGGGATAAGTTATGGAAGATTTACAAAAAAATGGAGTGATTTTAGGGTTTCATAAAAAGTTGCTTTGTTATAAAACAAACGTTATTCATTATTGTAAGCCTAAAGGAAAAAATAACGACCAATTATTGTTATATCGGGCCAATAAAGGAGCGAAAGTATTAGTGTGTGTATGTGTAAAATAATTGAATGAAATGGAATTTCATATTATGAATTGTTTGTGTATATTTCAATATGTGTTCAATGTATGGTACTAAATACAGATCCTAGGGCCACTTTGTTATGAATTGTAAAGTTTGGGAGTTGGTTTCTCTGTAAGTCATGGTCACACTTCAATGTGAACAATTTAGTAATATCAATTGTTGCATTATTGCATGAAGAAAATCATTCAAATTAAAATCAATTGTTGCATTATTGCATGAGAAAATCCTTCAAATTAAAATCAATTATTGCATTATTTCATGAAGAAAATCCTTCAAATTAAAATTGTGGACTGAAGACCCATCGATTTTAGTGCAAGAAATTTTGTTCTTGGATATTACTAGCACATCCATGTTAATAAATGTGGTTGATATATGTGGTAGGCATCAACTTAATATATGTTGTATTATAAACTTAATTATAAGCCCAACCACAATTCTTTACAACTAACCTCTTTCTTCTAAATTCTAAAACAAAATGAGGTAGTTACAGTAGAAAGATCTTGGCAAGCCAAGCCCACAGAGATCAGGATGGCAATATTTTTCTACTTACCTATTCTCGCCCACTGCCCCTATGAAATGGTCAAATCTTTTGCATTTTACTGTATTTTTTTTATAGACATTGTTCAAAATATTCTGAACAATTGGATTGTCCAAGTGAGAATAGGGTTGTATTATGAGTTTATGAGTATCAGGCTTTCTTGTATAATCAATGATCTAAATAATTAGATTGTTCAACACATAATAGGGTTGCATAGTCTACAATTTTGACAAGATAAGTGTGAAAGCATGAATGGACCTTCTTTTTCAACCTTGGATTGGATCTATTGGAAATATCGGTAAGTGCATAAGAATTGGTTCAGATTGTGAAAGAAAAACCTTGGAGGCCATATGTGAATAAATGCTAATGGGTGAGGTCATATGTCAATACATTCGAGGCCCTCCCTGAATAAAAATGAATGAGTGAGGTGAATATTTATCCAGCCACATGTTTTTTATCATTTCAATTATTTATTTCTCATTGCTACCATAAATAACAAACATCATATACAGTTCCATATTTACAGTGCCTTTTACGTTTTAAGTCTCTTACTACAGGATACATATTCAGGATACAAGCTCATAAAACCTCTCACTACAGGGGATTTTCTCTCTCAAAAGTGACATTTGACTTAAAGTTGCCATTTTTTTTGGTAGATTTTGTCTTAATAGTTAGAGATGTATAAGCATATCCCTCATAATTTAAGCTAGTATAACTAAAAGAAGAGAAATCCAAAATTACATAGAGCTATACCACTCTCCGAAAAAAAATTAAAGAAATATTAACTGTAATCCAAATTCTGCCTCTAAATCCTAAATGACATTCTATAAATAAAAAGAAAAATTATCCCTACTTTGGGAAACCCACTTAAAAAGTTCATGTCTCATTAAAAACTCGCAGAGAAATTTCATGTACTAAGTTTTATTGCATAATGTGACGGTAGAATTTATAATTGTGAGTAGAAATGTTAGAATTTATAATGGAGTCGTCTACCAATGTAGAGGAATTGCTTGGACAACCAAAAGTGGCCAGAATTCGAGCAAAAAATTTCAAAAAATCTTGCAGTAGTAGTGTTTGAATCATGTTTTTGATAGTGGAAATGGATTTAACACCATCAAAAACCTCTTAGGCACTCCAAATCTTGAAATTTGAAAGCTGTAACTTGGATTTACAAAAATCTCTACCAGATTTTATCAAAATATAACCAAAATTTCCATAATTTTCAAAACGAAAAAGCAATCTGATTAGACTACGAGATTTATAATTGTGATTAGAAATCCGCGTTGGTCTTCCTATATAAGTCCCTGAACCTTGTATCTCGTGCATCGTACCGAACTTGTCTTCCTATATTAGTCCATGAACCTTGTATTCCATGGGCCGTACCGAACTTGGAATCTACGTATTAATTCGCGAACTGTAGATTTTTCTAAATTTTTTTCGGCAATACTGCTAAATTTGGTAACTATGCCTCAAATTATAATTTTTTCACGAATGACCCCAAATTGTTTTTATTCTTTAAACTACTGGCAACATATTCATGAATTAAAATTTATATCAAAGTCAATTTTCCATCGACCAAGTAAAAGGATGTCCAAAGCCAATAATACAGTCCACATATGATATTTTAAGGTATAATGGAATGATATTGACCACTGCCAATAATACAGCTTCATTTGACTGACAAATTCATGGATTAGCTTTGATCATCAATTATTTATAATAAAATTAATTCTCCATCGAACAAGTAAACAGGAGGTCCCAAGCCATTAGTTCTGTCCATATGGGAGGGTGCACTAGAGGACATTTAGCAGTGATATGAGACGATATTCTATGGTACAACAGGTCTTTTATTTATTGGTTTAAACTTTAGTGTGGTGAATGATGTGAAGTAAGAATCCAAATTAACATGTTAAGCATTTGGCCAATTTCAAATTTTTGTCATAAAGCTTATTTATGAGGTGACACAATTCAAACCAATGATGAAAATCTTGTTTGATTTACGAAAAGTTATTTTCTTAAATTGAAAAAGTCAACATTATGCATTTCATGTGTTCCTGCAGTTTCATTTTCCTTCCTTCTTTTCAAACCGACCAACACGTGAAGAGGGACCACCCCAGGAAACACCATGGACAATGTTTGGAATTTAATACTCCATCCCTCATATGTAGAGAGATTCATGTTTAGTGGTGAAGACACTGACCAAAGGTCTCAACATTTTTTTAATGAAGCGGTATTATTTTATGGTGTAGTTTAATTTAGAGATGAAATAGATTTTTTTATCTTTATTTTGTAAAATAATTTTAAGAAATAATATAATTTTTTTGTTTAAAATAAATCTTTGAATGCATAAATGGATTCGCCACTTTGATAAACTCTCTGGGACACTCGCATTTTACAAGTTAAACAACTTAAACTCAATTTTTTTAGTATCTTTGACAATTTTTTGTTAAAATTAATTGTGAAAAAAAATCATTTCATCTATAAATTAGACTACGCATTTTTTTTTTAGTTTTTGGCTGTGATTAATGAACACCCTGGTCAACGGGTGGCGCTACATCCACGGAAAAATTTGCGCTGATCGACCCCGAAGGGAATCTAGCCCCGCGACCCACTAGCAAGGCCTGACCCCAAGGGCTTCCGGGAGATTGGACTTTGTGACCTCCGGATAGCGAGGCACTGATTTTGACCAACTGAGCTAACCCTTGGGGCTACCTTATTTTATTAATAAAGATTAACTATATATAAAAAATATTATTTTATTAATAAATATTAAGTTTTATATGATTAGTTAATTGTTTATTAAATAAAATAATAATAGAAAACATGAAAATACAATAAACAAATCATTTATTTACTCCAATAGTAATTAATATTTGCCTCTATTGCTTTAACATGTGTATTTTTAAATTCTCTTACATACACCACTGCCAATTATACACATACTATCCACTATTTTAATCTTTTGCATTTTTATGTTTTAAGGCTTTTTATTTTTGGATTAACTCCATTTTTTTGTAGTATGTTTGGTTGGATAATTTGTTATAAAATTACATTATTTTCCACAAAAGTACGAAATTCTTTGGTATATTCTCTTCAAAGCTTATTCATTTCAAACTACCACTGTACCATTCAAGGGTTGTGTGAGAGTGTTACACAACCTAAACATGTTTCCTACCGCCACGCTCCACACTTAACAGTTGATTGTTACCGCTTGTCATACCTAAATAATATCTTCACATATCTTCAATGAATTGAATTGAATCCAATTGCCTACCATTTTCCTTTTGAATTTCATCTGGCACCAACAATATCGGCTGCTAATCATGGTTTCGTCTAGACTAAATCATGTTTCCATGGGTTGCCTGAAAAATGCTCCATTTAATCAAGCACATCTAGACATCCTCTGCCCCATCTCCCATGGTATGACTTCAACATCACATCCCGAGCCATTTCATCTCCTATTGCTACCAAATATGTTGATTACCTTGATTGCTACCAAATATGATGTTGCAGGAAATCATCTCTCAGGCACGTTTACTCTAATTATAATAGATCCTAATTTCAATGACAAACCGAAGTCTAGAAACTCTGGTGGGATGCTTCCTCTTGAACCTGCAACAATAAGTGTAGATGGATAGACGATAATCTCATGTTGCATAGATCTGTCTTAACTTCTTAACCATGTATTTTATAAAGCACAAAGTGAGCATAGTAATCATAAAATTTGTTGAGTTGAGCAGGAAAAGCATAACTTGCAAATAAATTGAAATTGCAAAAAGTAATGGAAAATAAAGAAGATAGCAGAATAATCAAACGCAAAGGCTGACACGACATTTTAAGTGGTAAAACCCTCCTTGTGAGGGAAACATCCATGGGGCAATGATAATTGATATTCTTATTATTCAAGAGAGATTTACAACAACCAACTCACAAACATACATTATCCAACCATTCAACCCACTCTCCATTTGTTTTATGTTTTCATATTGCCTCTATAGGCTTACATGGATAAATATAAACCTGTCAGTTTTTTTCTAAATTTGTCCACATTGTTTAAAGCAGTTACATAATAAATTTTTTACATAAAACAAAAAAAATCCTTTTATATGTTTTTTCCAAAAAACTTAGATTATTAAAAACAAACCAAACCAAAGGAACCAATCTTAGCTATTATCCCAAGAAATATGGAAATAGTTGACAACTTCTAACAATCTCCACCTTGACGACAATTTACTTGATATATCATGCCCAAATTATTCATCACCTTCCTTGCAAGCAAAGAGAAGCTAGGCACCATTTTAGCTTCTCTCACAAGATTGGTTTTGTGAACATGTCTGCACAATTTTTCTTTGTATGGAATTTTTCTACAGCCACCACTCCACTTTCATCAATAACATGTCTTACAAAATGGTATTTAACATGTATATGTTTTTTCTTACTATGATAAATTGGATTCCTTGCCAAATGAATAACACTTTGACTATCACAAAAAACTTTCACCTTGTCCTGCATCCTTCCAAACTCACCTAGAAAAACTTTTAACCAAATTTCCTCTTTGAAAGCATGTGATACGACTATGTATTATGCCTTAGTAGTGGATAAATCAACTACATTTTGAAGCTTTGAAATCTAACTAACAGCTCCAACTGCAAGAGTAAGAACGTGTCCAGAAGCGGATCTCCTCTTGTCTAAGTCACCTCCAAAATCTGAATCAACATAAAAATAGGTTGAATCACTACTACCATTATAGGTGATACAGTAATTACTTGTGCCTTTAAGATGCTAAAGAAATCATTTCACTGTTTCCCAATGCTCTTTACCTAGATTTTCCATGTATCTACTAACGACACCAATTACATGTGAAATATTTGGGCTTGTACTAACCAACACATACATTAGGCATCCTACTGCATTAGCTTATGGTACAAGTAATATGCTCCTTTTCTTCATCATTACTAAGACACAAAACTGAAGAAAGCTTGAAATGGGAAGCTAAAGGGATTTGAACATGTTTCCCATTATTCATACCGAATCTCAAAAGTATTTTCTCCACATACTTTTGTTGTGATAACCACAACTTACAATTTTTCCTATTTCTGTGTATCTCCGTGCCCAAGATTTGTTTTACTGCTCCAAGATGCTTCATTTTAAAAGCCCTAGCCAACTAAGCCTTTAACCTATTGACCTCAACCATGATTTTGCTTGTTACAATCATATCCTCAACATATAACACCACAATAATGAATATGCCATTTTCCAACTTTTGAAAGTAAACACAATGATCATACTCACTTCTGGTAAAATTTTAGCTCATCATGAAGGAATAAAAATTCTTGTACCATTGCATGGGAGACTACTTTAGGCCATACAATGACTTCTTGAGTTTTCAAATAAACCTCTTGTTGTGATTTTGAACAAACCCTTATGTTTGTTCCATATATATATCCTCATCCAAATCTCCATGTAAGAATGTTGTTTAAACATCTAGTTTCTCTAACCCTAAATCAAGTAATGCAACTAATGCTAACACAACTCTAATTGAAACAAGCTTAACAATTGGTGAAAAAATCTCATGAAAATCAATACCTTCCTTTTGACAATATCCTTTTTCAACTTGTCTTTCTTTGTACTTCTGAACATATCATCAACGCCTCTCTTCAACTTGTAAACCCACTTGCAACCGACAACCTTGCTACCCTTAGGAAGTTCCACCAAATCCCATGTCTTATTTCTTTATAAGGAATCAATTTCCTCTTTCATTGCTACTTTCCATTTATCGCTATCAGGTACTTCCATTGCTTTGTGATAATAGCAAGGTTCTCCATAATTAGCAATTAAAGAAACATAAGTAGCAAAATCATCATACCTTTTAGGAAAAGATCTGATTTGTGTAGACCTTTGTACAATTTGTTGCGGTATTTCCTCAGTTTCTTGAGAAATTTTTGTATCCTCATCTGCTTATGTAGGAGTTTCTTCATGATCCTCCTCCCTTGAAGATGATTGAGTTTCCAATTGAACTTGTTGAATCTATGGTACTTTTTCCTATTTCATTTCACCATCTACATCTGATTTTATGAGTGACGATTCATCAAATATGACATCTTTGTTAATGATGATTTTATGGGTAGTAGGATCCCACAATTTATATCCCTTAACTCCATCACCATATCCAACAAATATTAGTCTTTTTTATTTTGGATCTAACTTAGAACATTGATTCTTTGGAATAAGAGCATAGGCATCACAACCAAAAACTTTAAGATTTGAATAATCACAAGGTTGACTTGTCCATACCTCTTCCAAAATATTACAGTTAATTGCAGTTGATGGTGATCGATTTACCAAATAACACATTGTAAGAACTTCCTTTACCCACAATTCCTGTTACAACTTGGTATTCCTGAGCATACTCCTTTCTCTCTCTAAAAGAGTCTTGTTCATGCATTCAACAACACCATTTTGCTAAGGAGTATAAACCATGGTTTTATGTCTTTCGATTCCAACTTCCCTGCAATAATTTTCAAATTCCTTTGAAGTAAACTCGGTTCCATTTTCAGTTCTCAAACATTTATTTGACCTGCTAGTGATCTTTTCAACCAAAGCTCTATACTGCTTAAAACCATCAAATACATCAACTTTTCTTTTCAGTAAATAGATCCACACCTTTCTAGAGTAATCATCTATTAATGGTACAAAATATGAAGATTCTCCAAAAGAGAGTTTAGGAGATGGTCCCCAAAGATATGAATGGATGAAATCAAGGATGCCTTTACTAACATGTTTTCCTGTTTTAAATTTCTGTCTAGATTGTTTTCCATAAATGTAATGCTCACAAAAACTAAAATTCAGAGATTTCAAACTTGGAAGTAACTTGCGATCAACCAATACCTTCAACCCTTTCTTGCTGATATGACCCAAGTGTTGATGTCATAAACAAGTAGAGTCACTTGCACCTTCAAATTCTACTATTGCATGATGTGTTTATATCCTTCCTTCAAGCTTATAAAGGTTCCCAAACCTTTTGGCCTTCATGACTACCAAGATGCCTTTCGTCACCTTCATAACTCCACCTTGAACTGTACATTTATAACCAGTAGAATCTAACACTCCCAAAGATATTAAGTTATTTCTAAGCTCAAGCATATGCCTCACCTCTCTTAATGTTCTAACAGTGCCATCATAGATTTTAATCGTAACACTACCAATCCCAATAATTTCACATGTAACATCGTTACCCATGAAAACCACACTGTCGTCAATAGATTGATATGACGAGAACCAATTCCTATGAGCACACATATGATGGGAAGCACCAGAATCTAGAAGCCAATTATGATGATACTGAGAAAAAGTAGAAGTGGACAATACCTCATCAACAATACCTGCACTAGTTTCAACTGAATTAACTTCCTTTGTAGAGTCCTTTTAGGTACCTTGTTCCTTTATTTTCCAACATTCCTTCTTAATATGCCTTGATTTGTTACAGTACTAACAATTTAACTTATTATTCTTGCCTCTTGAATTCAATCATGACATGTCTCTTGAATTTTGATCTTTTTCTTTTGATCGATGTCTTGCCACCATTGCTTTTGATGTTAAGGTTTCAAGGCTAGATTTCTGCTGAGTTTCCTCATACAACAAAGCTCCCACAACAACATCAAAATCAATGGTATCGATAGAACTAAAATTGATAGAGGTTACAAAATGATCCCAAGACTCGGGCAGAGAACACAATAATGTAATTGCTTTGTCTTCCCCTTGGAGATTTACATCTATACTAGACAACTAACATAAAAGAGTATTGAAATAATTCAAATGATCAGATATCTTTGTACCATCCTTCATTTGAAAACTATTTAACTGCCGCTTCATGTAGATTTTTTTTGTCAAGGACTTTTTCATATAGAGACTTTCTAACTTGGTCCATAAGCCTGCAATTATTTTCTCTCCAACGATGTTAAACAAAACATCATTTGCCAAGCACAAATGGATAATATTGAGGGATCTTGCATCCATGTCCTCCTAGTCGTCATTATCCATGCCCATGGGTTTCTTTGCCTTGCCCAACAATGCCTTTGCCACTCCTTGATGCACGAGCATATCCTGCATCTTAACCTTCCATAGATCAAAGCTATTACTTCCATTGAACTTTTCAATTTCAAACTTTGTGCTTGCATCTTTGTCATTAACACAAACTTTTTCCAAAATCTTTGATACCACTTTTTGATTTGAGCAGCGAAAACATAACCTGCAAATAAATTGAAATTAAAGGAAATAATGACAAATAAACAAGATAGCAGAATAATCAAACACAAATATTGAAACAAGGTTTGAAGTGGTAAAACCCTCCTTGTGAGGGAAACATCCATGGGGCAATGATAATCAACATTCTTATTATTCAAGGGATATTTACAACAACCAACTCACAGGTATACATTATCCAACCATTCAACTCACTCTCCATTCATTTTATATTTTCATACTGCCTCTACAGGGTTACATGGATAAATAACAACCTGCCAGATTTTTTTCTAAATCTGTGCACAACTTTTAAAGCAGATACATACGAAACCTTTTACATAAAACAATGCTTAATGAGACATGTAGAACTTACAATAGCAAAAAACATACAACAACAAAAATTAATCATTCAAAAGGTAATGTTCCTAATTATATAAAATGACTTTCTAGAACTATATGTATATATTACTACAAACCATTCATTTATTAATATCGGTTTTATATTATTTATTTTTCAGGTGAAAGCATGAAGATGTGTTACACTTTTCGGCCAATTGTGGTGATGAAATTTCAAGTTTTTCCTCTTTTATCGAATTGAAGCCTTCAAAATTCATATAAGCATTGTGAATTTTAATTCAAAGTAAAAATACAAATTGTGGATAGTTATGATGTTGTCCTAATGATATTTTTTGCCAAAAAATTTAGTGTCGTATAATATATCAATTTTCCATTAAATGAAATGCTTTTCATTGCAATTGTTCACACATATTAAGAGGTATAAGTGTGTTCACGTAGTATAACTTGGTTTAAAATGTGTAATTTTTCATATATATATATATATATATATATATATATATATATATATATATATATATATATATATATGAGCATATATACACGGAGAGAGCTAAGTTTTTCATATTAAAATATTATTTTTTATGCAAAATATATTTTTTATTAATTTTCGAAGTTGCCAAAGTAATATTTCAATTGCAATTTGCAGACACATGTGTTCAAGTAAGGTTTTTTTCAACTATTTAAATAAATTTAAAAAACAAAAGTGCCCTTTTAAGAGGACGCGTAAACACATATAATGGTATTTTTTGAAATTTTTTCATTTTGTATATTTTATGATATTGATTTTTTATTCGACCTCTTTAAAACAATTCAAAAAAATTCAAGCGTTATGTTAAAAGAAAATTAGATGAAAAATATCGTATGAATTTGAAAATCTCAAACTCATATTCCATTAGATAGAGGATTCCTTCATTAATCCAATGTTATAAACTCTTTCACCTAACAATAAATTTATCCCTAAGTCCGCTAGGATACAAAATGGTGTTGTAGGAAATTTTGTAGAAGGGGTGCTGAAATTGTGGATTTTACAACTCAAGAAGCTTGATAGAGCACTTGATTTCAAAATTCAAATAGCTCGATCAAGATATTTTTTTAGTGCTCGAGGAGCTCGATTGAGCGCTTAAAAATGGCTCGATCAGGCGCTTAAACGGATCTATCGAGTTATCATTTTTTCCACCCAAACACGCCCTATTTTTGCCAAAAAGTGTAACCGAGTTCCATGCTTTCACCCTTTCATTTATCATTATAAAAAATATATATATAAGGAGATGGTCAAAGAAATGGACATAATTGCATCACAGGAGGAGCCATCTCAACAACAACGCGCTTCAAATGTATGTAATTATGATTGACTTTGTACATATAAAAGAATAATTTAGCATTAAATATTAATTTTCAAGTATTTTCTTACAGAAAAGAAAACAAGATGGAACTCATTCAACACATAAAACAAGACGACAAGAAGAAAAGGGTTGATTACAAAGTTTGTTAGTAATTGTTAATGTTTTCTTATAATAACTCAAGGTTTCATTTTTTTTATATTTTAAGTTGTTTAATTTACAACAACTATCCTTTAATGTCTTGAAATAGGTGTTAATATACAAAGAAGAGTCATAAGAAGAATTGATTGACATTGTTTTAAATAAGGGTTGTGAGTATATGTTGGCATATCAAAAAATAATTGTGGAATTTGTAAGTATCTATGTTATTTTACTTCTCTGAGTTTATAATTAATAGAAAAAAATCCTTTATATTAAAGCTATGATTTATAATGGGGTTTAAAACATGCGGGAAACAAAATATGGAACTACGCCAACATAATACTTGTTGCAAAAAGGCATGAGACTTGGTTTTGAAACTATGTGCACAATTTATGAGTCACTTCTTTCTCTGGTACATTGCTATTTTATTTACATTGATGAATATTATATATTTACATTTTCATTATTCTCGTCAATATAGATACACTCATTACACTTTATTTTTATGTTTGCAGATGAAACAAGATGAAGAAGATGAAAACAATTAATGCAATCAAAAAAACATTCCTCCAAATAACCCAAGTCATGAAAGTAACTCGAGAAGTGACAACAATTCCAACGAAGAATGATGATCGATTTGGATATCAATGCAACATACTTTATTTTTTGAAATAATTGTCTATGAAAATCACATATTTTGTTTAATGTAATGGACATAGTGTCCCAATTGAAAGACAAGGGGTTACCAATAACAATCTCATTTTGTATGACAAAGAGCCTCTTGTTGATATATAATGAAATACATTTTAATTTATTCTATTGTGTTCTCCAATGTCATTGTGAAATGTTACACCACTCATTAAATATATGGATGATTAAATATTATAATGAAGAGATACGAAATATGATAATATAACAAATTAATCCAAACATCATATACAAATGAACTAATCAAATTTTAATTTATATGAATACTATTATAAGATATATGTCGATTTTTTATGGATAACATATTTAAAAAATTACAATAATTGCACTGCCACAAGTCGATCTTTCCAAAAAAGAGAAAATCTCATTAAAAAAATCGGTGCATCTATAATATAAAAAATCATTGGTGCATTCTGTTATATAAAAACACCGTGATGACGTATTTTTGCATGCTCGGTGCCTTTTAAGAAAACAAGAGCATCGGTGCGTTTATGACTTCAATCACCAGTATTGTTTGAGATTAACGCTTTGGTGCATTGTAATTCTTAACGCACCAGTGCCTTCATATATCTAACTCCCCGATGCTATAAAATATTATTTCCATCCCAGTGCTGCATGAAAACTAATAGCATTGATCGTTTTGTATAACTAACACGTCGAGGCCTTTATAATAATGATACACATTGGCACTACAAGTTTTAAAAAAAGCACCGACACGACAATTATTATTTGTATGCCCCAGTGTCATTCCTTAGAAGAATGCCCCATGGAATTTTTTATCTCTTAGCACCAGTGCGGTATATATTACACACCTGTATTCTTTGCATTCAACGTCTCAGTGCTTTTAGTTATGTATGTCGCCCAATGATTTTATGTATGTAGCGCATCAGTGATACTTTTTCCATTAAGCGCGCCGAAAAAAAAGACATCTGCTAGAAGCTCTAGCCACCCAAATTTTTTCAGTTGTAATGAAGTTTCATTAAAACCTCCGTTATCCCAAATGGATGTTTTAGTAGGTGTTTTTTTTTTCCAATTTTATAACACTAGAAACCTCTACTAGAAAGTATTTTCCTTGTAGTGGAGGCTTCAACTTCTCTCTTTGTAATCTTTGTTGCATTTTCACTTTTATAGTATTCATGGCCATCATCCAATTTTTAGTGGGATTATTTAAGCTCTGTTGTTCTCCCAGAGTCTTTTTCATCTACTCTTAAATCTGCGGCTGATTTCTCTATTAATTCTTCAATAGATTGTGACGCAAATTGTTTTTTGCTTTACTTTGTACCAAATTCTGCCTCCACGATCTTCCACACTTCCTTGGAAGATGTAAATTTTACCACCGTTCACAGGTGCTTCTCATCCAATGCCTGTTTTATAAAATCCAATACTAAAGCATCACATACTTCATCATATGGGTTATTAGACCGATACTCAATTAACTCTTTACCTCGAAGAAAAGTTTCCATTTTGAAAACCCAAAAATCAAAACTTTTACCAATAAACATATGAGGTGGTAGCAAATCCACACTAAACCAATCAACCTCGATTGCTCTTCTGTATTTTGCTAGAATTCTTGGTTTCTCGGCTGTGGCATGAACCTCTCTAAACATGGAAACAATCTCTTCCTCTTTCTTTAGATTTATTCATTTGATCTATTTTAATCTTACTTTGCGACCCATGATGTTGTCTTTCTTCTGTCTTTTATTTACTTTCTTTATTGCATGAGGTTTCCTTCGATATTGCCCCCCCAAAAAAAACGAATTTTAATATGTGCACCCTTAAGGCAGAATGTTCATTAAATTCACATACATAGAGAGATTTCTCTGAACCCAAAACACTATCATGCTTGAAAGACCAGAAAAAGTTTGCAGACAAATGACCCTTTGCAAAACTCTAAACTCTATTTTCAATAATAAAAAAAAACCTTTTTTAATACCATGCACTTTTTTTTAAATTGCTTATCTCCAAACCTTTAATAGCAGCTCGTTTTATTCCTTTATAAACAACTATTTAGGCACCTTTTCAAACCTTTTCATCCCATGTAACTTGGTTTTTTAAATATAAAAAACACCTTTAAAAAAAAACTTTTTAAATAAGCTCTTGATCAAACCCTTTTATTTTTATTTTTATTTTTTAATATAATATTTTTATTTTTAACTTTTTTAATATCACTCAAACTCTTAAAAAAAAAACCAAAAACCTTTTAAACTTCATAACAAGGACTCAAACGCTTCAAGAAAAAAAAAATTGATAGATGCTTCAAAGTTTTTAAACTTCATAACAAGGGCTCAAACTCTTAAATGACATCAAATTTCAAACCTACTCTAAACTTAAAAATTTCGACAGCGTCTATGGCTATAGCCCTTCAAAAAAAATGTATTCAGGATAACGCGCCTTACAATATATAGACGATCGTGTTACTTTCCCCTCTCCTCACTAGCATTATAAGTTTGGAGGTATCACACGACTTCCCTCTCTTCACCAACATTATAAGTTTGGAGGTGTAAAGTGACTTCCCCTGCTCCTTACCAGTGTTATAACGTGGATTAGAATTTTTGAGTTTGTTACTACAACGCTTTTCAAATAAAATAAGAAAATTATATTCTCACGTAGATTGCAGCTATTGACATGAGATTTCTCTTGGATCTTTCAACTTTATCTCAACTTTGATACCAATTTGATGGAAAGGAAAAGGAAGTAAGGCACAAATTTCTCACACACAAAACAATACGAGCTACTCTTAGTATTAACATGTAATTTTATTGGTTACAATTCAACCCAATGTGGGGTATTTATTCTTTCTAACTAATGACTTAACTAAAACTCTCTTTTACTAACTTCATCATGCAAACTCACACTAAATTTAGCATTTCCAAATATACATTGACCTCAAATTAACTCAGACTAACTCAAATTAACTCACACTCTTAATATTGACTGCACTGCGTGCGGTAGTAATTACTATTTCCAACACAATTAATTATTACAAAAGTTTCATCTTGTTCATATTATCCTTTTTTTTTCTCTTCAATTTTGTTTCTTTCGTGCGTTGAATTTGAAAAGAACTAACAATATAAATTGACGTAGAGGAGAGACAATCGTTCTTCTTCGTTCCTGGACACAATATGTAATTCACTTGGACTTGCAAATTAACGAGGTCTGGTTATTGGAAGGTAATGGGGTCAAACAAAGAAGTTTGCAACAAGTTGCTACAATGCTTTTATATGAAGAAGACCCTTGTGTTATATAAAGTAAAATCCCCACTTGGGCAAAGGATGGACTTATTTGGGCACGTCAAAATCATGAAGCACCTCACCTTTCCTAGTGAAAATATACAAAAGGAATGTACGTTTCCATGTGTAGGAAAACAAAATAGGAAAGAATTTCATGTGCATGAAAATAGAAGAAATCGTGAAATACTTGAACTACTACATACTAAAGTATGTGGTCCAATGCAAACTGAGTCACTTGGTGGAGCATATTACTTTCTTATATTTATTGATGATAGCACTAGATACACGTGGGTGTACTTTATAACAAATAAAATTGATGTGTTTGAATACTTTAAAGAATTCAAGAATATGGTTGAAAAGCAAACAGGAAAGAGCTTTAAAACTATTCGATCAGATAAAGGTGGTGAGTACACTTCGGGAGATTTTATCAAATATTGCAAACAAAATGGAATTATGCATCAATTTGCAATACCACATACACCTCAGCAAAACGGAGTAGCTGAGAGAAAGGATAGAACATTAGTTGAATGTGCTTGTAGTATGTTAAAAAGTAAAGGACTTCCTAATAGTTTTTGCACTGAAGCCATTAATACAATTGTATATCTTAAAAATAGAAGCCCTACTAAGTAGTTGAATGTGCTTGTAATATGTTAAAAAGTAAAGGACTTCCTAATAGTTTTTGCGCTGAAGCCATTAATACAATTGTATATGTTAAAAATAGAAGCCCTACTAAGTATCTTGAGCACAAAACACCATTTGAAGCATTTTATGGTTTTAAACCTAAAGTTAGTCATTTAAGGATATTTGGATGCAAGGCCTTTGCTCATATTCCTAAAGATGATAGGAGAAAATTAGATTCCAAGGCCATCAAATGCATTTTTATTGGATATTGTATTGATCAAAAAGCATATAAAATGTATGATCCAAGTACTCACAAGGTCTTTGCAAGTAGAGGTTTTATATTTTATGAGCATGTAGATAAACAAATAAAAGTAGATGAACATAATGTATGGAAACCTCCTTATGACAGCTTTAAGGAAGCAGAAGAAGTTGTGGAATCAACTCAAACTCAAGAAAGCATGGACATTCTAGAAGACATGTCAAGAAGTCAAAGTCCACAAAGAAGTAATGAAGGCACTCCGCAGAGAAGAAGAAGAGGAGAAGGTAATCCACAATGTAATGAAACTCTAAGAACCTATAAGAATGTCAACACGACAAATTCAAACCCCTATCAGGTATAACAATTATGCTTTAATGTCCCAAGTAATGACTGTTTTTGAGCCCTTAAATTATGAACAAGCTAAAAATCATAAGGAATGGATGGAAGCTATGAAAGAAGAATATGGCTCTATAACGAAAAATGAAACTTGAGAATTAACAAAATTACCTGAAAATCAAGTTCCTATAGGATCAAAATGGTTGTACAAGACAAAATTTAATGCAGATGGTAGCATAAACACATATAAGGCAAGATTGGTTGCAAAAGGTTATTCACAAAAAGAAGGTATAGATTATGAATATACCTTCGCTCCGGTCGCAAAAAGAAATACAATCAGAATAATGATAGTATTGACAACTAAATATGATTGGAAGCTACATCAATTAGATGTGAAGTCAACTTTTCTAAATGGTGACTTAAAAGAGGAGATTTATCTTGTTCAACCAAAAGGATTTGTAAAGAAGGGAAAAGAACATCTTGTATGCAAGTTAAAAAAGGCCTTATATGGACTAAAACAGGCACCTAGATCTTGGTATAAGAAAATCAATAAATTCTTCTTTCAGCAAGGATTTAACAAAAGAAAAAATGATCCTAATTTGTATGTCAAGATAGATAGAAATGGAGATATAGTATTACTCTCTATATATGTTGATGATCTAATAATAACAAGGAGTGCTAATAAATTGATTAAATATATAAAAAGGAAGTTATCATAGGAATTTGAGATGAAGGATCTTGGTCAGATGCACTATTGTCTAGGTCTTGAAGTATGGAGAGATGATGGAAGAACCTTAATCACACAAAGAAAATATACAAATGAAGTACTAAAGAGATTTCATATGAATGGATGTAAAGAAGTGAGTACTCCATTGGAACAAAATATCAAATATCAAATTGATGATGTAACAAAAGAAGTGAATGGAACATTGTATCGAAAATTAGTGGGATGTTTGAATTATCTCACTACCACTAGACCAGACATTCCGTATGTAGTAAGCTTACTTATTCAATTCATGGCTAAGCCTCATGAAAGCCATTAGATAGTTGCAAAAAGGGTCCTTAGATATTTAAAGGGAACTACTAATTTTGGTATTGAATATACTAATGATTGTAATGTTGAATTGATAGGTCATTCTAATTTTGACTGGGTTGGAAATCAAGATGACATGAAATCCACCACTGGATATGTGTTCAATATAGGACTAGGAGCTATATCATGGAGCAGTAAGAAACAACCAACAATTTCCTTGTCATTAACTGGAGCAGAGTATAAATAATTATGTAGTGCCACCTGTGGAGTTATTTGGCTCAGAAGGATACTTGAAGATGTTGGTGAAGGTCAACAAGAACCTACAGTGATCAGAAGTGATAATCAAAGCAACATCAAATTAGAGAACAATCATGTATGTCATGCAAGGTCAAAGCATATAGACACACAATATCATTTTGTAAGAGAAAAAGTCCAATCAAAGGAAATTGACTTAATATATTGTAATAAAAATGAGAGTGTAGCTGACATATTCACTAAGCCTCTTGGGAAGGCCAAATTTGAGTTTTGTAGAAGTAAGTTATGTGTTGTAGAAAATCTAGATTATGTTGTAAGCCTAGCTGAGACTTAGACCAGCAGGCATGTCAATTAAGAGTATGTTTGTGTCTTATGTATTGTGTTATAGGATATTTTGTGTTGGAATTAAGGGGGAGTGTTGGATAAATAGTAATTCCAACCAACCAACCTTCCACATTGACTATGTTAGTTAGGGAGTCTTTTCGAGAGTTCAGGAGATTGTCTCGAGGCTTTTGAAGACTTTAGATAGCTTCCTGAAGAAGCCACCGATAATTAGAATCGAGAAACTTGATTGCAATGTATAAAAACCGGTCTTTGGCAATGTAAAGTTGAAGTTGTGTTGTGCTCAGTTCTGCATCCTGTTTTCTCTGATTACCTCTTCACTCCATCTTTTGTACCATGACATTTCTAAACACTCAATTATAATTTGTGAATCTGCAATAATATCTACCTGATTGACCATCTTAATTCCACGAGTTTTAGTTATTACCTGTCCCTTCAAAAAATGTATCCATGCCACAGATCTATAATAATCTTGAATAAAGAAACGTTAAATTTTTTATTATTTAAACTAAAACAAAGGAAATGACCTTAAAGATTCATCTTCAAACCCAAAACGACCCTAAGTAAACAAATCTTATTTTACTTATAAAGTTTATTAAACTGTGAGAAGGTAAGCCTACTAATTTAGCGTTAGCTAATGTTACTTGTGTTTTTTAATTTTAGAAAATAAATATTTATTTTTCAATATTATTATAATAAAAATAAATATAAATAAAAATCTTTCACAGATTTAAATAGACATAACTTGAAGGGTTTATTGAAGCATATGCACAACAAAATGCCATGTGGACAACTTCTTCACATAATTTATGTCATAATTTAGGGATATGGTTGCATTATTCGTGCATGATTTAATTAAAAATAAAAATAAAAATTTGCATAATGTTTTTTATTCTTAATACTTGCAGGAAAACCTTCCAAAAATAAAGCCTTGAAAATAGTTCATACTGGGGTAAATAACATATTCACCATCATTTGCTTCCCACAATAATTTAAGCAACTCTTTGCACAAAAAAATATGTAAATAAATATTCTTACCAATATTTACTTCACTCCCTCCATTATTATATTTTCCTCAAATTAAATTATTAGTTTATGTCAAAGTTTAAGATTTGACTTGCCTATTGAGCAATATTTATTTGAAAAAGGTCTAGAAGTTGATCATGATGGACCTTTGGTCTCAAGAGGAGGTGGCAGTACTGTGCACCTTTTAATGACTAATTGGCTAGCTGTATTATGCAAATGCATATAGGATGGGTATCGAGTTGGCTCATCTAATGCTTATGAGGGTGGAAATGGGAAGGTAGAGTGTGTTGGATTCATTCATACTCACTTTTATAGTTGGGAAAATATGGATCAGATCAATTTTTTATTTAGTAGGATGTAGCATTAGTGATTTAGTTTCCCGATCGTAATGTATTTTGAAGTAGAATGGTCAATCCATGGCTAAGTTTTGAGGCCAATGGAAATGGGAAGACAAAGTGTGTTCCATTCATTCATACTCACTTTTATAGAGTTGGGAAAGTACATATCATATCAAATTTGTATTTAGATGTTATTTTATTCCCTATAATTATGTTTATTTTTATTTTTACGCTGTAAGGCATTCCCTTTGAAAACAACTCCCCCAACTGCCACCATGTACTAGTCTACACCATTAGATCTAATGTTAGACGGTTGCATAATTTTTTGCCATTAGATTCCAACACCGACTCTGTAACTGTCAACCAACTCCTTAATTTATTCCATCTGATGTGAATTTGTTCTGCTAGAACTACCACTATTCGAGGTTTCTACCTAATTCCTTATAATTCCTTTCCATTTTCATAAGGGTTTCTACCTACTTCCTTCTAATTCCTTTCAACCATTTTCATAAGGTTTCCACCTAATTCCTTCTAAACCCTTTCGGCCATTTTCATAATGGCAGGGACATATTTCATTCTGAGCATAGATGGAATGGTTTATGCTATTCTTGTTATCCTCTAGAAAGGTTCAGGTCTTATGCTGAGGGGGATGTGATGATTTATATATTCAATTTCAACAAGTCAATATAACTCAATGATGTTTCTATTATATCATCAATTTATGCATTGCATTCTCTAATCGTGGATTTATATGTGTGTGTAGATTTATTTGCAAGTTTATTCTTGTGTTTATGTTTTAATCTCGTATTTTCTGTTCTAATATCGTATTTTGCTAGTTATTCCAAATTGCAGGATTTATGTTTGGATCATTTTCTCCTCTTTGTCTACCTTTCTTTACGGGGAAGATCATCTGTGTGTTCAATCTTTGGGAGTTCAACCTCTGTAGCTTTGTATTTTATTAGTGTAATAATGAGAAAGCATCATAGCGCTACCTCTAATAGGTTATGGTGTATGTCCCAGTAAATAAAACAGGTAACGATTTCATGGATCAACGTACCTTCTTTTTTTTCTTCCTAGTTTGACCCTCAAGTATACTAATACTTTTAAGAAAGACCACAACGTCACCATCCTTCTTTCTCTTTAGATTCCTGGAAAGCTGAATCAACTGACTGATACCATGTGCCTGCTGGTATATCAAGATTGTTTGACGTATGGTTGTCATGGGTGTGACCAGAGAATGTTGTATGTGGATAAAAAGGAAATTGATGGAGCTGAATGGCTGAGATTGAGGGAGGGTGAAAAGAAACACATGAAAGGGGAAGAGTTGGATATATTTTCAATCCATGAAGCAATTGATTACATTTATTAGAAACCCATCCCACAAGAGCGTTCTTTCATCTCCATTCCATTGCATCCAATAGAAAATGATGACTATATAGAGTTGATGATGAGATATTTGAGTTCTAAAGACAAGGAAGGTAGAGGAGTGAGAGTCAAGGCTTTTGATGCCCTGGAAAATTACATGACTTTGGGTGCCCAGGAAAACTAAATATCTTCTGAAATCATCGAAGCTAGGAGAGTGGAAGTCAGATATGGGGCAGGTTATTTTAGTGGCAATAGTAATAGAAATGTTCTTAAACATGACACTCACTGGTTTCTTCAAAACACATGGTTTGTCTACTTCTCTATTGGAAAAAATGGAAATACGGGATTACTTGGTTGACAGTAGAGGAAGTGGGTTCACCATCAATGCATTTGTAACCAACTCTCAAGTCAAGTCATCGTAAGTTCGGTCTACTAACACTAACACAAAACACATGGATGTTTTCCAACTACGTACCTTGAGAAGCAATTTTTTAAGTCTCAAAACCTTGTCCGTTATAGGTGCTTATGTGAACTTGATTTTCTCTTTTGGTTGGGCTTTTCTTGATGCAATTGAAGGTAGTTTTTAAAAGGTATTATGCACACTCCATGCCACTTTCTAAACCTAGTGTATTTATTATAATGGCGAGCATTGTTATTATTTTTTGCATGTGTCTCCCTTTGTATTTTTGGAGATTTCATATACTGTGTCCTTTGATGAGAAGAAAGCTAGATTAGACTTTTTAAACAAAGATAGATAGATAAACCCACTGTGATTTTTGACTCATTTTGCTTCCTTGTTTCCCTCCCTTCTTCTCCTCTCATCAATCTTGCCACCACATCTTCCACATGTTCTCTCTTCATAGTTTCATTTATTGCCACTCCAATCTTCCACACTTCAGTAAAATATCTCTTGTTGGTTGGTTTCTTTGTAAAGGAAGGCTACAATATCATGGGTCTCAAGTATTTTCCCTTTTGGTGAAATTTTTATCTCAAATCCAGCAGAACTGAATGTAGATTCGCAGTTCCATCTCTGTCAAATGGATCATTGACCATGAAATAACTGCACATGGGTTTCATATTTTCAAAAGTTGCTAATGTTTTCTAACTTTATTTTTCAGTATAAACATTGCAAGGTTCAGTGGCTAACTCAATGACAAGTTACTTACAGGGCACATTGGACTCAAAAGTGGGTTGATAGCTCCTACCTAGAGCTCGAAAATTATTTGAAGGTATCTTGGAATAAGGAAAGCTTAGAGATATGTGTACAAGGTTGGTTATTGGATGAATACGTATTTAACTATGATTTGATGCCTTGTCATTTTTTATTTTATTTTGTATGATGGGCTCACAATATCGATGTGTTCAAGATAAGCAACTTCGAGCAGAAGTGGTGGCTAGTCTTATGGTTAAGCTGATGAGTAACTTCTAGTGCAATCCTAAACTAAAGAAATATGGTATGTTGATTATGTCTACTCTAGACTGTGATACCCCGTAGGGTTTCTTTGATGGGGCCAACCAAGGGCATCCACCTAGTTGTGGGATTGGTGGTCTTTTGTATATAAATTCATTTCAATTCATTCCTATCCGATATACTCTGTGACCTGATTCCAGTTGAAAGGTCGAGTTCTCAACATGGTTTCTTGTTCTTTATTTGGAAAGTGATTATGGTTTGAAGAGGTTGCAAGTGATCGGGAATCTCAAATAGTTGTTCACCAGGCTAATGTAAGTTTTCTATGTAGAATGTGCGGCTTCAATCCTCGATGTCTCAAATTTAGCAGTGCATTCAAGAGCTGGAATGGTCATCCTTCACCCACATGTCTCGTGAGCTCAATCAACCAATAGATAATCTCTCCAAGGAGGCATTCGAGTAAGTCAGGTGGCTAATTTGCTTCATTTAAATATGTTGATGGCTAGGAATATGGAGTCATGGAATTTCTACTTTAAGTCTTAATTTTGGGTTGATGATGAACATCATCCTTCAAAGTCATTCGAGGAGAATGCATCTTCAGATAGTGGGCATCTGTCCTTTCTGCTTGTGGATGATCTATCGAATGTTGGATCCTCTGATAAAATCAATGAATCTAGCTTTTACTCCGAAGTTGTCACCTCACTCGATAACATACCTGAGAAACACAGTATGCAATTTCAAGTGAAGAACATAATTGATGATGATGGTGTGCATTCCAATGCTTGATCCAATACTAATCCCTTTTTTGATGTCAAATATGGAGTTGGCTCTGCAACTGTAACATCAAAACACAACAAAGGTGGATCTGATTCATTCAATGAATATTTAAAAGACACTTATGTGGCAACTGACAAGGTGTCAAAATTTTCTTTTGGACAAAATCCCTTACCACTAACAGGGAAATTTTTGGGTTTGAATTATTTCCTAAATGAGGAAAGTGTTTTGATCAAGATTAGTAGTGCCAAGGAGAGGAAAGGATGCTTGGTAAAATCTCTAGGATTGTTCAAAAATCCCCATGCATCCTTCATCTGATGAGTGATTAACTATCCAATTTATCACCCACCAGATACTGGCCCAAAGGTAAGAACAAGCTCTTCAATTCTCCTTGTTTCTTCATAGATTTCAATCTCAAGGGGTCCACAGAGTCAGAAAGGGTCAAAATCTCAACTTCTCCATTGGATCTCAAGATAGTTTCTAGAGTTGGGAACAATCATTGGAATGAAAAGAGGTTAGATACCCAACTAAGTTCTTCTGGGAAGTGAAGCGAGACAATAATGATTAGTTCTCCACATGAATTTACAAATCTCACCTCTTAGGTTCGAATGGAGCATTTGGAGAGCTATACTTGTGTCACATTCCATGGTCCAAAATTGGCCACAAAACACATTTATTCTCATTGTGGTATGGAGAGCGAAATTGTGCAATATCCTGTTCGAAAAAAAATGAACATGGAATATGGAATGTTGCATTTCTACCTAAAAGCTATACAAAGGCTCCAGTGTTTCTTGTTGTAATTTTTCTCAATGCTTGCTATTTCTGCAAACGAAAGTTGAGCCATGGGGGGGACATCTACATGTATTGGTATGTTATAATGATCATACCATGTTTTTTTTTAGAGATTGCTTTAAATCTTGAAGAATCACATTGAATTTATTATAGTTTTCCCTTAGCTAGGCCAATGATTTTTTTCAATTTTAATGCATTTTGTTTTCAAAAGGTATGTAAAACTTCAGTTTCAAATATTTCCCATCCTTTACTTGTTGATTATTGTAGATGTGACAAAGTATTTTGCAACGTGGAATGTCATTACCAATATATTTTAACGAATGAATAGATGGAAACATTTATTGTTTCTACACCATGTAGGTCAAGTGCTTCTTCTTACAGTGGCAATTTTTTTAACCAGTACAAATGTGCTGCATAATAGAGGCATAAGAGCTCTTCGTAATCCATACCATGTAAAATAAAAATGTGTTTTAATGTATGTGTTTTTTCCTCTGAGGAGCCATAGAAAAATACACATGCTTAGATGACATAAAAATATATGTGTTTTTAATGTTGAGGAATAGGATGGGATGGGGTGGGCTTTTTTGAAGCATACTTTTTTGGGACAAGCTTTTTGTTGTGTACATTGGCACAAGTTTTAAATCCTATCACAAGTTATGCACAAGGATGGGTCCCAAATGCTTCCCAATGTACCTCATTTATTGATTTTCATAAGCGACTCGTTTGATCCTATGAAAAAACTTAATTTCCCTACTACCCAAATTTCCACTGATTACTCACCTTTCTTTACTGTATTGAGAATCTATATGTGTTGTAACTCTTACAGTACGTATTCCTATTGACATCATACTTGCAAGGGATATTTTTCCAAGGCAAATGACAATAGTTCAAGAGATACTCGAAGAAGTAGCTAATCATGGAGTATCAAGTAAGAGGAGTAGCTAAACTGTTTTACCTTTTAAATTTACACATGATTAAAGTAAATGAAATTATGGGAAAAAGTAGTGAATGTACAACCAAAACTAGCATTTACAAAGAAAAATAGTTAAACAATTCCCTATCAAGATTTATGAGAAGGTTCAACTACTCACGAAAGTCATTTTAAACTACAATTTCCTCTCTGTTATTATTATTATTAGAGCCTCTCTGTTGTTGTTATTATTATTATACAAAATCAATGGAAACTATTTAAGCACACAATAATGGAAGAATATTATTGTTCCTCATCTAGTGGCTTTGTTGGAGATGGATCAGTTGATTTCCATGGACACTCTGTTAGGAGAGCTCAGACTGGACGATGGAAAGCATCACTCTTCATAATTGGTATGAATTCATTTGAATTCTATTCTCTGATACATTCAATTGTATTGTAGTAGCTGGTATGTTTGTTCCAAATGTTTTATCATCAACATTACAATTATATTCTCTTACACATTCCATTATATTCTAGTAGCTGTTGAGTTTGGTCCATATGTTTTACCATCATCTTCTTCACAGGAGTGGAGATAGCAGAAAGGTTAGCCTATGCAGGCATTCTTTCAAATTTGGTGACTTACCTCACAGATGTTATGCATGAGAGCACCACTACTGCTGCAAAGAATGTGAATGTCTGGTCTGGTGTGGTCACCATGCTTCCTTTCCTTGGAGCTTTTGTTGCAGATTCATATTTGGGTCGATATTGGACCATTGCCCTGTCTTCTGTCATCTATTTGATGGTTAGTATTTTATTTTCTTTTTCAAAGTGTTTCTATGAACATATCCCGAGAGGTAACTAGTTGGCCATAACAATCTAGGATTTGCACCCAATCTCATTTCTTTGAAACCTATGTTAAACAGCTAAGGTAGACTGCAGCTAAAGGTTGGCTCGTTTTTTTGTATTTTTTCTCATACTTTTTTCTCAAGTGCTTCAAGAAACATACACTGAGGGGTTTGAGTGGACTTCCTTCTGCCTAGGTGCTAGGTTTGAGAGGTAATGATTTATCTTAAACAATCTAGATTTGCACCGAAATCATTCCTTTAAAACTCAAACTAGATATCTACGCATATAGAAACTAGACGCTTGTAAGTAATTTATTTTTCACTTTATTCTTTTAAAAATTATTTAAGAAATGAGGAGTTTGAGTGGGATTCCTTCTATTCAGATGTTAGGTTTGAGAGATTAGCTCAAAATAACCCAAAATTTGTATTCAATCTCAATGTCTCTTCCTTACAAATTCTTGCTATACAGTCAGGGCATAGGGCAGTTAAATGGAACTAATGGATAGGTTAACAGTTAGTGAACCACACCCATTAGGTGCAAAATAAATGGTGACAAAGTTTATGTTAAGGTACTTCCTATGTAAAAATCACTGGTTCGAAATCTCATAGATGAGAAGGACACCCAAAGTATCCAACCTACCACCCCAAAAAGCAGTTAGTTTAAAACCTCATGTTGTCAGCATGGAACCTTATCTGATTGTCCTAGGATTAAGTCAATAAGGACCATCCCACTAAAGCCAACATGGGCGTTCCTTCCACGAATCGATCTTGAAGGACAAACCCTTTGCTAGCGTCAAGTTGATCACTACCTTATTGGGTTTACCTTCTAGTATTTGGCACCCCCTGGCATTTTTTCTAATGTTGTAATATTATGAAATTGATAATTTTGTATCTATACAATTACTTGCCAATGAATTCGTGCAAAATTTGATGGATACAAGAACGTTTTTCTATATATTTTGCTATATATTTTGGGTTTGAAAATAGTTGTTTAATTTTTCTTTAACCTCATGAATGGAGACTGAGTAACAAACACTACATGTATTCGGTTGTTACAAGGATTAAATTTTGTCACTTTATCAACCTCTTTTAAGATTTTGAATCGGATTTGGATTTTCTTCTTCTAAATCTTCTTGGTTTCTCTAGGGCAAGGAGCCCACAAACCCTCATTAGAATAATTTGGTGTAGATCAGTTTGAAGAGGATGAACTTGTAGTGAAGAAGCATAAGAGTTCATTCTTCAACTATTGGAATTATGGGATATGCATTGGTATTCTTATAGGAGTCATTGTACTCATGTATATTTAGGACAATGTTCGATGGGGTCTGGGATTTGGCATTCCCACTGTGACCATGGAAATAGCTCTGTTTATCTTCTTGTGTGAGACGATATCTTACCGGCATAAATTGCCCAGTGATAGTCCTCTCACTCGAATTATCCATGTCTTTGTTGCAACATTTCACAAGTGGAATGTTTCTACTTCTCATCAATAAAAAAAGAAAGTAGCTGTTGATGCAGAAAGGGAAGTTTTGCAGTTTGGGTCAAGAAGAAGGTATTTGCCTATTGGTCAGTTTAGGTAAGCTCTCACTAGTCACAATTTCTTTGCAAATTGAATTTATTCGAGCCATAGATGATTTCCCATGTGGCATGGTAATTTATGAAGCTCTTGATAGTTGAAATAATCATACTGTAGGATGGGGTGTACTAACAATTTAGATTTTAGCGATATAACATAGAATATCTCTACAACCTGACCACAACTAAGGTGAAATGAGTCCCTAAGTCCTATTTCTGTTTCATTTCAATCTTGTTTTTATAGCTTCTTGTTCGTTGTTTTTTATAAGTCATTCAAAACTAATGTGTACCTTACTTTTCAAGGAGCAAATAGTGTCAACAAATAGAAGTGAGCAAAGAGAGAAAACAGGGACATCATCATATCAAAGACAAGAAAAAAACTCCATTTGCACAATTGCAATATGAAAAATGTGACCTCAAAGATCAGTGGCAATTGAAGCAACTGGCATAATTTCCAATCTAGTAAGAAAATGAAGAATTGTTCCAAAGATTGTTTTAATTTTTCCACATGCTATAAGTCAAGGTTGAAAAGCCATGAATAAACTTGTCATCGAAAAAGTTCTCTGATTCATTTAGCTTGGCATTTCTTCATCAAGAGAAAATGAGAAGATACAAAATTTTCACAAGCTAAAAATGCCATAATCTATGTGATATAATATCCATGGCATGCTAGAACTTGTGCAAACAAATATGGGGAAAATGTACAGGGTCATTTCCTCTACAATTTATCAAATACACTTCAAAGAAGACTCTCAACAAAATTCTTTTGATGTAAGTTTCAACAAATAGAAGTGAGAAAAGAAAGAAAACAGGGACATCATCAAATCAAAGACAAAAATATACTCCACCTGCACAATTGCAATATGCAAAATGTGGCCTCAACAATCTAGGATTTGCACTCAATCTCATTTCTTTGAAACCTATGTTAAACAACTAAGGTAGAATGCAACTAAAGGTTGGCTTGCTTATTTGTATTTTTTCCTCATACTTTTTTTTCAAGTGCTTCAAGAAACATACACTGAAGAGTTTGAGTGGGCTTCCTTCTGCCTAGGTGCTAGGTTTGAGAGGAAATGATTTATCTTAAACAATCTAGCTTGCACCGAATTCACTCCTTTGAAACTCAGACTAGATAGCTAGGAATATAGCAACTAGATGCTCGTAAGTAATTTCTTTTTAACTTATTATTTTTAAAAAATGTTTAAGAAATTAGGAGTTTGAGTGGGTTTTGTAAGTTTTAACCTCGTATAGAAATTACCCGCATATGAATTCTAAAAAACAGAAAATAAACAATGGCTAGAGCATAACACATAAAACAAATATACACAGAGATTTTCCCCTGGATCCCAAAACTGGGACTACCAGATTGATTTTTCATTATGGTCCTTTCAATGCTACAATACATATATATACATGTCGAAGCATCCATAAACCCCAATCTATTAATCCTGGATTAGAACATAATCGTAGTTCCCTTGAACAGATCTACAAAATACCATGGACCGAAAACCATGCACAAAACCAAAGGTAGGTCCGCCCACCTAATATGGGGTTCAAAAAAAAATTTGTGAGGCGCTGCCCCAAACCCTGTAGAGGGGGGCTACCGACCCTTCAAACCCCCCAACAGGGGGGGCTGCTGCACCCCCTGTGACCCCCCTGTTGCGCATCGGCGCAACGAAGGAGGGGCTCCATCCCCCCTTTAACCCCCCGGTTTAACTATTGGGGCTAGTCATGGAAAGAATATAACACAACCGAAAATACTTCCTTCTATTCAGATGCTAGGTCTTAGAGATAAACTCAAAACAACCCAAAATTTGTATTCAATCTCAATGTCACATCCTTACAAATTCATGTTATACAGCCAAGGCATAGGGAAGTTAAATGGAATTGATGGCTTCAACCAAGGGCATCCACCTAGGTGTGGGATTGGTGGTGTTTTGTATATAAATTGATTTCAATTCATTCATATCAGATATACTCTGGCTCCTGGTTCCAATTCAAAGGTCAAGTTCTTTGCATTGTTTGTTGTTCTTTATTTGGAAAGTGCTTGTGGTTTGAAGAGGTTGCAAGAGACGGGAATCTCAAATAGTTGTTTACCGGGTTAATGCAAGTTTTCTATGTAGAATGTACGACTTCAATCCCTGATATCTCAAATTTGGTTGTGCATTCAGGAGCTAGAATGGTCATCCATCACCCACATTTATCATGAGCTCAATCAACTCGCAAATAAGCTCTCCAAGGAGGGAACTGAGTAGCCAGGTGTTTATTTTGCTGTATATAAATTTTTTGATGCCCAGGAATTTGAAGGCATGGAATTTCTACTTCAAGTCTTAATTTTGGCTTGATAGTTTGCTTTTTTATATTGGTTGAAGTTATAGAGTCTATCATCATGTGGTTTATAGTTTCGTATGAGTCTTGGACAGACAATATGCATATCTTTGTTTTGGAATATAAATATTCTTTTTGAGGAAAAAAGATATTTTAAACATATTTTTTACTCTATAAATATATTTATAATAAGTATATTTTTTTGATATATATGTTTTTAAACGTATGTGGTAAATTCGTATATATGCACAATTTTTTTTAGGGATATTATCTTATATAATTATATTTCTACTCTATGATATGTATATTTTTTACAATCTCAATTTTACATTGCATTCTAACAAAAGGAAAAAAAAAAACACAAATTACAAAAAAATGTTTAATTTTGATCAGAAATGCTTCCCTTTCACTATTACATAACACAATTTTTCTGTACAAGTATCTCCAAATAGAAAAATGGTGCTACTAAGGTAGCCACCACAAGCACAAACATCCTACTATATAACCTACAATGTGGCACACCAAAATAAAGGAAACAATACCCAATTTTTTGTCTTGAAGGTCAGTACCATCATAAGCACAAAGAAATCAAATAAATAGATTGTACAACCCAAATTTCTAAGTCTGGAAGGTCAGTACCATCATAAGAATGGAGAGATAAAAGAAATATATTGTAGTGCATCCAATTGGTGAAATTTGCAACTATGCCAATTGATGAATTATCAGCAAGATCAAGGTTGTGGCAAACCAAAAAAAAGGAAACTCGCAAAATTTAAAATAATAGCTACATCAAGGTTGTGGCACACCAAAAAAAGCAACAACTCTCCCAAATTTAAGTCTTGAATGCCAATACAACATAAAGATAAGACAAAACAGAAGAAAAAATGATGTTGCAACCAATTACTAAAATTTTCAACTATGCGAGTTAGTAAAATTTTCAACTATGCCAATTGATGAACTATCAGCAAGATCAACTTTGTGAATAGAGAAATTTTAAGGCTTCGTATTCATGCCCAAAACATGTATTTTCCTTTGCAGTGTGCATGTTATGGATCCCTTGGCACTTTACACTGTGCAGAAAGTACTGCTCCCTGAGGACATATTTAGTCTTCCAAGCATTTCTCCAGCCCCAACCCCTACTCCTGAAGCTGACAACCTGTCTCCCTCAAGGACCACTACCTCCTCTTCTTCATCAGGTAATAATTCCTCAACAACTCACTTAACTGCATCATTTCTATACCCCCAAAAATCTATTTATGTTATTGTGCCCATAACAACCAGGCTCTTCTGTTATTGCCAAGAGTCGGACATCAAATGAAATTCCAATGAGACTTGAACAAATATGGGACGAACCTTCCAACTTGCAGCTTGCAGGACTTGAAAGTGTTGCCCATTATATATATAGCATATAAAAAGTGCTCTACTCTTAGAAGCCTTTGAAAATTTGTGCTTTCCACTCCCATATTCTGCTCCCAACAATCTTGAACTTAGTACATAGATTGATTGTTTTTTTCGGCATTGCACAGACTTTAGATCTACATGCCCAAATTTCATACCTGTCATTCATCATCACAGATATGCATTTTCAGACATCTAATGTACTTTTCTAATTCAAATCTAAACATCCAGATATCACATATTGCAAAATCTCAGTGCTTTTCTTCTTTAGTTGTTTTTTGCATAAAATTTCCTTTCTCACATATATATTACATTTGGAAACTCAAGACGAACATGTTATACAATCTAAAGATCTATGGAAAATGTTGGTTAAAGCTACATCTTACAAAGGAAATTGAAAGACTTATGAACAATCTTGATAAAGCCATAGGTTTGATTGGATTGCATTTTTCGAATAATCTGGTGTTTCATATAGGTGAATGTAAAATGCCAAAATAGAGTTAGGAAAAGTTGAATTTACTGTTTGAAAACCAAATTGTCATCCCTTGTACCTAATGAGCCTTCTTCATTGAATATTTTCTTGAATGACATTTTGTTTACTATTTTTTATCTTCAATGATTTTTTATATGTCACAATTCTTCTTGATTTTATGCGTTACTGCATTTCCTTTGCAACATCTGGTGCAATTGCTAGTTTATGAATATGCTTATTTTTTTCCATGAGAAATTATTTTTATATTTTATATAAATAAAGTACGGCTCTTCATCATAAATTCAACATATCACATGCGATAATTCATAGTGTTAGTTAAATCCAACATATCATATGTGAGAATTGAAAGCATTAGTTATGGATATGTGAGAATTGAAAGCATTAGTTAGGGATGTTGGTGAGGGCAAAGAGAAATTTCCATAATTATTTACTATATTATTTCACAGAAGTAGTAGTTGGTTGATATTATTTAAAATTGATAATTAAAAAAATTATATAAAAATAAAAATATGTAGTTGGAATATAGAATTCAATTACATTAAAAATAATTAGTTTGTTTGAAGTTTGAAAATAATTTAGTTTTTCAAATAATTTTCTAAAATCTTCGTTTCCTCCTCTTTACACATTTTAAGATCATTACTAATAATAATTAATTTTAAATATTTTAAAACATCCTCATACACTCAAAATAATTATCCTCCTCTACAAATATATAAATACATATGCACTGCCATTTTCGAACTTTATAAGTTGTATATGTTGAATTGTATTTCTTAAAGTGTCATGGATTAACATGGACTTTTCAATGTTCAATAAATATTAATATGTATATTAAATCATATAGTTTTAAAAAGAAAATATAAAAAGTCATTAAATATTATATATTATATATAATTTAATTTTTTCCCACAATTAAGTGTTAATGTAATTTATGTTCATATAATTTCAGGATTTTGATGTAAACATAAGAGTGTTTTAAGTATTTAAATTTTATTTAAAACTTTGATTTTTACATCAAAAGCTTGAAATTGTACTAACATAAATTAGGTTAACATTTAATTTTATTAAAAAATTAATATTTAAATTTTATTTAAAATTTTGATTTTTGCATTAAAATCTTGAAATTGTATTAACATAAATTACATGAATATTTAATTTTACTTTTAACATTTAATTTTATACAGTTTGAGTGGGTTTAATGGTTAAGAGCATGTGTTTTTTCCTTAGAGGTCATAGGTTCAAAACCGAAGGAGGTAGAGTATGTATGTCTTCATAAACTTTAGCAGTGAAATCGTTGCGCGAAAGTAGGTCCCTTGTCCCACAAACAAAAAGTCTCATGCACCAATTTAATATTTGATTTCACTGTTATATATATATAATGGCAAAAAAAATTGCATGCTAAACCATGACACTCCAAGAAATACAATCCGACCGACCTATACAACCTGTAAAGTTCGAAAAAGGCACTGCACGAAATATAATGTATAACGACGATATAAAAAGCCCTGCCATTACCAGAAATACAATCCAAAGCCTTTAAAGTTCGAAAAGGCGGTGCAAGAAATACAATATATAATGATGATATTAACCTTTAAAAAGGAAAAAATAAATCACTTATATGCCCCACGTGACATAAAAAGTCTGGATGTAGTAAACCGTCGTCTATGATGTTCCTTGTCCTCTCTCTCCGCAGCCATTAGCAAGAGCAACCACTGATCTATCAAATAATACAAATCTTCTGCGTCTCCAATCTCATGACATCTATTTAAATATATCATTGCATTTGTAAGTCTCCCATAAGTTACGATCGCACTTACCCACCCAGACGGAGTGACATCCGCCTCCTGGATTGGGATCAAATGATGTTCGATAGCGGGCAGCTTAGAGACGGGCTGACGTAGAGGAATCGAAGGTTGGCCAGATGACAAAGCCCTCTTATCCCTTTCAATTCGAAAGACTCCACAAAGAACATATATTGAAGATTCGGACAAACACCTTCGTGAAAGAATACATCTGATATTTGTGTGCGTGCCAGCACTAACTGCTTGAGTTTAAGCATGCATTTGTGATCGAGGAAGTCACATTCTCCTTCAGCCTTTTTAAATGGAAGTTCCCGCAGCGGACAATCTTCGATTATTAAAATTTCCAGATTCTTCATCCCCAGAATCTCTCGTGGTAAATATTCTATCCCACATCTGCAAATTTTCAACTCTATCAATTGACTAACCAGTCCAAATGAATCCGGCAAGCATTTCAATTTCGAGCAGTTTAAGAGAAACAATTCCTTCAAGCTCTGGAGGCAACCGAGCAATGTTGGCAGCATTTCCAACAAAGGCTCCCCTCCCAATTCCAGAGCTTCCAATTTGCATATGTCTCCAATACCGCTTGGCAATTTTGATAACTTCGTTTTACACACATCTAATTTTTTCAAGGACCGTTGATATGCGATTTGTGATGGCAATTCTTTGACATTGCTACAACCTGAAAGATCTATGTGTTCCAGAGTGGTAATATTTCCAATTGCTCCATTGGAGATGATCAAACTGCAGCAACCTCTCAACACTAATGTTTGAGTCGAGTTAAATTCCCAAATGAGTTTGGAAGCATCTGCAAACTCAAAGCACCAGACAAATCGATGTGCTGGAGGTTTTTTAAGGTACCGAAGGAATCAGGAAGCAACACCATTTCTGAGCAGTATCTTAACTCGAGGTATTTCAACGATGGCAGATCGCAAAATTCTTCTGGCATGGTTTTGAATAGTGCATGAAATATGGCAATCTTTTCTGGGTGCTTCAGCTGCCCTATGGATTTAGGAAAGCTTAAAAGGGGAGCGCAGATATTTAGCTCTCGCAGTTGGAGAGGGGTCTGCAATTTACACGTTTCAACTATCATAAATACTTACAAAATGAAATGGAAATAATAAAAAAACACATACCTGAGATTCACGTTGCCACAATAATTTTAATTTTGCCCCTGCAACTTCTAAAACTCTCAAACTCTCCACGGGAATCCAGGGAGGTAGGCAAGAGTATCCACACTTATACCAGCAGAGCCAAACGAGTTGTGGTGACTGAACCCTCCTCAATATGCGTTCCAAATAACCCTCTTTAGTTGCAACAAGTTGCAAATTCGAAATACCACGCAGATAGAAATTATTGAACAGATACATGAGACAGTTCCCCAATACCTCTTCACACCATTTTTTGTACCATGAAATTTCTGAACTCTCCATCATAATTTGCAGATCTGAAATACGATCTGTCCGATTGAGCATCTTAATTCCGCGAACTTTACTTATTACCTGTTTCTTCGCCAAAAAGTGTCCACGCCACAGATCTATCATAGTCTAAAGAGACCTTAAAATCTTTATTTAAACTAAAACAAAGGAAACGACCCTAAAGATTCATCTTCAAACCCAAAACAAAGCTGTGAATGATTGAAATACTTACACGGGATGATCGTTCCAACAAATCGTCATTCCTCTTCCTCAGCAATGCTTCTTCCCAAATCCCTAACATGATCGTGCATTTTTATCTTATATTCACTGTCCGTTTTAAAGAGACACTTGTTCTCTATATTTCGAAGCCCCACGGAACCCCAAATTCTTGCGGCCGTATCTCTGTCCTCTCCTATAAAAAAACAGCAAACGTTCAAGAATATTTGTCGCTCCTCTGGATTAAGTGAATCGTAGCTGAATCTAAGTCTTTCTTGTATCTCGGGAGGTAGGTGGTGAAGCCGAATCAATGTCTCTTCCCAGTAAGATCTTTCATTTTCTCCAAAAAGAAGCGCACCAAATACTTTTAATGACAACGGCAATCCATCGCACGCCGTTATAAACTGCTATGCCAGATCTGCAAATTCTGGTTGTGGATGTGGTTGACGAAAGGTGTGAAGGCAGAAAAGCTCTTTCCATTGCTGTCTGTTTAGCCCCTCTGCGAGTTTTTCTTTCTCGAGGACTTTCTTGTCACGAGATGTAACCAGAATCAAGCTATTGGGGTTCCCGATATCTTTAATTGGCAAAAAGGCTTCCAACTGGGAGGCTTCATCTACGTCATCTAAAACTATGAGAATGTGAAAGGAAGAAAGATGCCTTACAAGCGTGCCTGTTCCTTCGTGAATGTTGTCGATTGGCAGATCCAATTCAGTCATCTGCTTAAGGAGTTTTCTCTGCGAAGAAGGTAGAGAACCTTCTCTGCGTTCTCTCGGACAACGTACAAACAACCTGAACTATTGTAATTTGACCTCCTCTTGCTGAAGAATTCTGTGGCCAGCGTTGTCTTACCAACACCACCTGCACCCATAATCCCGAAAACCTTGGTTTTCTCTGGCCATAACAGCGTGCTTTCAAATTCTTCTAATTTTTCTTTCAGCGCAATTGGGTGTTTGGCAACATACTTCAATGGGTTTTGTCTCATACTTTTGACGAGGCCCATGTCCCATTCCCGAATATCGACAACAATCGAGCTCAGGGCTTTGACACGCATTGCAACACATCATCCCAGAGTTGCTCTACTTTGTTGAATATCAAGTTATAAAAGAAAAAAGTGAGAAGCTCCACGTTGTTGAATATCAAGTTATAAAAATTATAAAAGAAAAAAGTGAGAAGCTCCTAAAAAAATCTATGAGTCCAACAAATTAAAAAGGTAAATGGGAAAGGGAGAGACGCAGAGGTCAGATGCAGGTCCTCACCCATTAAACGCCTCCAATTCGAGGCCAGTTATTTCTGCAGTTTCAGAAAGAGCGTGTCTCTAATTCTGAATGGCATTGAAGTCGAATCGCTACTTCTTTTCGTGATTTCTTACGGCTTCACCATACAGTCCTTTAGTGTTCCACCGGAGCTTTGAAGGCTTGACACCATAAAAGACCGGAATAATTGTAACCTCATTCGGCTTCGACTGAAATGCATTCAACATGTGCAACAGTTCGTCTAGACATCATTTTGATTCGGCATAAGTCGATGAGAAAATGGCGATGTGGATGATGGAGGTTTCGATTGCGTGTAGTATTTGAGGAGTAATATTTTGCCCAACTTCTCGTTCCAGTTTGTCTAGAAAAACTCGCAGTCCACGGGAATTAAGACTACGGTATAGATAGAAAAACTCGCAGTCCACGGGAATTAAGACTACGGTATAGATAGAAAAACTCGCAGTCCACGGGAATTAAGACTACCGTATAGATCTGTGGCGAAGGTGGTCTTTAAGTCAGGGCCACGATGATTGATAAAAACACCGTAGCTGTTATAGGAAATTAGGGAAGAACACGAGGCCATGGAAGTATGAAAATCTTTGATATATTCTCTTCAAAGCTTATTCATTTCAAGCTACCACTGTACCATTCAAGGGTTGTATGAGAATGTTGCACAAGCTACCACTGTACCATTCAAGGGTTGTATGAGAATGTTGCACAGCCTAAACACGTTTCTTCCCAACACCATCCACACTTAAAAGTTGATCGCTACTGCCTACCATACCTCAATAATATCTTCACATATCTTCAATGAATTGAATTGATTCCAATTTCCTAACATTTTCTTCTTGAATTTCGTTTGGCACCAGGAATATCAGTTGTTAATCATGGTTTCGTTCAAACTAACTCGTTTTTTTGTGGGTTGCCTGAAAAATGGTCCATTTACTCAAGCATGTGTAGACATCCTCTGCCCCGTCTCCCATGGCATGGCTTCAGCACCACATCCTGAGCCATTTCATCTAATTGCTACCAAATGTGTTGATTACCTTGTTATTAACATTATTTTCTTTTCGCAGATCCAAGGCTTTGCAAACGAGAATATGATGTTGCAGGAAATCATTTGTTAAGCACATCTACTCGAATTATAACAGATCCTAATTTTGGTGATAAGTCAAAGTCCAGAAACTCTGGTGGGATGTTTCCCCCTGAACCTGTAACAATAAGTGTAGATGGAAAGGCAATAATATCATGTTACATAGATCCTTCTTAACTTCTTAACCATGGATTTTATCAAGCACAAAGTGAGCATAGTAATGATAAAACTTGTTGCGTTGAGCAGCGAAAGCATAACTTGTTGATATTGCAAAAAATAATGCCAAATAAACAAGATAGTAGAATAATCAAACACAAAGATTGACACAATGCTTTACGTGGTAAAACCCTCCTTGTGATGGAAACATCCATGGGGCAATGAGAATCGGTATTCTTATTATTAAAGGGAGATTTACAACAATCAACTCACATGCATACATTATCCAACCATTCAACCCACTCTCCATTCATTTTATGTTTTCATATTGCCTCTATAGGCTTACATGGATAAATATCAACCTGTCAGTTTTTTCTAAATATGTCCACAATTTTTAAAACAGATACATAATAATTTTTTTCATAAAACAAAAAAGGTTTTTGTTGACGGTGCTGGACCCGCCAACATTCAGGGATCACCTCGATATGAAGTCCCAACTAGACCTCACACCGTTTGGTGTGGAAGTCCCATCCAGTATGATGGCCTGGTTGCCATTGTCTTAAGGATTTGCCTCAACTCTTGCTTGTTAGCACAGGAGAGTGATCTGCTTTGTCTTCGGGAAGTGAGGTTCGTGTGCCTGGTGAGTGTAAGTGTATTTGTGCCAATGGTTCTTTCACTATGAGGGGAAGAGAGTGAAGGTGAGTTCCAGGTTGAAAGGGATCAATCCCAACTCGGCTAGGAAGACATAGCACAAAAGGACGTACATAGCTTCCGGCAGAGCAGTCCACTCGGATGCGACAATCACAACATACAAGGTAAGATAACACGTACAACACTCACGGATAAGTCTGAAATGAGTGCAACGGTTTTTACAGCAAGGTTCATGTGAAAGGCCTGTCTGATGTTTCGCAGAGCAGTTGACACAGACAAGACAACATTAACAACATATACAACATATTTCCTTTAATAGATTATGCATTACAAAAAATGATTTCGCTCAAATGTAGAACACGGGTTAAAGCAACATGCATTACAAGTGTTAAAGATCAGTCTTACAACAAATAAAATACATGTGTGAAGATGTGTTGACCTATTAACAAGCTTTTGAATTAAGCGAAAGTTCCAAGACACATCATTACACCATACATCACTAACCCTGTCAGCGGGGTGTTGGAGCCGCTACTTACTCATTAGAGAAAAGATTATAGATTCTCTTGGCTATGTGGGGGGAGCTTAGGTGAAAAGTCCTTTCATGTACAAATGAGGGGGGTATTTATAGCCAAGGGTTAACTGACCCTTGTGGTTGTTCGACTACCTTCATGACCGTTCGACTTCCATGACTTACTGACTTACATGACTCTATGTTCAACAAGTGGGTCTCTTGGACTTCCACATTACATCATATTGATTGACAACAAGCCCATAGTAGAGATGTGGGTAACATGACTCATGACTTGACAGGACAATGCTGGTACATTCGTGCTGCCGTTGGAGTGCATGTCGAGCTATAGTGCTACTGAGTGATGGATGTCATCATGGCGTATCATAGCTTCACCTCCGCATGGAGAAGTGCACGGAGTTTTCGATGGTCCTTGGTTCCCTTGATGAAGCTTTAGCATGTTTTTCCTTGCTTTCAAGCTGGAAGGCTTGACAGGTTCACTTGTTCGTGAAGGTGCATGTTCGTCGCATTCATTCTCTTCGCATGCTTCGTTCGTTCATCCGTTGGTGAACCTGTCCATCTGCATGTGCTCCCTTCATTCATGTCGTTCATCATCTTGACATGTTTGTTGGTGTACCTGTACCTGCGGTCACTCATGACGAGACGACATCAAATCCAAAACCCCCTAGTCTACCGCGACACATGATCATTCGGATGCAGGTGACTGGGAGAGGCAGCAAGGCTGTAATGCGGGATGATGGCTTCGGGCAACTGTTGATGAAAATTGCGTGAGAGTCACTGAGAGATGGAGACATGCAATGTGAGTCGATAGTGACTGTCTTCAAGGTCTGGCTCAGCTGGGAGGAAACATTGTGCAAATTTTGGGAGGGATAGTCCAGGCTCCAAGAGGGCAGGGTAGCCATGCTCTGCGCATTTTCTGGAACGAATAGTCAACAGGGGTTGGACAGCCAGATTTGTGCAATTTTCCAGAGGAATGGGCTGGGCTGCATGAAGGATCAGCAGGTAGGGATTGTGCAGTTTTTCTGGGGAACTGCGTGGGAGACTGGTAGCCAGAACTACGCAATTCCCATAGGGAACTGCCAATTGGCTGCTGGGGTCACTGGCAGCCAGAACTGCGCAATTTGCACAGGGAACTACCAATTGGCTGATGGGGTCACTGAAACCAAAAATGCACAATTCCAAGAGGGAACTTCTAGTTGGCTGCTTAGTCACTAGCAGCAGAAACTGCACAATTTCTGGAGGGAACGGGCAGTCTGTTGCTGGCTAGGAAAACTGCACTAAGGTTGGGAGGTCGTCCTACTGATCATCTCTGCGCAATTTCTGAGCTGAGATGACTAATGCGCAGCGGGAGGCCTTCTCATGAGCACTACACAATTTCTAAGATGAACAGTCAGTTGATTGTTTGGGTGGGCAGCATGAGTGTTGCTTGAGTTGTTTGCGGGCAGCGCAACTTGAAAGAACTAGCTTGATGCTTCTACGTTGTTCTGGTTGACATTCGATCAAGTCGAAAGCAGGGTGATGGTACGGTTGTCAATGAGGAGTCTGGTCATCAGAACTTCAAAAAAAATGACTAAGTGTGTGAACAATCGAAAGATGCATAGGTGATCATACGAACATACACTCGCATGACTTGACGACAAAACAACATAACCATCTAGACACATATGTTCAACATGACTGACCGACGATGCAAGCGACAAGCGCGATACTCGTGATTGATCATTCATGATCAATATGACGCTTGCACGACAGTGAATGTGACTCCGTGTGTGAGTGCGACAGATGCTTTCATGGTAAACACAACAAACACATACGAAGCAAAGACTTTGAGCATAACCAAAACACGGTCGCAAGCATGACTTAGACATCAACATGCAGAGACTTGAGTGCAATAAACAAGAAAAGCAAATGTAAAGACCCACACGAGCTCACGGAGTGAACCCGAGTGTGTGCAATCATCAAGTGAAACTCTTCAAGGGAGGCTCCGAAATTGGTGTAGACCAAAATTTTGGAGGGTGGTTGTAGTTGCTACAACACTTGGCGACACACTGGTAGAACTCTAGCTTCTCTGTTTCGGTTCATTGCTAGCACAGGGCCTTGGTCCTTCGGGGAGTATTGAATCATTGTGCAGGTTACTTCAGTTTCCCCACTTACCCCATGGACATACATGGTTCACCCTTTGCCAACTCAGTCAAACACAATCAAAAGTTCAGCTTAGATCTTAGTGTTTCGAATCTAGGAAGGGTAGTTTAGCTTGCGAGTTGAAGATTTTCAGAGTATAAGTTTTCATCTCTGGTGTTGCTCCACTGCCAACAGGCCTGGACAGTACCCTGACAGAGTCACGCAAGAACACACACATTGCTCCACTGCCAACGAGCCTGGTTAGTACCCCGATGGAGTTGCATGCTTCACCTCTCTGCGCAGGAAGCCTTTCTCTTCTTTCGTCTTTGTATTTTTTAAGAGAAATGTGCATAGGAACTTATTTATTTTTGGGGTGGAAGAGGGATCCTGACTTATTGAGAGCAGAAGAGGTTGTTCCTTCAGAGAAGCATGTAATACCTCTGACATAGGTTTGCTCGTTTAGATTTTTCCCCTTCTCCATTTCTACTAATTGGATTAGCTTAAACACACAAAGAAAAAGGTTGAGTACAGGCATGGGGCTTCCCAGTGTGGACACAGGTTCACGGTTGGACCAAAGCTTCCCTTACAAATGGTTCATATTTTCCATCAGGACTTCATCAGTCGAAGGTTGTAACCAAGCAGAGAGAAAACAGACACAAGACTAACAAAGTGCTACAGTGTCACAAGTCTCTTCAAATTTCAGCCACATACTCTATTTAAAATCCAGAATGTAGTAGTTGGCAACACTTATTTTCGGAAACAAAATAGTAATATATCAAACAAACAAAATGCACGTGAACAAAAATAGTAAGTAGAATCAAACAAAGAAAAAAAAAGATAATAAGCAAAACAAACCAAATGAAACAACAAGCAACAAGCAGACTATGTACATGGCACGGGCGCGGCCTGAGCTATGGAAAATAAAAAGCTTGAGATCTTAGTCGTTGACAAGAAGGTTGTCAATCCTCCTGTCGAGTGATCGCAAATGATACGTCTATGGACCACGTTTATCATGAACTGTGTACGAACCAATCCACAGGGACTAGAACTTCATATGTTTGCCTTTGTCTTCATGGGGCTTATTCCATTTCATAATTAAGTCATCCACATCGAAGCTAGCTTTCCCTACAGACTTCTTATCGAACCACCTCTTAATATGTTTCTGGTGGATTGTGAATTTTTCTTTTGCTTTCATCCTTTCTTCCTGGAGCTTATGGAGAGCATCCATCCTACACCGAACTAGCTAGCAAGGCTTGCCTTGGGATTCTTGGGAAAGCTGAAGACCAGGCAAGTAGATATTTGGCAGGAGGATAGCTTCTTCACCGTAAACTAGGAAGTACGGTGAGGTATTCAGAGAGGTCTTGGGTGTTACACGGTCAACCCATAGTGCATTAATCAGGGCGGTATGCCAGTTACACTGCTCAGAGAAAACAGTCTTCTTGATTATACGGATGATGTTCTTGTTCGTAGACTCTGCTAGACCGTTTCTTGCGAATAGTAATTCGATGAATGCTTTAGCACAATACCATTATGTAATGCAAAGTCATAGAGTTTCAAAGATGAAAAGTAAGTTACAGTATAAAAAACAAATGATACTAGAACGTTGAAGCATGAGATGATACTCTGTTGGAGGAAGCTGATGACCTCTTGGTCATTCACTTGTTTGAACATAACTTTCTCTATCCACCGAGTAAAGTAGTCAGTTGTTGTTAGAATATAGCAATGTTGCTTTGATGAACAAGGAAAAGTTTCCCCAACGATGTCCAGGCCCCACTGTTGGAAAGGTTCAGTCACTGCAACAGGGTGTAGTGGGGCCACTGATTCAACTTCATTTCGATTTTGTCCTCAAATATGCTTATAATTTTATTCTCTTATTGTAATGCAATATCAACTATACACCTTAATGGTTTTTTATGATCATCACAATGAGATTCCAGTGGCTTGGGTAATATCATCACGGAATGGTACTCCTGGTATTTGTAAATGGATGTCACAATTATTTGCAAATGGAAAAAAGAAACACCCATATTGGCATGTCCGAGTTGTCATCATAGATGATGCAACAGCATAAATCGAGGCATTAAGGTGAACCGGTTTTTTCTTTTTAGAAGAGATAAAAAGAAATAATGTTTAAGGATATTCTCTTTTAATGTTATATTATTTCAGGACTTGCACAAACTCTACACTATTATTGTGTGTATGGCATGTTCGTATAGCATGGTTGAAAAACGTTGGAACTAAAGTTAGGGGAAAGGAAAATAAATTCCATAGCTTCTGTGCTTTAGGAGAAATCATGCATTTGTGTAAAGATGATGAATCTGTACAACATGCAATTCAAATTTTCTTTGATGACTTCAAAGAAGAAACTATGTTTTTGGATTATTTTACAACCAACTAGTTAGGCAACAACAAATTATGTAAGTTTCTTGAAGTTGTGTTTTATCAGTTTATTTTGTAATAGACCATTTTCTATTGTTTCTTCGCATCTAATATATGTTTTTTTTCCAGATATGTGGGCAAAAGCATATAGATACTTCCCACATTCCAACTAGGATACTAATAATGCTATCGAATCTTATCATTGGTGTCTAAAGCAAAGGTACCTTTGTGAGAAGAACAATGTGTCCCAGAGAAGGGTGAATTGGTTGTTGCATCTGTTGTTGAAAAAGGTTGAGTTGTATTACATTCACATGCAATGTTTAAAAAAAGTTGGTTTTGTACGAGCTTCAAAAACCGAGCGACAAATAAATTTAAGTAAGTGGAGAGCAAAGAATATCCTAGATGAAGAATGTGTGGTTGATGGAAACAGTAAATATGAGTATTTGGTTTGTAGCCAAACTATGGAGACTCGTGATACATGGTATAATTTGATCTATAAAATGCTCAACCTAAAATTTTGTAGTTGCAAATGGGCCCTAAATGGAAATATTTGTAAGCATGTTTTAAAAGTTGAGATGTTAGTAACTAGCAATGTTTCGGGGGGAAATGAATTGCCTAATGTCTTTAGGTCTATTACAGAAAGACCTAGTAATTTACTTGATTTAAATGAAACATTTTTAATGACCCCAGAAATTGAAATGAACCTTCAACCTTCTCCTTCCATTGATTCAACCATTGTAAGACCGGATAGCACCCTAACTAGCAATGAGGAAATTAAACTTGCGATTTCATCAACTCATAAGAAATTGAGGGGTTTATTACAAATAACACCCACAACTTTGGAGCAGGCATATGCATTAAATCAATTGGTAGCAAATGTAATCCAATAGTACAATAATAAGAAATTCGATGTTGTAACTCCATCCAAGGTCACTACCAAGAGGCGACATAGTTTCTTGGGCCCAATAAAAAAAAGGGGCAAAGTGTTCATGTGTTGAAATCAAGAAAAGATGAATTACAGTTTCTAAAGGTTAGATAGGGTCGTAGAAGGAAAATAAGCATCAATGAACAATTGGAGACCTCTTCTACAAAATAAATCAATCTGGACCACACATCTAGAAGGGTACAACATTCTATTTTACGAGATATTGGTATGGAAATTTCAATTGATGTATCATTTTATGTGAAATGCAAAATATCATTATCTTCATCACCTTCCATGCAATTTCATAACAATGTGTTTTTTTTGTTACGGTTGAATATTCCACATCTCATAATACTTCAAGCTATCAAGTTCGATTATTTGATGAGAATGATGTGGATCCAAATATGGGGAGTTCATTGGTTTCTTTTCCATTTTCTTCATCGCATCCACCCCTCTCATTTGATCATTGAACCTCCTTGTTGTTTCCACCATATGCACCAAGTTTATTCATTGGGCACCCTACCTCAACCCTTAACATTCCGGTTCCACACCCTAGGGTGATGCCCCCTATCGTACAACCAGTCAGATTGTATCGCCACCCACACTCTATACCTTGGTCATTTATGACATCCAACATACCTCCATCCATCCCCCCGGAACCACACAACTATTGCACACTTCCAATCAACAATTTACTTAGAGTTGCTCCATCTACTAAGGAGGGACAATCTACTCACATGCCTTTGAGCTTTATGGTGAGAAACGTCAGTTGATGAAAATGTTATAACTTTCATGAATGAAATTGTTTATGAATCAAAATCACTATTTATATTTTAAGTGAACCTATATTGGTAATTTGTTTTGTAATGGATGAACCAAAATCATTTGACAACATTCTTCTCTATTTTTTTTACAGGAAATAGCAGATGAAAAGAACCATCAAAGTGCCAACAATCAATGGCAAAATGACAAATATTTGAGCTGATGAGCATTCATGGATAAAATATGAGCATAACCCTATAAATGGCTCTCCTGATCCAATGACATCCTGTGTGCATGACGGGTTGAACATGTCTCTGGATATGTCCAACATTATGTAATTTCAAATTTGTACGATTATGGTATCGAGCTATTGAAAGCTTTTTGTTGAACTTAGAGCATATAAAATCTTAGTGTAAATGTTGGTTGAACTCTCACCAACTCCAGAAAATGGTTATTTGCATTTTTGCTACTATAAGCTTGATACACCCTTTCTGGATAACAGTATAGGGTATTGTATATAAAGGCAGAATTCAAACTCTTATTTTTATATCAGGTTGTTTCATTACTGTAGATGTGATTTTGGCATGCTGCTTTAATACAAAATGAATTTCAGTGAAATAGAAATTTCAGTGAAAATTGGTCTTTTGTGAAAATTGGTGAAAATTATTGACATGCTCAAAGTCAGTCCTTCGGTGTCTGGAAATGATGGAAAATTGTGGAGTTGGAACCCATCTATGCATACTCAATGCTATGTCCTTCAAGTCCAATGTGTCATGATTCATGAAGGAAGGAGGGACCTATATATAACATATCCCACAGGGCTGAAGGAGGGGACAACCCATGCACTCTAAGGCTAAATTCCTGGGTCTAATGAAGGTGTTCCTCATTAACTTGGCTTGTAACATTCCTTAAACCTCGACAAGTAGGGGAAGCAATTTGCTTTTCCAGATCAGTTGAACCCAATATTTAAGGATGTGTTGTTGTCTTTATGCTTCCTCTTTAAACAAGCCTTGTTGTGTTCTCGTCCATTCTTTCAAAGTTTTGATGTTAGAGATTATGGCTTGGTACAGAGTTGGAATCCACAACATGTTTCTCCAAATGTATCTTTTCTTGATTTTCATTTCAGAAACTAGTTGTTTGAGATATACTACGTATGAGGTGAGCCTGTGGTTTCCAGTTTTGAGAAATTTCATCTTTCAAACCAAATTTTTAATCTAACATAATTCAGTATGAAAAGTCCAATTTTGTGGCTATATCAAGGGGGATGTAAATTGGACCTTGATTGCTGTTACAATTTGTGAGCTTCATACTGTGCACTATGCCAGTGAATGTTTGTTTCCATTGTAATTCCCCAAACTATCTATCATTGGAGAGATGGAGATGGGATACTAATGGGGATAATGTTGTTGATGGAGGTGGTAGTGGGGAAACTAATGGGGATGTGGGAGAGGAAGAAGTTAAATGTGTAACACTCCTGGAAGGCATTAAATCTACAATAGAAAATTCTATTCATCCAAGACATATGCAGTGCAGAAAATAGAAACATGGACAGTGTGTGGGTCAATTTGTGGCAAGCAGCTGCAATAACTTTCTGAATATGGGCAATCTTGAAAATTGTTTGTTCATTACAATTTCCATGTTATTTCCCCCAGTTTCTCTCTAAACCTTGCAAGTTAGAGAGCATACACTTGGACTGCCTAGATGCTATATCCTCTTCTTTAAATAAGCCATTTTTGATTGTACATCGCAGTATATGTCTTTAGTTTCAAACCTCCAAAGCAGATGCTAAAAAATCTAAATGAGTAGGATCCTCAAGAACAATGAAAGGGTGTTGTGCTTCTTACCTCCATTATGTTGATCACCTTGTCAATACATGTACATTGTTTAGTTCATTATGAGACTAAGCCATCATCAATACTCTTGTAATTTCTAAACTTGCAGCCACAAGAAAAATCTGTATTTAACCATATTCACCTTTGTTTTTTGCATGACAATTACCTAATGCAACAACCAGGTGAAGTCTTTTTGGAGGAAATTTATTCTTGCAATTGAAACAAAGACATGATAAATATTAGTGATGATCTTGGAGCTATGATATATATTATAATCACCACACCATAAAATGTCAAAGCATACAATTTTTCATCAAACCAATATGGATGATAACATGAAAGTGCAAACAGAATACAATGAATACCACCCATCATATATTCTAACTATCTTAATTATGGGAAATTCACATATATTCTAACTATCTTAATTATGGGAAATTCACACCTGAATGCTAGGAAGACAAGGCACTAGGCTCTGAGTTGTTTCAATTTATAATCATTAAATGACATGTTAGGAAACAACGGGGCTTGTTTTGAGTTGCTTTGTGAAGAATAGCCTCCAAATTTCATGCTTTCTACACCAACATTTGATTCACCTCTAACATCAATGAAAGCATGTGTGGATACAGATCTACCAGTTGATACATAATCTCTTGCACTATTCCTTTCATCTCTCTGCATGCTCTGTTCTAGTGCTGCTTATGTATCCAATTTCCCAACATCTTGTGCAGGAGCAACACCCATCTGGTGTCCCAATGACATGTGCCTAGAAATATCCTGTAAGAAAAAATAATAATTGAATGATAGTAATTATGGGTGCAAAATACTAAGAGCACTTCTAATATAATTTATATAAACACCACTCACAAAACCTATCAGACTACCTTTCGTTAAAACCATCATATATTCTATGATGCAAGGCACATCTTCAAAAAGACATGCTTGATGTTGAAAGTGGCACTTGAAAGGCTCATTAAATTCTTGACAACTTTAGTTACCATGATAACTAATATTTCAGACTCCATTTTTGAGTTATATATAAGAAAATAGCTTCTCATAATTTGGCATTAAATCATAGATAAGTATTATAATGCAAACACAAAGCAAAGAAGACTACTATGAAAACAATGAAGTCAAAATTGTACCCATGTGTTGTCTAACCAACTCTAAATGCAGTGATTGGAATCAGATAACTATTTTAATGCAAAGACAAAGCAAGGAAGGCCTGAATAAATACAATCAAAACATTGAAGATAAAAATGTACCCATGTGTTGTCTAAATGCAGACTGCACTATCAGGCATTCAACAGCTAAGAAGTGGTTGCCTCTACACCGATCCTCTCTCTGTCCATCCAAACCTCTGACTAATTAAGAACAAAATTAAATGAGGCCATTCAGACGAATACTTATCAGTTATTTATTTGAATTGCAGGAATCACCCCTTGTAGCTCGTTTATCACTAACTATTGTTTTATTGTGAGCATCTCATCCACATAAATGATTTAACTATCATCATTTAAGGTTAGGTTCAACAAAAATACTCCCACAAGTTGTAATTTCATCTAGGACAGTCAATACTGCATATTTCCAGCTCTACATTGACACAACCAATTAGATCACTAAGAATGCGACATATGTGTAAGCATGCTCTTTTAAAGTTAACATCAAGAAGGAATTCATCATTCATGTCTAGTTTAATATGAGACATATGTGGTGCTTCTTCAAGAATTAAGGCATGTCTCTTAGCATCTTCTTTCAAAAGGAGGATCTTCTATGCCTAACTCGATTCATTAGAGATTCATTTGCTTCAAAATAAGCACATTTAATCTAGATACTTGTTTAACCACTTCTAAGACAAATGGGGCTCATATTTCTACATATTTATAAAGTTTGCAATAACAACTGCACATAAAAGTTGCAAAGAGAAAAGAGCAAGAGTATGATATTCTTACTCCATATCAGAAAGAGACATTCAAAGCTCCTATCTCTAATGAGAGAAAAATGCTCATACAACCAACTAGCTTAATGTTAAGACAAAACTAGCAGCTAATTAACATCTCTTAACCTTGCAGATTCATATAACATGTTACTTTATTACATTATGCCTAAAGTTACTTTATTATTTAATACTGCCATGTAATAAAAACATGATACATACAGCCTGAGTGGTCCTAACAGTTAAGAACATGTGATTCTCTCCACAAAGGTCATATGTTCAATTCCAAACAGGGGTAAAATATGTACATGTGGCCAAGTTGTTGTTTGTGTGGCAGTGGCAAGGTATAAGCATTCCCATTCTCGCTTACAGGGTAGAGAATGGACAAATTATTTTTATCAGGGATACCCCAATGCCCAAAAATTTTCTAGTAAAAAATAAAAACATGATATGACCATTAAACTAACATTCAAGAATCTCATGAGGCCACAAAAAAACACTCAGAATGGGTAGAACTACAACACCCACAGATCAGTAGAGCTCCTCATCAAATATCCAAGACTATTGCCATGCACATTCCAGACCCATGTAAATACACAAAAACAACCTCTCCATGCCTTTCTCAAACAATAAATTGAACTTTCTTATTAAAAGAGTTTTATATTTTAATTCCCTCAATACAAATACTAAGCATGCCTTGGGGGAATTTTTGGTGATCATTAAGCAGTGACAAAACCTGTGATAGTTGTTTTCCACGTGACAACAACTCAAGTTGTTTCCCACATCACAACAACTCCTTTATGACACTAGCACAAAACTACATTGTCGTAAGCTTCATTAAGTATGTATTTAAGTTCCTCTTTTACAACTAGTTGAGAAATGCCTTTGTCACTCAATTAAAATATTGATCATTGTATACTGACAAATTACAATCCCGTGGACCACAATTTCATGACATTGCACATTAAAAAAAGTTATTTTCTTTTTTCATTTGGAAAATTTTGTAAAAGACACTTAAATACCCTAAATAAGCCCAAAACATATATACTGCCTAGTCGTTTTCCAACTATCTAGGCCACACTAAAAATCTAAACTAGACATGCGACCTATTGAATATTTTCTACATGCCAAAAGGCATCTATCATACGCATTTTGTGTTTCCGAATCTAATATCTCCACTCTCTAAGTTGTCATTGGCAAACTTTGGTAAGCATCTTTTTCAATTGGAAATCTAGGAACTGTTGCACCCAATTTTTCAACATTCCAAGGAAGCAAGATCCAAAGACTTTTAAGTTAACTAATAGTAATCCATAACTTGATATCTTTTTTCAAAAATTAGAGTCAGTTTGACCACCTACCATCACTACAGAGAGTGCAGTTGATTTTCAAAGGGTCTATGTGGTCGATTCTTACTCAATTACTTGAGATTTGCATATTACATGTTGAGAATATCCTCATCCAAGGCATCTCTGTGTAAAAAATTTCGTTCATAAGTACATTGCCTCACAAACATTGTGAAATGGTAGGTTTCTGCAGGATCTAGTAAAAAAGTTGGAGATTTCCGAGGCAATATTTTAAGACAAAACATGTTCCTAAGATTTGACTGTCACTAAGTATGATTGGCTGCACAGTTAAGATCATCAGCAAAAATGGGTGCAATAATTGTTGCATTTATGATGCTCAACTGGATTATGTTGTACTATAAGCCAGTTGGGATCCAATTGGATTCCAACGCACTTCTATGCTTATTTTTCATGAGCTTACTTATCTCCCCTTACTATATCAAACATGCCAGGCTAAAATTGTGTTGTGCATTTTGAAGGTTTTCTTAAATTTTTCTATTATACTACAATGTGCCATGCCAAAACAAATTTTGCACAGTGGAAGCAGGATAATGCTATTATCTCACATTCAATTATGTATTCAAGTATATTTAGGAAGCACCAATTTTTTGGTTAAATACTATATTTTTTTGTCCTAGACATTTTTTTTCAAGGTAATGGAATTCTCCAAGTTACCTTGCATAAAGGGTTTGAGGTTAATTGGCATTTCATCTTCAATGTGTATTGGATATGCTTCATCCATCTCTGTTTGAAAACATTAGATTTTTTGTTACAATTATGAACTAATTTTATACAAAGTTTTTTTGTGAGTTTTCATCAGTTCTGCTAATTCTTGAACACACAAATACTGACATTGAAAATTTGTTCCTACATTACAGTTAGTTTGAACTTTGTTGGTCGTACATTTTTATCTTAGAAAAAGTGCTACCTCAAATAGTCACTATATAACTGAACACATGAATTCACCATTAAGTACATTTAATGTATATAATTAATTCCTCTGATAAAAAATCCCCATCAAATGCATAACTGATTCCTTTGATAAAATATCTATGTTTGATTTCTCATACAAGTTTTACAAGATTATGTTGTGTGATATGTAATAGTAAAATTTATAATGTAATGTATTATTTTCTAAATATGTCATTTTTTGGATTTTCTAATTTTTTTGTTATTGTTTAAAATAAGTTTTTTATTGTATATGGATTTAGTACATTAAAATTTTTTAGGAAAAAATCTCTTTGGATTGTGGAGTTTTTACGACTCAAACTCGTCATTCTAAAAATCATTTCAAAAAATCTTTACCCAATTCTGAGCAAATTATACCAACACTCGCAACACTATGATTTACTCAACACTCACAACACATGATTTACTCAACACTCACAACACATGGCTGGCTTATTAAATTTGGTCAATATTTCATACAATAATATAATGGATTTAAGTCAATATTTCATAGCAGTCCATGTTTTTCATGAATTCCAAACGCTTGTGCTTGGTCTTCAATCAGAGCAACCTACTCTTGCAAGAAACCACTACCTCACCATATGGACGAGGAACCAAATTCCACATCATCATCCTGATTCTCGAAGGATAGTTTGAGCCTTACTGTTCTTTCGTTTCTTTTCTCTGTTTTTCTATATAACAGAGTGAATACTTGATTTAAAAAGCTTACTTTTTTTCATAATCAGTAGCTGACTCCTATAACTGTGCTCCTCTTTTCTTAGTCCAAATCAGCTACCAAATGCCCTACTTGGAATGCACAAGAATGTGACTTTGATAGTTACCTTGTTCATCCTTGGATTCACACTTTGCTTCCTGGAATACTTGAAAAAATTCCCAACAATGACCACCCCAGTTTACTTTCTTTATACTTAAAAGTTTGTTTTGTTTTCTACAAATGCCTAGAAGGAAAACTTCAAGAGTTACCTAATTCATGGCTTCAATACCTTTTTAACTTCTTTGAGCCACACAATTCATGTTTGTATTGTTTTCTAAGAATGCCTAGAAGGATGGCTTGAAGAGTTACCCAATTAATGGCTTCTATACCCTTTTAGCTTCTTTGAGCTACTCAATTCAGCCTTTGGTACTAGCTCCTAGGTTTTCCTTGCTTAATAATGATTGCAAAAATGATGCAGTGACTACCCAATCTCTTTCTTTACCATCCAATTAGTTTGCATCTAGATTTCATTATATCAAGAGAAACAAGGTACATGACACCCCAGTCGTAGTAGGGTTGATTCATCAAGTCTCCCTCTTTGTGGGTTGGGGTTTGATTTGTGGACCCTTGAACCGAAGGTGTGGTGATGACTAGGTTTTCCTTGCTTAGCTATGCTCGCAAAAATGGTCCAATGTCTACCCAATATCTTGTTTTTCTGTCTAATTAGTTTGCTTCTGGATTTCATTGCACCCAGTGAAACAAGGTACATTGGACCCCAGGGGTGGTGGGCTTATTGTCCTTTACAGTACCAACCCTTAAAATTGTGCCAAGAAGATTGGTCACATGTTCGATCTCTATACAAGGTTCATATTCGAAGTATCAACTCTTTAGTTCGTCCGAGCTGCCAATTAGTTAATTGTCCATTTTCCAATGTGTAATATCACTGGTCTGAGTTATTCATAGTTTTTCTAATCCGAATGTTAAGATCCTTCACAAAACATTGACCACAGGAATTGCCCAAGGCTATAGCAGGTCTGAGTTTCAACGAGTCTCTAGTCTTCACAACAAATCTGGGCTCTTCAATAGGAAACTGATCACATGAATTGAGGTTAACATTTGAGCTTATATATTTTCCACTGTCTGAGATATTTCAATTTTTTACAATTCCACAGTCCAAGCTTGATTAGGACTATTTGAGGGTATCACAATGGCTTATCTGAGCTTCTAGTTCTCTTGCCAATCCAGGCTACTCATGGATTTTGATCTTGACGTTCGGGCCTATAAAACTGATTTCTCTCAAGTTTTTGAGCCTCACATATATTATTGCAATTCTATCTTCATGTGATGTTCTTCATTGAGATTGATGGGAGGAATGACCATTTCTAGCTTATATTTATACTCTTTTTTTACCTTTAATGAAAGGACATGTCACTTGGCCAAGGAACATGAGCCTACATAATTTATCTTACCAATAATGATTTTTCTAAGTTATAAATTCAATTTCTCTCAATCTAAGAGGAGTTAGAAAGTGAGTAATAACTCATTGGAAAAGGGAAAATGTCCTCTACAATATGGTGTCATTTTCATCCTTAACTAAGATCAATATTCCATTAGTAAAATTATATTTTGTGAATTATCATCATTATTTTATCTATGGCAGCCTTAAGGATTTTATCATTATGTTTTCGACAATGTTTAGAGCTTCCATATATTTTATCTTTTAGGCCATTTTGAAATACGAGTGTTTCTTCACTTGTGTTATTTATTTATTAGGATTAGGGCATCTTCAAAGGCATCATGGGCATCTAGGGTTTCATTGATATATGCGTACATTGCATTATTCTAGGGCAAACCATGTAGCTAAGAAATATCACTTCATACTAGGTTAGAGTTTGTCATTATTATGTATACATGTTCCGAGGAGGGTTTCATGGTACGGGCTTCTTCATCTCACATTAGATCATGCATCAACTATTTCTGGCTTGTCATCATATAGATATGGAGATAGATAGGGTTTGCACCAGAAAGGGCTTATACTTCTTAAATGTTGTGAAAACCAACAAACCAGATGTAAATAATCTTATTTTGTTATTTTCATTTATTCTCGTGGCATCCATCCAGGTGGAATTCAAGATGTTATTAAAGAGGCAGCATCTGAAACTTGAAATTAAAATGAAATTCAAACGGAGCTACAATAATCTTTGTTGAACCACTGGAAGGTTAAGAATAATTGGTTCACCTCAAATATAATGTATATAAATGAACACATGAATTTAGTTATAACATGGGTAGACATTTAAGGTGAATGATATTACAAGTAGTACATAAAAAGGTTTTTCATTAGTGAAAATTACTACGCATTAAAACGGAAAAAAAAAAGAGTACATTAACGGGTTCTTTAGTGAAAGGACCATGGTATGAGAGTCCAAAGAAAAATGATAACAATAATGTATACACATAGTGGGGACCTATACTAATACTGATAAATGTTTGCCAATGAAATAAACGATGATACTATATCATCTCTGGCACCTACATCTACACTTGAGATTACTCCAACCATTAGATTCGTGGACATTTTATGGATCTCTTCAAGGTGCTTTATCGTAAAAGAATGAAATCGAGCACTCCATATTTTTGCCTCTCTGTAGAGGGGCTTACAGCTTAAATCTGACTTTGTCAATATTGTTATGTAATTGACCCCATTGTGTTTTGCCTCTTTTAACCCTGCAACAAGTGTAATGTAGTATGCTTCATTATTGGTTGTCTTTCCCTGCACTTCCCATATTCTATAAACCACATGATTTTTTGCCCCATTGTGAAGGACAAATTTTAAAGATGCTCGACCCAGATTTGGGCGGCATGATACTTCAATGCACAATGTCCATGTTTCCACCATTATGTGAGCTTAGAAGAACTGCATAATGACAACAACAAAATAGATTCATGTTAGAATATGAAATATGATAAAATATCCTGATTGAAATTGATTAATTTTTTTTCTACCTCAAGTTTGAATGCACATCTTTGAAAAATAACACAAAATCAAATATCAGTGATAAGACTTTGGTCATAAAGAGAGCATCTTTCTTTCTCTATTAACATAAAGAGCTAATAATGCACGCTCATGTTAATAATGCATGCATGCTCATGAAAATGAGGATGGAGCATGAAAAGAAGAAATGAAACATTTAAGGAAAACCTGTTGGGTGTGGAGCCTGATTATCTTCTATAGTACCGGCATATTGGACCCCAGTTCAAAATGGGGCAGCAACGCCGCCCGTAAAATAATCGCTGCCATGGGGGGTCTAGGGGGGGGTGGCAGCGACTTTTGGGAGCCCCCCCCTAGCGGGGGGTTTCGGGGGCAGCGCCCCCGAAGCTAAAAACAGCTGTAAAATTGCCTTGTAAAAGTATAGTAATTTCTAGTCAATCTGGGCCATTCATTAGGCAGATGATCTGACGGTAGAAATTATGTTTAGTTTAGGGTTTTTTGCCCTAGAAGGCAACCCCTCTCTTTATATGAGGGCATTGTATTTGAGGCTGTGAGATAGATGTGTATTCGGTGAGCGAGAAACATAGAGGTGAGACTGTGAGAGAAAACAGAGGATATTACAGCGGTTTTGCTGTAGGTTGTATCTCTTCATTTTGCTGGATAATAGAAAGGAAGGACTGGCTGTTCGGGGTGGGCGTAGCCCAAACTGGGTGAACCACGTATATCTGTGTCTTTCTTGTTTTGTGCGTTTTCTGTGTTTATATTTCTGCAATATTTTATGTGTTCCATTGCTCCGTAATATATAATTTTCTAACAACTGGTATCAGAGCCGAAGGTCTATTTGGCTGATAAACTCGCAGGAAAGAAGGGTTCCTGGTTCGAGTGGGAGCAATGGCAGAAGATGGTAAGTTTAGGGTCGAGAAATTTAATGGCCAAAACTTCTCGCTGTGGAAGATGCAGATGGAAGATTATCTGTATCAGAAAGATCTATACCTACCATTGGGCGGAAAAACAAAGATGCCGACGGGTATGAAAGATGAAGAATGGAACCTTCTCGATAGAAAGGCACTCGGAACAATACGGCTGTGCCTTGCTGCGTCAGTCGCTTTCAACATTTTGAAGGAAACCACGACAGCAGGTTTGATGGAGGCGTTGTCGAAACTATATGAAAAACCCTCGGCCTCGAACAAGGTATTTCTTATGAAACGGTTATTTAATATGAAGATGTCGGAAGGTGGATCTGTTGCAGACCATTTAAATGATTTTAATATAGTTACAAGTCAGTTAAGTTCTGTAGGGGTAAACTTTGATGATGAAATTAGAGCTCTGTTATTCTTATGCTCGTTACCAGAAAGCTGGAATGGTTTGGTAATGGCCATCAGTAACTCTGTTTCTGGATCTAGTACTTTAAAGTTTGATGATGTTGTCGGTGCTATCCTTAGCGAGGAAATGCGACAGAAAAGCTCCGGTGAGACATCGGGAAATGCTTTGAGTGCAGAGTCCAGAGGAAGAAAAATGGAAAGAGGAAAGAGCTCAGGATATCGCAGTAAATCAAGGAAAGGCAGATCCAAGTCTAGATCAGGGATAGTGTGCTGGAAATGTGGAAAGAAAGGACACCTAAAGAAAGACTATAGATCTCGGAAGGGAAAAGAAGGAGATGCACAACAAGAAAACAATCATGAAGCAAATGTGACAGGTGAGGTGTTACAAGATGCTTTGATTCTTTCTTTCGAAAATATTACTGATTCCTGGGTGGTAGATTCAGGGGCTTCATTCCATGCCACACCTGATAAGAAATACTTTCATGACTATGTTCAAGGAGATTTTGGACAAGTTCGTCTAGGTGATGATAAACCCTGTAAAATCGTTGGAATGGGTAAGGTTCTTGTAAAACAGCAGAATGGAAACCAATGGCTACTAAAGGAGGTAAGGCATGTTCCAGATCTAAAGAAAAATCTGATTTCAACAGGGCAGTTAGGCAGTGAAGGTTGTGTGACAACTTTCACAGATAAAGCTTGGAAGGTCACTAAAGGAGCCCTGGTAATAGCAAAAGGTGAAAAGGTTGGTACATTGTATTTATGCAATGGTATTTCTAACTCTGTTAATGCTTTAACTTCCAGAGGAGCAGATGCAGCATTATGGCATCATAGGCTCGGACACATGAGTGAAAAAGGGATGAAGATTCTTCACTCAAGGAATTTGTTGCCAGGTTTGAAGAATGTTGATTTGGATTTCTGTGAGAACTGCATTTATGGAAAACAGAAGAGAGTCAGATTTCTCAGAGTTGGGAAAGAAAAGAAGAACGAAAAATTAGAGCTTGTGCATACAGACGTATGGGGACCTGTTCAGGTATCATCTCTCGGTGGCTCTCGTTATTATGTTACTTTTATTGATGATGCAACTAGAAAAACTTGGATTTATTGTATTAAGAATAAATCTGATGTATTTGATACTTTCAAGAAATGGAAAGCTTTGGTTGAGATTGAGACAGGAAAGAAATTGAAGTGTCTTAGATCAGACAATGGAGATGAATATTGCAGCAAAGAGTTTGATAGGTACTGTTCAGAGCATGGCATTCGCAGAGAGAAGACAGTTCCAAGAACACCACAAGAAAATGGTGTGTCAGAAAGGATGAACAGAACAATCATGGAGCGTGCAAGGTGCATGAGATTGCATGCAGGATTGCCTTTACAGTTTTGGGCAGATGCTGTAGATACTGCTGTTTATTTAATAAACAAAGGACCTTCAAGTTCCTTGGATGGTGGTGTTCCAGAGGAAGCATGGACAGGGAAAAAGGTAAACTACTCTATTTTAAAACCTTTTGGTTGTGAGGCCTTTGTCCATATTGATAAAGAAAATAGAACAAAGCTTGAGGCAAAGTCAAAGAAATGTACCTTTATTGGATATGGTGTTAATGATTTTGGTTATCGCTTATATGATTATGAAAATCACAAAATCATTAGGAGCAGAGATGTAATATTCAATGAAAAGGTCTTGTATAAGAATTAGTTGCAGGAAAAGAAACGAGAAAAAGAAAACAAGGAATACGCAGTTCTTGATGAAATTACTGAAAAAGTAAAGGTGCCTGAAAATAATAATAATCAACAACCACAACAACAGCAACCATCACAACAACAACAGGCACCCCAAACACCTGAAAGTGGTGTTATAAGATCTACCAGGACAAGTAGACCTCCTGAACGATACTCTCCTTCATTATATTATTTATTGTTGACTGATTCCGGTGAACCTGAATGTTATGAAGAAGCAATGCAGGTTGAAAGCAAGAAGAAGTGGGAGGTAGCCATGGAAGAAGAGATGGACTCCTTAATGCATAACCAGACTTGGGATTTAGTCAGGTTGCCTGCAGGAAAAACTACATTGAAGAATAAATGGGTTTATAGGCTGAAGGAAGAAGATGGAGGAAAGCAAAGGTACAAAGCTAGACTTGTGGTGAAGGGGTTTGCACAGAAGAAAGGTATTGATTTTGATGAAATATTTTCTCCTGTTGTTAAAATGACTTCAATCAGAACTATTTTAAGTCTTGTAGCAGCTGAAGATTTGCATCTTGAGCGGTTAGATGTAAAGACAGCCTTTCTCCATGGGGATTTGGAGGAAGAAATATATATGCAGCAGCCACAAGGATATGAGGTGAAAGGGAAGGAGAAACTTGTGTGCAGGTTGAAGAAGAGCTTGTATGGTTTAAAACAGGCTCCAAGGCAGTGGTATCTAAAATTTGACAAGTTTATGTCTGAACAAGGTTATACTAGATGTCACTCTGATCATTGTGTTTATCTGAAAAAGCAAAATGATGGCAGCTATATTATATTGTTATTGTATGTAGATGACATGCTTGTTGCAGGATCTAACATGCAGGAAATAAATGTGCTCAAAAGAAAATTGGCAAATTCATTTGCAATGAAGGATTTGGGTGCTGCAAAACAAATCCTTGGTATGAGAATAACTAGAGACATGAAAAATAGAAAATTAACATTGTCTCAGAATGAGTACATACAAAAGGTGTTGAAAAGATTTAACATGCAAAATGCAAAACCAGTTAGTACACCTTTTGCTAGCCATTTCAAACTTAGCAAAGAAATGTGCCCAAAGACCCAAGAAGACATGGATTATATGTCTAAAGTTCCATATGCATCAGCAGTTGGAAGTTTAATGTATGCAATGGTCTGCACAAGGCCTGATATTGCACATGCAGTGGGAGTTGTAAGCAGGTACATGAACAATCCAGGAAAGGAACATTGGATGGCAGTGAAATGGATTCTCAGATATTTGAGAGGTACCACAAATCAGGCATTATGCTTTGGTGGTTCAAACATATCCCTACAAGGATATGTTGATGCAGATATGGCAGGTGACAGAGATAATAGGAGGAGCACTACAGGATATGTATTTACTGTCGGAGGAACAGCTGTCAGTTGGGTTTCAAAAATCCAAAGTGTTGTTGCACTCTCAACAACAGAAGTAGAGTATGTTGCTGCTACAAAGGCTAGTAAAGAAATGATTTGGTTACAAAGGTTTATGGGTGAATTGGGTAAGGAGCATGATATGGGCACGTTATACAGTGATAGTCAAAGTGCCATTCATCTTGCAAAGAACTCAGCATTTCATTCCAGGACAAAACACATACAGCTCAAGTACCATTTCATACGATCAGTGTTGGAAGATGGAGAGTTGAAGCTGGAAAAGATACACACTAGCCAGAACCCTGCAGATATGCTAACAAAAGTTGTAACCAGGGAGAAACTGAGAATATGCTCAGTTTCAGTTGGTCTTCAAGGATGACGATGAAGATGAGAAACAACCAAGTCCAAAGAAGAGTCATTGTCCAGCAAATGGAGCAGCGGTGGAGTTGCTACAATCAGTCTCCAAGTGGGAGATTGTTGGGTGTGGAGCCTGATTATCTTCTATAGTACCGGCATATTGGACCCCAGTTCGTTGCCGCCCGTAAAATAATCGCTGCCGTGGGGGGTCTGGGAGCCCCCCCTGGCGGGGGTTTCGGGGGCAGCGCCCCCGAAGCTAAAAACAGCTGTAAAATTGCCTTGTAAAAGTATAGTAATTTCTAGTCAATCTGGGCCATTCATTAGGCAGATGATCTGATGGTAGAACTTATGTTTAGTTTAGGGTTTTTTGCCCTAGAAGGCAACCCCTCTCTTTATATGAGGGCATTGTATTTGAGGCTGTGAGATAGATGTGTATTCGGTGAGCGAGAAACATAGAGGTGAGACTGTGAGAGAAAACAGAGGATATTACAGCGGTTTTGCTGTAGGTTGTATCTCTTCATTTTGCTGGATAATAGAAAGGAAGGACTGGCTGTTTGGGGTGGACGTAGCCCAAACTGGGTGAACCACGTATATCTGTGTCTTTCTTGTTTTGTGCGTTTTCTGTGTTTATATTTCTGCAATATTTTATGTGTTCCATTGCTCCGTAATATATAATTTTCTAACATATAGTGTTCCATTGCTCCATAATATATAAAGAGAGCATCTTTCTTTCTCTATTAACATAAAGAGCTAATAATGCACGCTCATGTTAATAATGCATGCATGCTCATGAAAATGAGGATGGAGCATGAAAAGAAGAAATGACACATTTAAGGAAAACCTTGCCATGCTATCAAGGATTCTAAGGACTTCAAAATATCATCTTTTAGTAAAATTGACTAAAGAAACCCTGGAAAATAGTTTTTCCTATTACATTTTCAAAAACATTGCTATATCCAACGATTCCGATTACAAGTCACTGTTAGTGTTTTCCAGAGCTACTACTCACATCTTGAAAGAGAGATTGCATTGGGTGTGTTATCACCTGGATTGAACCTCAGGCTGAAGGAAGGCAATGCCAGGGTAACCACAAACCACGCTTAGCCAAGTAGCTAGCCCTACTAGGCCAGGAGAGGGCTCTCTCCGTAAGGATCTCAGCCAAGATGACTGGATCAGGAAAAGGATTTTAGGCTAGGTATAGTAGCACGAAGTTTTGATTGGATTTTTGAAGGGTTTTGCTGGATCAAGAGGAGCTGGACAGTTTAGGTCTAGGGAACTAGGTCAAAATTGCAGGGTGTTCGATGGGGAAAGCTATGCATAGGCTTTAGCACTTGAGGGATTGATGAGGTGAGATGTTTAAGACTGGTGAGAAGCTAAGAAGAGCGTGTGAAAACCATGGATCCTTCCTAGACTGCAGAAAACATGAAATGGTGAACGGTTTCCCAAGGCAAAGCACTGATGTAATGAATTCTGCCTATCAACTTGAAAACATTGAACTAGAAGCAATGAAATAATTAATAGAATACATAAAACATATTAACATATAATCATAGAAGAAGAAATTGTACTAAAACTCCATACCACATGGATCCCATAAAAATAGCTGCAATTCTTATTAATCTCCTGCTAAACTGCTACAAAATGGTGTACAATCAAGGTCTGAGCATCCAGCTGAGTCCAACCCTCTACAAAGAGAAAGAAGAAGAAGATATAGACATGAATTCAACCTCCTCCCATCCTCAGGGGTCAAATCCCTAAGATGAGGAGCTAATCTAACTAATACTGAACAAGAAACAAGAATATAGGCATCTCAACAACTTGCCTCTAAAAGTGAAAAACTGATTCATTTGAGCTCAAACTGACTTCTAAAGCAATGAATCTACCCTCTATTACTATTTATCTATCATATTTACATGCCAAGTCATCATTTACAAAGGTAAATCATCCTCCATGAGATAAAATCCATGAACACAGTAAAAAAATGGAAAACTAGCAACCCTGTGCAAAATCTGCCCTACGCGTAGCGCCACTTTCAGGTCCCTTTTGGAGGCCTTCCCAGAATCCAAATTGAGCTCATGATAGCTCATTGGAAAGGTACTCAAGTCTACTTTCCAAAACACCTAGAATTTCTTCATTTGAAGCTCATTTGACCCCTCAAAACTTGATTCTCCCAAGACTTCTTCTGTGTGTCCAAAAAGTGGCAGAAAGGTCAGTTTTAGGGTGTTTTTTAACCTTTTGGTGGACCAATTCTACCCAAAAAACTTTGAAAATCTCTAGGGTGCATGTCCTCATTGCTCTAAATCAAAAAATGCAAACCATTTCTTCATTGGGTGCCCCTAGGAAAAGCGCAGCGCCAGTGGCGTTGCGCGTCTAGGTAGTTTTCCTGCGTGTAAAATTTCAAAATTTGGAAATGACAAAATTTCCTCCAAACTTGCCCAAAATTGGTGAGAAGCACCATAAGCAAGTGTCCTGATGAGCCAAGGAAGCTTCAGCAAGCAACCTAAGCCTATCCTCCTCCTTTTTTCCTTTCAAAGCCCACCTTAGCCTAACTTTCATCTTTCTGACCCTCATGTTGCAAATCTTGTTTTGGGTCCTGTAATGATAGGCCATGTGTCTGATCATCTAATTGTCTCTATTGGCCTTCCGTAGCAACTTCTCAAGGTGCAAGTTGACTCTCTCAAGCCAAGTCTCTCTATCATCTTCAATCTCTTTCTCAATAGGAGTCAAACTGACTTGTGTCTCTTTGTCACTTTGTTGTTTTACCTTAAGCATTTCCAGCTCCATGAGGACTTTTTTGTCACTCAACTTCTTGTTTTCTTGCTCCAAATATGTGATGACATACTTGGCCCTCTCCAAATTGTCCATCAGAGCTTGTACTTGAGCCTCCTTTTCTCGTATGATGATGTACTTTATTGTTTCTTTATCCTAGGCCTCTAAATCAATTATTTCCATGCCATTATGAGTATAATGTTGCTCCGACTCATCATGCTCTGTAAAATCAAAGTCTCTTTCCTCCTCATCATCAAAAATCTCCTCCGGCATCTTTTACTTCCCTTTATGCAGTTGCTGCACCTGTACCTATTGTGTCGATGAAGAAGGCAAAGCCCCTTCCACATCCTGTGGAGCTAGCATTTGCCTATGGGCTGATGAAGAAGGCAAGGTCCCTTCCACATCCTGTGGAGAAAACACTTGCCTATCGGCTGCAAATAATCTCCTTGTGCCCCTCTGATATGTCATGTAAACGGGCACCTCAGTAGTTCTAGTCTCCTTGGCTTCCTCATTTATTTTCACCTGAGCACTGCTAGAAGGTCCCCCTGCTTCTTGAGACACTGGTGGAGGAATTTGAGGACCCCTAAAGATGTCATGAGAAATAAAGGTCTCCCAAGAGATGTTGAGGAGACTGAGATGATGAAGCAAAATGATCTTGATCAGGGAGTAATGATAGAGACTGCTCATCTGCTGAGGGTATGGCTTCTTCTGGACAAAATGAGCCATCTTCTTAATATTCCTGAACAAGAAGTAAGGGAGGTTTAACATCCTCACCCTGGTAAAATGCATGAGGAGCCTGATGTGATAGGTGTACAACCTGGAAAATTTTCCCTCACAAGTGAAATACTTCATGATGATTTTCATCATGGGGACATACTTGTTTTCAAGAAATCTGAAAGGAAAAAGTCTCTTCACCTCATTTATGTACCAGGGTTGGATATAAGGCTCATAATAGCGTTCATCCAGGTCCTGGGCCTTTTACCACTTCTCCCCTACATTTGGAATCCTGGTTGCATCTGAAATGATGGAGGGTGAGAATGTAAATGTTACCCCAGCAAGAGCCACCCTGTTGTCCTGAAGATGAGCTACAATAAGTCTGGTGAGCTCCAGGTGGTGTTGAACTCTCTCTACCTGCTCACAGAACTCATACAAGCCAATTGTTGGAAATAATACTGAGAGGGGGGGTGAATCAGTATTATCAGATCAATAAAACTTTTTCAATTTCATACTCAGAAACATATACGCTACTTCAGTTAAGTGAACCAACGTGTACACGCTACTGTGTCTAAAGCAACCAGCGTATAACCAAAAATCTTATGATTCAGTTAGCTTATCTTTAGTAAATGCATCAGGACATTATTAACCATATTAATAGTAAACAGGTGCAGTATAACAGAACAGATCATCACACAAAAGCCACATACATGAACACCATGATATAAGGTGGAAACCCAATGTGGGTGAAAACCACCTGCTGCAAGTCGTCTCTCTCTTTCTTTAATAAGAAACTTCAGTTTACAATCTTTTGTACTGGTGCAGCCTTATACCAGTACGCAAGCTACAACCTGCAGAAGGCTACAACCTTCTCTCGTTTTCCAGACTCTCCTGGAAGGGAGCTCCAACCCCCTTTGCTCTTGTACTAGCTAAGATACTAGTACGTAGGTGCTGGCCTACAATCTTCTTTCCTTCAGGTACCACTTTTCATACATTTTCAGACTGGATATTCCTGAAGCACAACATTACAATCTGAAGACCACAATTCATCCAATTTTCATAACAGATCATTGAAGCACAAAACATCCAATACTAGCATCATCAATCTTTGAATCACTGAACCAATGAAACCCTGTCAACACCCAGTCACCAGAACACAGAGCAGACTACAGAACTCTACAATAACAGTCAGACCCAACTGCAACCCCAAAAATTAAGCTTCAAAAGATATACGCTACTTCAATGAAACCAACCCGCGTATACATGCGCTTTTACCAAAGACAACCTACGTACAGATCTAAAAATAATTTCTCATAACTTGCAGCTGTACCAGACATCAGTCATACTCAGAACATAACATTGCGTCAGTATGCAGATCTAAAAATATGCATAATCAACCATATAACGATAGTTCATTTCAAACCATTTGATCCCGATCTATCCTTAGATCTAGTCTTCCATCAACTGGTGTGATCTCTCCTTAGCTTAAATCAAGCAACCCAGAACCTGCATACTAGATCTCTTTCTTTATCAGATATTCAAGACTTTTTCTATGCAATTGCCTAATGATCTTCTTCTCCTTATATAGCCTTAGGCCCTTCACAATACCACGGTCCAAAACCATAGTAACACAATACCATCAACTTCAAAACTAGGGATCAACACGTCTGTCGAGATACCTTGGTCCAAAAACATAGGCTCAAGTACCGAGGACTAACTACCACGGACCAAAGGGAAGCTTCTCGACATGTACGCTCTTTTCTGTTCATGAAACTGCGTGTATACGCGACTTCGCATATAGCGAGCTTGCGTATCTGCGACTTAGTATATAGCGTACCAGCGTGTATACGCAACTTGGGCTTAATGAACCTGCGTATATGAAATTTCTCTTCATTCTTGTAGTCTGGACTGAGATTTGTCATCAAAGAGAGTTGCCATCAAGGACAACACCTGTACCGTAGCGCCACACCTGTGCCAAAATGCCAACAATCTCCCCCTTTGGACTTGATGGCAACCCCAAGATTCTTAGAATCATTCTCCCCCTTTGTCATCAAGGGAAAAGGGTTGTGCTCCCCCTGAGTACATGCTGATATCTCTGCTCTGCTGTGCTGAACATGCTCCCCCTGACTGTAGGTAGGATCTACAAAAGATGTTCTTCAAAAAGAACCAAGACTTATACATCAAAAAGGACCTTCCTATCACCAAAAGACTCAATACATACATCCATACTCCCAACCAAGAGGGGATACATCAGAAATTTACATATAACAACCAATTACATTACATCATTCATCCCAGGCATAGTGGGGAAACCAACATAGGCCATTACATGACCTTGACACCATAAAAGAGATATCACAAAAGAGATACATGACATAGAGACGAAAAAATCTAGACCAAGACTTATGAAAGTCACCAGCAGCATCTGATAATCATCTTTTAGATCAGCAACCAAGATTTCCTTCTGTGCTCCTTCTCCTGAAACCAACAACAGATGTGAACTAGAACCAAAAGCATCTAAATGCCAACAATGCTTTATTAGACTTTAAGCTGCTCCCCCTGAAACTGTGCCTGTTGCACTCCCTAAAACTGTGCCTGAAGGACTCTGGCATACCCATCTCAGACCTTCTCCAACCAAAGTCTGCCCTTGTTGTTCAGAACTCCATATACGCGACTTCACCTGCATAAAACAGCGTATGTACACGGATATCCCTTATACAACACGTGTACACCAACTTTTCTTTAGAACAGACAAGCTTCAACAGCGGGATGAAGCATCAACTACTCCCAGCTTTTGTCTGAGATATTCAAAAGTCTCCCTGGGCAGTGGTTTTGTGAGAATATCAGCAACTTGTTCTTTAGAAGAAACATACTCCAACTTGACCTTTTGTTCAAGCACTTGTTCCCGGAGGAAGTGATACTTGATTGGTATGTGCTTGGTCTTTGAATGCATGACTGGATTCTTTGAAATGCTGATTGCACTTGTATTATCACATAAGATAGAGACAGGTGGAGTGCAAGTGATTTGAAAATCCTGCAAGGTCTGCATCATCCAAAGAAGTTGTGTGCAACAAGATGCCGCAGCCACATATTCTGCTTCAGCTGTAGATAAAGCAATCGAACTCTGTTTCTTGTTGAACCAAGATACTAATCTGGAACCCATGAAGAATGCACTACCACTTGTGCTTTTCCTGTCATCCACACTTCCGGCCCAATCTGCATCTGTGTAAGCATGAATAGTGAGATCTGTATCTCTAGGATACCATAAGCCATACTTTTGAGTCCCTTGAAGATACTTGAAGATTCTTTTGACTGCCTGAAGATGAGTTTCCTTTGGGTTGGCTTGAAATCTTCCAACAATTCCTACTGCATGCATAATATCTGGTCGGGTACCTGTCAAATAAAGCAAACTCCCAATCATGGATCTATAAGTTGGTTGATGAACTGCTGTTGATTCATCATTTGCACTGAGGCTGCATCCTGTAACCATGGGGGTACATACTGGCTTTGAATCTTCCATGCCATACTTCTTCAAGATCTGCTTGAGGTACTTGGTTTGAGACAAGAAAATACCTCCTTCATTTTGTTGGATTTGCAATCCAAGAAAGTATGTCAATTCTCCAAGTAATGACATTTCGAATTCTTTCTACATAACCAAGGCAAAGTTTTGACTCATAGCTTCTTCATTGCTGCCAAAGATAATATCATCTACATACACAACAAGTATTAGCAATTTGTTATTTTCAACTTTTATATAGAGATTGCTATCTGCTGATCCTTTTGAAAAACCTTGTTGGTGAAGATATTTGTCCAAACGATAGTACCAAGCCCTTGGAGCTTGTTTGAGACCATAGAGAGCCTTTTTCAATCTGCATACAAGGTTTGGATCATTCCCAAGAATGAAACCATCTGGCTGCTCAATATATACTTCTTCTTCTAAGTCTCCATTCAGAAAGGCTGATTTCACGTCCATTTGAAATACCTTGAAGTTTTGAAAGCTTGAGAGAGCAAGGAACATTCGGATGGCCTCAAGTCTTGCAACAGGATCAAAGGTCTCTTCAAAATCTATTCCTTCTTGCTGCGCATACCCTTTACAAACAAGTCTGGCCTTGTTTCTAATTACTTCTCCATTTTCATTCAATTTATTTTTGAAGACCCATTTTGTCCCTATGACATTCTTATCTTTTGGTCTAGGAACCAATTCCCAAGTGTTGTTCTTTTCGATCTGCTCAAGTTCTTCATCCATTGCTTTGACCCAACATTCATCTTTGCATGCCTCTTTCACATTTTGTGGTTCAGTGGAAGAGAGTAATGCCAAACAGCTTGAAGCTTCTGCAATTGTTCTTCTAGTTTGTACTCCTGCTTCTTTTTGCCCCACAATCTGAGATTCTGGATGATTCTTCTGAACATATCTGGATGGAGTATTCTCTTCTATTCTTGTCTGCTCCTCTGGTTCTTCTTGAGGTTCTTCTTCTTCATCATTCTGTCTTTGAGGGTAGCCTTCATCTTCTTCGATGTCTTCATGATGAACTTGCCTAGGAATGTATCCCTTCTCATTAACCACAACATCAATGCTGTCAACAATTCTGCCAAGTCTTTTATTGTAGCACTTGTATGCTTTGCTATGTGGAGAATAACCAAGAAGAATGCCTTCATCTGCTCTTGGTTCAAGTTTGCCAAGTTGCTCATCAGTATTCTTAATATAACATTTGCTCCCAAAGATTTTGAAGTGCTTCACCATAGGAGTCTCACCACACCAGAGCTCATGAGGGGTTTGAGTGTTGTTTACTCGAACATTTGTTTTGTTGAGAATAATAATCGCAGAATGTGCAGCTTCACCCCAGAAAGTTGCGGGAGTACCTGATTCATCAAGCATAGCACGAGCCATTTGTTGGATTGTTCTGTTCATTCTTTCCACAACTCCATTTTGCTGAGGAGTTCTAGCTGTAGAGAATTCTCTTCTTATCCCATGTTCTTCACAGAAATCAAAAAATTCATTCGAGGTAAACTCCCCACCTCTGTCAGATCTGAGGCACTTAATTTTGTGTCCTGATTCATTTTCAACCAAGGCTTTGAAGGATTTGAATTTTTCGAATGCTTCATCTTTGTGCTTCATAAGTCCTAACCAGACAAACCTGGAGAAATCGTCAATGAATAATATCAAATATTCTTCTCCTCGAGGTGTTCTTTTTCTGAATGGACCACATGTATCTGTATGTACTAGCTCAAGAGGCATGCTAGCTGATCCTTCCTTCTCAGGAAAATTAGTTCTGGTTTGCTTTCCAAACTGACATGATTTGCATATGGTGTTGTCCGGAATTTTGATATCTGGAAGATCACGAACTGCCTGATATTTGCATGCTTTCCTTATTTGTGAAAAGCTTAGATGCCCCAAAATCCGATGCCATAGCCAGTGTTCATCATCCTTGCTCAAATAGCATTGTTGTTGTCTTTCTTCAAATATGTATAGATTATTTGGAGTCCTTCTTCCTTTGATCACTGTTTCACCTGTATCAAGATCACGAACACAACATCCATTTGATCTAAATATTACCTCTGTTCCTTGATCGCACATCTGACTGACACTCAGAAGATTATGCTTCAATCCATCAACATACAAAACATTTCCAGCTTTGACCTTCTCTTTCAACGGAGCAACGCCTTTTCCTTTTATGGCTGCAGAGATATCGTTTCCAAAAGAAACTTTCTTTCCCTTTTCTAATGCGGTATATGATTCAAGTTTTTCTTTGTCCCCTGTCATATGCTTCGAACATCCGATGTCAATGTACCATAGACTTTCTTGACCTTCTGCATAAAAGGCTATCCCACATCTTTCTGGTTGCGGTTCCTTTATTCTCCATGTTCTGACATTTGAGGTTTGTTCCTTCTGAGTTGTCTTCCAGAACCTGCTCCTGCATTCAGAGTCTTCATGACCAAAGTTATTACAAATAGAGCATTCAACTTCATTTTCAAGAACTGAAAAGTTGTTATAAGTCCTTTTTATGGTTCCAGTCATACTTCTTTGCTTTTGAGCTTCTCTAGTCATGATTGTCTTGTAGGAAACACATTGAGCTGCTTTGTGACCGAAGTTATGACAAGAAAAACATTGGCCATTAAAGAAATTTCTGCGATAATCAGATCTATCATCCAACCGATTGTAGCTTCTATTGACATCCATTCTTGGGGAAAATTGGGAAGATTTTACCTGTGGCTGATTGTAGCTTCTGTTTGTCCTTAAGGCAGCTTGTCCCCGAATTTCTTGATAGTCTTTATTTTTTCTTGAGGTAAACTGTCCCTGATTCACCTGATGACTTTTATTTGGACTTTGCTCGCTCCTCCTTGCTGCATCAAGATAACTTTTAGAGGTAGAAGCTTGAGATGTTTCTCCATTATATCCCAGACCTGTCTTGATCAGAGGAGAACGCTGCAATTGATAATCTCATCCAAGGTTTCAGATCCTTTAACAAATTTAAGATTAATCGCTTTTGTTTTCTCAATCTCCTTTCTAAGACAAACAATCTCACATTCCAATTCTTCAAGATGTTTTTCCTTTTCAGCTAGTTGACATTGTAGAGAATCAATAATAGCACTTTTCTCTTCTAAGCAAACTTTGAGATTATTCATTTCTTCACAAAAGCCTTCTACATCTATAGCATCCATGTAGTCATCATCTTCAAAAGCCATTAAAAGTTTATATCTATTACCTTGTTCATCTTCGTCAATATTTGAAAGACCATCACTATCTTCATGAGTGTAATAGCTTTTCTTCTTTTCATTCTGTTTCTTGTTCCATTAACAGGTTCCTTTCCCTTGTCATTCTTATCTTTGTGAGGACATTTGGCAGCATAATGACCTACTCTTCCACAAGCAAAGCATTTAAAAGGTAACTTACCTCTGAACCTTCCAGAACCCCTTTGAAGATTTCTGACAAAATTTGATTCTTCTTCTTCATCTTCTGGCACGTGACTTGCTTCATAATAATCTCCTTTGCCTGAAGCCTTGAAAGCAACTTCTCTTCTGTCTGATGGACCTCCCTTTCTCATTTCATAAGCAGTTAGAATTCTGTGAAGCTGAGACATAGTAAGAGTTCGTAGATTTTCCTTTTCTTCTATTGCAGACACTTTAGATTCAAATTTGGGGGACAATGATCTTAGAACCTTTTCAACCACAATAGCCTCTTTTATTTCTTCACCCAAGTTTTTCATGCAATTAACAATCTCATCTACCCTAAGGAAATAGTTAGCCACACTTTCATCATTATACATTCTGAGAGTCTCATACTTAATCCTGAGAGTTTGAAGTTTAGCACGCTTTACCTGTTCATCTCCTTCATAGCTCGTGACAATTTTGTCCCATATTTCTTTTGCGGATTTATAGTGCATTACCTTCATGAATTCCGATTGGGATATACATCCCAATAGAGTACTGACTGCTTTCGCATTTGTTTCATATTTCTTTTTCTCGGCTGAATCTGTAGGAGTAGCTGAAGGAAAAGTGTAGCCTGTCTCTACGATGTCCCAAACTTCTGTACCAAGAGATTGAAGATAGACAGTAACTCTTACCTTCCAATAATTGAAGTTTGTCCCATCAAAAACCGATGGCCTGATTGATGCTTCTCTCTCGTAGTTGCTCATGATGAACGATCTACCTTCAAGCGATCAAGCTTCTCTGAAGGACCTACTCTGATACCAATTGTTGGAAATAATACTGAGAGGGGGGGTGAATCAGTATTATCAGATCAATAAAACTTTTTCAATTTCATACTCAGAAACATATACGCTACTTCAGTTAAGTGAACCAGCGTGTACACGCTACTGTGTGTAAAGCAACCAGCGTATAACCAGAAATCTTATGATTCAGTTAGCTTATCTTCAGTAAATGCATCAGGACATTATTAACCATATTAATAGTAAACAGGTGCAGTATAACAGAACAGATCATCACAGAAAATCCACACACATGAACACCATGATATAAGGTGGAAACCCAATGTGGGTGAAAACCACCTGCTACAAGTCGTCTCTATCTTTCTTTAATAAAAAACTTCAGTTTACAATCTTTTGTACTGGTGCAGCCTTATACCAGTACGCAGGCTACAACTTGCAGAAGGCTACAACCTTCTCTCGTTTTCCAGACTCTCCTGGAAGGGAGCTCCAACCCCCTTTGCTCTTGTACTAGCTAAGATACTAGTACGTAGGTGCTGGCCTACAATCTTCTTTCCTTCAGGTACCACTTTTCATACATTTTCAGACTGAATATTCCTGAAGCACAACATTACAATCTGAAGACCACAATTCATCCAATTTTCAACAGATCATTGAAGCACAAAACATCCAATACTAGCATCAGCAATCTTTGAATCACTGAACTAATGAAACCCTGTCAACACCCAGTCACTAGAACACAGAGCAGACTACAGAACTCTGCAATAACAGTCAGACCCAACTGCAACCCCAAAAATTAAGCTTCAAAAGATATACGCTACTTCAATGAAACCAACCCGCGTATAGACGCGCTTTTACCAAAGACAACCTGCGTACAGATCTAAAAATAATTTCTCATAACTTGCAGCTGTACCAGACATCAATCATACTCAGAACATAACATTGCGTCAGTATGCAGATCTAAAAATACGCATAATCAACCATATAACGATAGTTCATTTCAAACCATTTGATCTCGATCTATCCTTAGATCTAGTCTTCCATCAACCGGTGTGATCTCTCCTTAGCTTAGATCAAGCAACCCAGAACCTGCATACTAGATCTCTTTCTTTATCAGATATTCAAGACTTTTTCAATGCAATTGCCTAATGATCTTCTTCTCCTTATATAGCCTTAGGCCCTTCACAATACCACGGTCCAAAACCATAGTAACACAATACCATCAACTTCAAAACTAGAGATCAACACGTCTGTCGAGATACCTTGGTCCAAAAACATAGGCTCAAGTACCGATGACTAACTACCACGGACCAAAGGGAAGCTTCTCGACATGTACGCTCTTTTCTGTTCATGAAATTGCGTGTATATGCGACTTCGTATATAGCGAGCCTGCGTATCCGCGACTTAGTATATAGCGTACCAGCGTGTATACGCAACTTGGGCTTAATGAACCTGCGTATATGAAATTTCTCTTCATTCTTGTAGTCTGGACTGAGATCTGTCATCAAAGAGAGTTGCCATCAAGGACAACACCTGTACCGTAGCGCCACGCCTGTGCCAAAATGCCAACACCAATATATCTGAAACATGTGACAGCCAACTGAGAGGCCTGCAATTCCCTAAGGTTTGATGGCTCTTCTCTGATAATCCTGCCTCCCTTGTGTGGTTTTCTCTATTGTCTAGCTCTATCTGCTGAGGTGTCACTGCCTGTGTTTTCCTCCTCCTCATAGTCTCGGTCTTTTTGGTCCATGTTTGCAAAGATGGAGGTTGTATGAAGGGAATGAGTGAGAGTGTTTTAGAAGTGAGGGGATGGGAAATGACTTTATGGGCTAAAAATGAATGAGGGAGTAGGAAATGAGAGGGAGGGCTTGTTTTGTTTGATAAATTTCCCTTGGGGAAGAGGGATAAAGGGATGGAAATGATATGGAATAGGGGTAAAGGGATAGAGTTTAGAGCTATAGGGATAAGTGATAGGATGAACAATGAGGGTTTAGGGTTTTAGGCATCACCAGAGAGATTTTTAGGGTTTCATATTTATCATGGAGAATGATGCTTATGATGTTGATATGCAAACCAAAACTGCAGCAAAGGAGGTCAAATTACTTGCAATGAGGGTAAGAGAGAGCAATTTGGAGGTTTCTTGAAGTTTTAAGGGCTTTATAACCCTTCTGCTCAATGCGTAGCGCCAGTGCACAAACGCGCAGCGCCACCCTAGAAGCGCAGCGCCAATGTAAAATAACACTGCGGAAATTTCCCAGACACGCAGCGCCACTTCACCACTACTCCAGAAGCGCAGTGCCAACCTTCCTTTGGCCAAAACTCACTCAATCTTGCCTCTTCTTCTCACTTTTAGACTCCTTTCTTGCCAAATGAGAATAATGAACTTGAAAATGAAATGTGAGAACTTAAATAGGAGTAGATTTTGATTTTTCACTTGAAAAACCCACTTTCTAATTTTTCTTGTCCTTCTTCAAAACTCTGTTTTTAATACCTTTTCTTCTTTGTGTCTTTGCAGGTGGATAATGCTCAACTTGAATTGATTTTTGCAGTGTTTCTTTGTCTTGCAGCAAGGAGAGATGCTTTGGTGCAAATGGGATCATTTATTACATATAGTGACTCAAAATTACATAAGAAATACAAATAGACTCTAAATACTCTGTTTTCACCTCAAAAACATGTTTTTGAGGTGAAAATTACATTAGGTTAAAAGATAATGATTCAATAACTATGACCTACAAGCCAATGTGCTTGATTTATTTATCATCCTCATACCCTTGCTGACCTTTATTTACACTTTAAAATCATGCTCTTGACTTTGGAAATGAAACCCTAAGACCTAATGACAACATGTCCTATGACCTAATGAAAGCATGATTGCAAATTGACCATGAAACCATAATTGAAGACAACCTGAAGAAGGGTCAGCAAGTATACTCTATGAGGGAGAAATTTAGATTTTCTAAAGAGAAGATGTAAAATTTTCAGTATGGGACCCCTAAAATGAAAATGCAAAGAGAAAATTTTGATCCTTGATGGAAGTATGCAGATATTGACACTAATAGGGCGGAGGGTTCCAAATAGAGAGAACACTCCTATGCTTATCCAGATCTCCATCAACAAGAGGCAATATCCATAAAGTCAAATCATGTAGTCAAGACAAGTCCAAGAAGGAGAGATTGGCCACCACTTATAGCTATGCTAGATGTTGAACTCAATTATCAGAGCTATCTAATTGTTTAAAGTCCAATGAAACAAAACAATTTTTTTTCTGATTCTTCTTCCATTGTTTTGATAGTCATTCAGCCTCCATTGCCTTTGTACATAAGATGAGAGGGCCCAGTTTAGATTGTATTATAAGATGAGAAGGCTCTGACACTAGATAATTAGCATTCAGATGAATTCAGACAATGTACCTGTAAACATAGTATCTATGATAACCAGGTAATCCTCCTCAAGAACCCAACTAGGGTTAAGGTTAAACCTCAATGGGGCTGAAAATTATGTTATATCTTACTAAGAAAGAAATTGGTTGACAACCCTTCATTTGAATTTTAACACTAACCATTAGAGGACCAACCTCTAGCATCCAAAGAAAATGCAAATTATTTTTAGTCACTTTGAGGACTCGTGGATATACTCGTGAGAGGGAATTGACAATTATATTTATATTCTTCAAAGGTTCAATTCTCTTAGAAATGGGCAGCTGATGATTGAATAGTAAGTTGAAGCAACCTCAAACACAAATAACAAACCTAAACCTATCCAGCTTCCTTACTGAATTTTCAATTTAAACTTTTGTAATAGTCAAAATGATTAAGAACTCGAAGATAACAAAACGATTCACCTTAATTAAGGCCACTTTTGTGGCCATGATTTTAAAAGGAACTTTCCAACTAGTACACAAGTTGTCTTTGCAATGTTCGTTACAAGATATGGGAAAGTTTTACTTAGGAGGCTTGATCTTTTATAAACATGCTAGGGTGGAATATTATAGATATATAGTGTCTAACAAAGTCTATTTATTTAGTTATAGTAAAGATCCAACCATGTTCCCCTGTTGACCATATCCTCTAAAGTTGCTGTTTACCGGATAAAAAATAGGCCTGGAAGTTTTTGGATTTCTATGCATCATTTATCAAAGTAAACGGATGAATAACAGTAGGAACGATATGCATTTTATTTCTCTGAATCTCAGATGGGTACCTAATAACCAAACGTCCCGTACCAAACATGGGTGCTCACATCTAGTTACATCTGATGTCTAGTCAACCTTTTGTCTTCTCACCCTACAGTCTCTGATCCCTTCAATTTAAGTTTAACTCTCTGATACCTTCAAATTTACCTTTGCAACTGATTACAAAGCAATTCAGAGAGAGTAAGCTGAAATTGACATACAGGAAAAAAAACATTCTTACACCTTTATAAAAAATTATCATTATGAACGGTTGTCCAAATAGAGTGAAGAATGAAGTGCATTATGCAAATTTTCGCTGCTTTTTCCTGTAAACAGCTATTTTGCTGCTTTATAAATAATTGTTATAAAGATTATAAATTTTCAATTGCATCTGATCGTGAGAATCAAATCAAATATAATTGATTTGGCAGCAGGAAACTAGGTCATTGCACTATCGTAATGAGCTTATTTATCAACATAGCTCCCTGTCCCTAAACGATTTCTGGGCCAGTAGCCTGATTGAAAATTCATGTGAATGTTTATTTACGATTTTATGTTGTGGATGGCTAATAATGGCAGCTTAACATCTTTAAAAAAACAGGTAACAAATTTGACAGTGAGTGCACACTCTCCAATAACTTGGAAACACTCCCCTAGATTCCACTTCCCATGTGAATTTTTAATGTGGATGACATGACGCAGAGTTTAAAATATTAAAAAAAACTCCTCAGAGTATGTTAACTTTTAGCAACATAGCTCTCTGTTCTTAAAATAGCTCTTTCTCAACTTTTATCAGCATAACTCTTAGTTCTTAAAGGATTTTCAGGCCAGGAGTATCAATGTGGATGAATGTGGATGCCTAATAAAGGGCAGAGCTTAAAATATTTTTAAAAATGCGATGACAGAGCTCCCACGGGCTCCCAAGGCACTGTCCTGATTATAACACGCTCCAAAACTTGGAAACACTTATTAGACTGTATCAACGTAGTTCTCTGTTCTTAAACTAGTTCTTATTGTTAAAAAAATTCTCAACTTTCATTAATATAACTCTTCGTTCTTATAGTTGTTTTAGGCCAGGCCCTGCTTTACAAGTGGTTGTTGTGGAGCCTCCTAGCTACAGTTACAAAGCTCTCTGTTAAGGATTTTTAGGCTGGTCATTTGATTTACAAATTGCTGGTGCTGGTGGTCCCTAGTAATTAGATTTACAGAGTCAGAGCTTCAAGCAGAATGAATGCGCTGCCAAGATGCCATGTCCAAGTACAAGGCTTTCAAGAAGCAGTTACAAAGGTTAGTGGCATTGCTGTAAACTCATTTTCATGGCAGGCTTATGTTTATTTGGAGAGATATGTGAAGCACTATAAGGATCCTTCCGACACATTTATTATGTCTTCAGAGAGTGTTTTTTCTTCTGGAGTATATGTTCTAATCCTAGTAGTATTTCTCCTTGATCACATAGAAAGGAACGCTAGTATTATTACTCCACTGCTATTACTGTGAAGATCGAACCTAACTGCTCAGAATTTCACTGAATCATCAATGCCTCCACATTGAGCTTCATCGACAGGGCTTTCACAGTAATAAACGTCTATGCTTCTAAAATCAAAGCGACGTATTTGCACTGCAGAGAAAAGCCCAGACTCTTTCAAACCCTGGTTCTGACAAGAGGTCAGCAACAACCCAAGAACCATGATCGGTGTTATTCGTGTTATTAATTAATTATTAATTGTGATTCGCGTTATATAATTTTATCATACTGAACTATAATTTCAGGAAAAGGACATAGCTGAGGCTGCAGGGAAGCTTGCAGAGTGTCAGGAAACCATACTTGTTCTGTGTAAGCAGTTGAAGGCCCTGAGTAATGAAAATGCAAACGTTTACCTTACAACTTAGCGCACACAGGTAGGCAGGGATTCAACACCGTGAGCGCTCCTGTGACTACTCGAGGGTTGCAGAGGGCCTGCCAAAAGAGCCAGGGAGCACGAATGGAGCAAGGGAGCGAAAACAAAATGAAAACAGAACGCGGGCCGCTGATTTGGCACGAGCGGATGATTTGAAAATGTGCCAGCATGGCCGGCGCCAGCAGGGCAGCGGTGGGTCACCCGCTCCCGGAAAGTTTGATGCGATGGTGGATCACCGCTCCTGGAGAAATGCACGAATGCTGGCGAATGTTCTCATGGAAGAGAACATGTGGCATAGGCATGTGGGCATGCATGGTGAAGGAGCTTCTATAGGGGCATTTAATGCCCTTTAGCAGGCTGCTTAACTCTCGCCAGTTGCTACGGCCTATTCACCTATCCGTTTCACATATCAACCAATAAAATTGCCTATCTGATTCAAGTATCAAAAAACGTATAGTAATTTGTAAGTATTAAATCATGTTCTGTATGACATTTTCTCTTATTGAATTTATGATTCGATTTACTAAGGGGAGATCGAATCTCTGTAAACATATATTGTGAGGCCTTCCATTTTGGATGGCAACGATTTTAGTTATCTATATGAATCAAGATGGCTAGACATATTACATATACCTTGGGGCGGATCCTTTATTAGTGTTGCTCAACTTTAGAAATTGAAACCATTTATTCCTTTTTCTATTGCGTCTGTTTTCAATTATTCAGCTTCACTAGAGTGTCACTCAACTTTCGAAATTCAAACCATTCGTTATTTTTACTATTTCTATTGTCTCTCTTTCCAATTATTCAGCTTCATATTTAAGTAGTGTTTAGTTCAAATCAATAGGTTCCTCCAGTGAAGGAACATGCCCACACTCTTTTATCATGATAAAGCACAACCTTCTCTCCAATATCCATATAAATACATCCATTTCATAAACGAAAAATCTAAACTTTTATTTGGAGGATACAATGTTAACTTTTATTTGGAGAATACAATGTTACATACAGCGATATTAGTAATTAATTCCATTTGCATTTTAGAAACTTATTTTTGTTCAAAGAGGTTGTTACCTCTGTAGAATGTTGGCTTCTAACTAAAGATATTCTCCTGTCTTTCTTGATTTTCCTGAAATATAAGAAGCTTAAATTAAATTAATCACTTCTATGTGAAAAAATTAAAGATGAAAGGAAATGATTAAATTTAACGCATGGCACCGAAAGCAACCTGGTTGAATGTTGATAGTGGTTATTGCAACTTATTTCACCCGATGACAATCGCATCCATGAGTTGTGCTCTTTACTCTTTGTTTCTTCCCACGACCTTCTATAGCATTTAGATTCAAACTCAGTGAGTTTTGCGAGTAGGGAATTTAATGTGAGAGGAGCGTAATTACATAAACATGACTAGCATTATACCAGTATTATACCATACCTGCAATAAGTACTTGTATATGAAAGCAGGAATTCATGGCATCTTGTAAAGTAATACACATGCCTTTTCTAATGTGTCTGACATCTCATGATTAATCCTAGCAATTATATATTACACAGTAGGAACACCCTTGCACAGAAAGGAATGAACATGACAATCAACAAGAGCTCCTTTCCCTAGCCGTAGCCTCATATATGTATGTCGGGTTGAGCATGTATGCTTGGGCTTGGCTCTATTATGTAAAGAGATAGGGGCGACTTCAAAGACTTTGTAAAGTAAGAGATGATTATAGGAGTTTAATTTTGATGGATTCAAGGAGAATTGAACTTACCCATTATGATAGAGGGTCAAAGATTTGGTTGGGAGCTTCAACCAATTAAACTATTTATTTGGTCAATCTGCCTACCTTATTTTATAAGCAGGCAAGGACAAATACAAGGGGAAGCATAGAGAGGTATGCCACGTGTTGTTTAACTTTTATATATGTTTTGGAGTTTTGGTTGGATTTAGGCAAAATATTTTTTCATGAATCATGATTTTTTGTTATTTAAAATGTGTTTTTGACTGTATATAATATATATGGATTCAACACCCTAAAAAATTCTTGGAGCATTGAAATTGCTGAGAGATTTCACAATTAAAATATGTGATTCCAACAAATCTTTCCCCAAAAAATTAATATAAACCACAAATCCTGTCAAACACTGGGCAAATTTGACTAAAAAATCCGCGCAGAAAAATTTCAGATAAACTACAATGGCACGACATGCTTTTGTGTAGCCCTTACTGTCAGAAAATTAATCACGACAACATCGATCACTGTTCCCTAATTGGTGGTAGATGGATCACAGAAGTCAGTGAAAAATAAATGGAAGCTGGCGAAGTCACTGTAACTTCTACAACTCCTTCATGTATAAATTGAAGTGTGTCAAATGAAATCATCAATTGTTTTTTGTTTTGCGTTATCCTCTAATATGGTATCCGAGCCGGTGAAGATTCAGAGGGTTGCAGTCACAAGGAGTGTGAAGAGTGGGGTAACCTTGTGAAGCCTTCGTGAAATGTAAAAGCTACGTCGAAGGTTAGGTGAATTAGGTGTAGTGAGTTGTGTTGTGTTGTTGTGTGAGCACTATGTGGAAGTGATTCTTTACATAAACTTTCATAAGAAAGATTGTCAGATTGTGAGCATTGCTTGGGGAGTCAAAGATTGTTCCATAGCCAGTTGAGTGAATTAATGGTGAAGAAAACACTGCAGTTGCCACCATTTGAAAAGTCTACGTGATGTCATCTGCATTTGTAGGTAAATTAAGGAGAAGGTGTGTCGTAATTTACCATTTATTATGTTTTGTGAGTGTTTGTTTACGGAGTAGTCTACTCAGGGGAAGTAATTGCCCAGGAATGTCTGCCGGCTTGGAAAACTTCTGACTTCGACCACCGGCAAACACAATGTCAAAACTCTGTGTCAATTGTAGTGATCCGGGTCCGTATGGAAGGATCAGGGATTCAATGTGATGTTAGCCTCCCTCCGTCGACAGCTCGTTAATGCATCTAAGACAATACATACTATTGGAGGTACTACACACCTAGGACCTTCATTAGTGGCACATGCGGACACTCAGTTAGAGCATTCATTGACATGTAAGGCTTCAACATTGGAATCTTCACCAGATTGGCACCTTTGACTGTCCATGCATGCATGGGACTACATGCAAGATCCTTTCTGCATAATTTACTCCCTGATTTGCTACTCCTTTCACTCTGCAACTGGCTAGTTCTCTTTGGAACTACTTGTAGGTGTTGAGTCCTCTCATTGATCACTACATGCAAGATCCTTTCTGCATGATTTACTCCCTGATTTGCTCCTCCTTTCACTCCACAACTGGCTAGTTCTCTTCGGAACTTGTTGTAGGTGTCAAGTCCTCTCATTGATCACCACTATGGCGCATTACCTTGGGATCTTCACCCAATGATGCTATATCATGAGCATTGTAACCTATTTTCTGAATCGAGAATTCTTTTTGTTCTTTCGATTTTCTTTTAGTGTTTTTTCTCTGCAAAGCTGTGTGTTCGACCTTTACTAGCTAGATTCATCTGTGCAGGTTTTCTAACACATTCACATGGTATCAAAGCCCACAAGTTTCTAGAAAAAAAAAAGATGCACTAGTACTTTATTTTGCAGGTATTATAGCTTGGAGATCGAAGATCAACAAAAAAATGGAGTTTCCCAAAGCATCAATCCTAACACCGTACAACTATCATGAATGGAAGGACCAAATGGCTTGGTACCTTCGTCAGAAAGGGTTGTACATGATTACCATGGCTGTAGAAGTGGAACCCACTTCAGCCATAGAGAAATCCATGTACCTCAACCGCATGGATGAGGCCCACGGATCCATATGCATGTGCATCTCCCTAGAGTTGTAGTTTCATCTATTTTCCTGCAGTATTCCTAATTAGATTTGGAAAAAGTTTGAAGAACTCTACGGGAAATAGGATGAGATGAAAGGACATCTGCTCGAAGTAGAGCTACTCTCATTGGATCCACGGAACTATGACAGAATTCAAAACTTCTTCACCAAATATAATGATTTATTGCTACAACTCAAGGGTTGTGAAATTGAAAAATCCGAGGAGAGTCACAAAGTTCTCTCTATTATGTCAAATCTCGAACCAGAACACTCTGTCTTTGTGTCTAAATTTCATTCAGTAAGGCTCGCAACAGGTAAATCCTACACTATGCCTTCTCTCAAAGAGTTCATGGAGTCCCTCACTTTTGAGCAAGATAAACTCATTGGCATGGGGAAAATCAAACCTCCAAAAGCGCATGCACTTGTTGTGCATGATGGCAGCCACAATAAAAATCACAGATCTGATTCAAATCAGAAAAATCAGTAGCAAAAAGACAAGGGAAAAGCGCATTCCCATCCAAAGAAGGAAGGGTACACCAAGCCCTTCAATGACTCCTCCGGCTCCAAAAATGAGAAAGGGAAGAAAGGAGACAAATGCACCTACTGTCACCGAGGATTCCATCTGGAATCCTCTTGCATGAAGAAACAAATTGACCAAATGGCAGAAATCCTTCAGAAGCACAACCTTGGGGACCACATCCCTCAGGGCGCTAAGAAGAAAACTGAGGATCTGCCACACGGGAAAGGTAACAATTTTCATGCTTTAGTTGCAATTAACTCTTCCCTTGATGCATGGATTATAGATTCTGGTGCATCACATCATATGGCTGCTGCAAAGGAAGTCTATTCCTCTTTGGATGCATGCAAAGGACCTCCCATCCTCATGGGAGATGACTCACCTTTTGAGGTCACCAGAAAAGGTAGAGTGGAAATTTTACATGGAAGCTTTGAAGATGTGCTTCATGTTCCAAAACTTTCGGTAAACCTAATTTCAGTTTATCAGATCACTCATTCTGTCACTGGAAAGAGAGTGAATTCACTCTAGATGTAGTGAACACATATGACCTACATAACAGCTCCAAAATTGCAACCAGTGAGGTAAACAATGGAGCTAGACTGTATACATTTTCTGAATTTATTGAATCTGAATCCTCCTTATTGCTTACACATGCTGATGATAGTAGTAGGCTTTGGCACGAGAGGTTTGGTCACTTAAATTACAAGTATATGCAGCAGCTAAGCAAGCATGAGATGGTGGAAGGCTTGCCAAATATCAGTTTCTCCAAAGGAGTTTGTGAAGGGTGTGTCCTTGGCAAACATCCTAGAGAAAAGTTTGACACCAGCAAGACTCACAGAGCATCCTCTCCTCTAGATCTGATCCATAGTGATCTCATGGGGCCTTTTCCTCATCCTTCCATCAACAAAGCAAGGTATGTGCTTACATTTATTGATGATTTCTCACGGTATACTTGGGTGTATCTTCTCAGGGCAAAATCTGAAGTTTTTGCGCACTTTGAAGATTTCAAAGCACTAGTTGAGACACAGTCAGAGAGAAAGATCAAAGCCCTCCGTACAGACAATGGGGGGGAATATGTTAACACAGCACTTCAGAACCTTTACCTTGAGTTTGGCATATAGTTGCAGCACACAGTTCCATACACTCCGCAGCAGAATGGAGTTGCTGAGAGAAAGAACTGATCTCTCAAAGAGATGGCTTCCTCCATGCTGCATGCTAAGTCACTACCTCATAAGCTATGGGTTGAAGCACTTAATTGTGTTAACTACATCCAGAATAGATCTCCTCATTGAACTATCATGGATTAGACCCCCCTTGAGGCTTGGAGCGGCACTAAACTAGAGGTCACCCACTTCCGTGTTTTCGGCTCCCGAGCATGGGCCAGGATCCCCTCTGAAAAGAGGAAAGCTCTTGATCCACATAGCATTGAGTGCATCTTTGTTGGATACCCTAATGGTGTGAAGGGATATTGACTCTTGATTTCCTCTATGGACAAGCTCATCATTGAGCGAAGTGTCCAATTTGAGGAAAGTCTCTCGCATGCACCTCAATTGCCGCATGCAAACACCTTTTATCTACCTCATGACCGAGATGATGACTCAGTACACTCAGATGCAAATACAGAGCATGCAGATGCCGAGGTAGAGCATGCAGATGTAGAGACAAAGTCTTTAGATACAAATCCAGTGCATGCATATGATGATCCACATCCAAGCCCAGATCGGGCTTCCAGCAGTGAATCAACTTCCCCTGTCATAAATCAGAGAACAAGGAGCTTAAGTGAGATATATGCACAAGACCACCCAGCTGCTAGAAATGGTCTTGTGGGGGATAATTCTGATCCGTAGAGGACTATCTCAAAGTTTATTGAGTCTCCTCTTTCTCTCACTACCACTGAACTAATGCCATTCCGGCATTGTCATTTGGTTTAGTCTTCTGATCCACAATCTTATGCTGAGGCTGCTGGGAATCCCTCTTGGGAGTCCGCCATGGAGGAGGAGTACAACTCCCTCCTCGAGAAGCAGACCTGGGATCTGGTTCCCCTTCCTTCAGGAAGGAAACTTGTCCAATGCAAATAGGTCTACAGGACCAAGAGTGCTGCAGATGGGCAAATCACTAGACATAAAGCCAGGTTAGTAGCCAAAGGCTTCCAGCAAGTGCATGACATTGATTATGATGAGATCTTTGCTCTAGTAGCAAAGATGGATTTCATACACATTGCACTTGCCATTATGACTGCCCACGGGTGGGAAATACATCAGATGGATGTGAAGAATGCCTTTCTTCACAGAGACCTATCTGAGGAGATCTACATGGGGCAGCCACATGGTTTCATTCAGGATTCATCGTTGGTTTGCAGACTGAAGAAGTCTCTCTACGGCCTTAAGCAGGCCCCAAGAGCTTGGTATGCGAAGATGGATTCTTTTCTCTTATCACAAAACTTCGAAAGATGTAAGTCTGATCCGAATGATTACATGCTCAGGACACATGACTCTCTTCTTATCTTAGTTTTGTATGTGGATGATCTCTTGATCACCGACAGCTCGGCTTTAGCCATTACTGCAGTCAAGAGGACCTTGCATGATAGGTTCTTGATAACGAACACGGGTCCATTACACTTCTTTCTTGGTCTTGAGATTAGCCAGGATGCCACAAGCATCAAAATCTCTCAGGCTAAGTATGCACGGGATCTCCTTGAGAGATTTCACATGACTGACTGCAAGCCAGCGCCGACTCCTTTTCTGTCTGGGGCCCACCTTGAGGATGGAGGTGACACTCCATTAGTTGACAGTACTCTCTACCGACAGTTAGTGGGGAGATTACTATATCTCACCCACTCCAGACCAGATCTCTCATATGCAGTAGGGGCAGTTTCTAGATACATGCAGAAGCCTCATGAGCTACACTGGAAAGTTGCCAAGCACATCCTCCGATATGCATAGGGCACCATCACCTTCAGGATTCACTATGCAGCAGGCACTGCATTGAATCTCCTTGGCTTCACATATTCTGATTGGGCGGGCGACAGCATTGATCGCAAGTCAACCTCTGGATATTCACTCAGTCTAGGGTCTGGCCCTATCTGTTGGTCGAGTAAGAAGCAGGTTGCTATTTATCTCTCTTCAGCTGAGTCCGAGTACAGAGGAGTAGTCAACATCACCATTCAGGTTCTGTGGCTACAACACTTCCTCACTGAGTTGGGCGTCCAGTTCCACCAGCCCACTATCATCTGGTGTGACAACCAGAGCACTCTCAAATTTTGTAGGGATCCAGTACAACGGCAGCGGACGAAGCACATAGAGATCAATATGCACTACATCAGAGACTTAGTACATGATCGGGTCATTGATTTGCAGTTCTGTCCTTCAGCAGAACAGACTGCAGACATCTTCACCAAGACATTCACTGAGCAAAAGTTTCACTCTCTGTGCAATCGTCGTGGATTGAAGGACACAGTTTCTTAGCAACTATCTTTTCTTCCTCTTTTCTATTGATTACATTGTATTTTGAGGGGGGGGTTTTCCCACGAGGTTTTCCCTCTTTCCTCAATTTTAGTACAAGTTGCACTATATTTTGGGTGACCTTTGGCCTTAGTTGCCATATTCCATTTCCTATTTTTCCCCATAGTGGTGTTCAGGGGGGTGTTGGAGGTACTACACACCTAGGACCTTCATTACTGGCACATGCAGACACTTAGTTAGAGCATTCACTGACATGCAAGGCTTCAACATTGGAATCTTCACCAAATTGGCGCCTTTGACTGTCCATGCATGCATGGGACTACATGCAAGATCCTTTCTGCATGATTTACTCCCTGATTTTCTCCTCCTTTCACTCCGCAACTGGCTAGTTCTCTCTGGAACTTGTTGTAGGTGTCGAGTCCTCTCATTGATCACTACATGCAAGATCCTTTCTGCATGATTTACTCCCTGATTTGCTCCTCCTTTCACTCCACAACTGGCTAGTTCTCTCCAGAACTTGTTGTAGGTGTCAAGTCCTCTCATTGATCACCACTATGGCGCATTACCTTGGGATCTTCACCCAGTGATGTTATATCATGAGCATTGTAACCTATTTTCTGAATTGACAATTCTTTTTGTTCTTTCGATTTTGTTTTAGTGTTTTTGCTCTGCAAAGTTGTGTGTTCAACCTTTACTAGCTAGATTCATCTGTGCAGGTTTTCTAACACATTTACACATACAGTACAGGATAATACTTGATGCCATGACATTCCATAGTATGTTATGCAAGCATCCAAACGACCTCCCGACCGCCTTTTGGTATCCTTGTATGTTATCGGAGCATGGCGGAAGTGATGCCATGATACCATGTTACTTGATTTTAAATTGAGCGGGGGAAAATGAAATTTAGAAAAATAACAGTGCCTTTTTCAAAAACAATACAATAAACAATATGTTTTTGTTTCTTTTCTATATTTTCTTCTACATCTCATTATGGGAGCGGATAGTTTCAGACTACTTTGTAAATACATAGAATGGTGCTCTGTAAATTCATATAATTCCGATGTTGATCCACGGATATCCAGAGACATTTTCAGATTACTGCATCGCAGACACCAGGCTTCTATTTCTGTGAACGAAGCGCCATGCTTGAATCCCACTCATGCTTCCTCACAAGACTTCATGACATCAGCCCTGTGCACGCCACCAACACCTGGAGTGAACTTCATATTGAAAAACATAAAGAGCATGCCATGCCTCAACATGCTCGGAATTGTCATGGCTCACATAGACATGGCTATGGAAGGGGTGGTAGCTCCACACATTAATCCCAGAGCCACTAAAATTGTGTACCTGTTGCAAGGATTCCTTCGCATGTGTTTTTAATCAACTGCCTGTATATTTAGTTCCGTGTCTATTGCAGCTTTGTGTCTGTTGCAACTTTGCGCCTCAACGGTCCATATGGGTAGCTTTTTGTGGCATGGTAAGTTTTGGACTTTTGGAAAATAATAGGCAGCTGGAAATTTACATGGAGTAAAGCATTAGTTTGGCAAACAACCGAAGGTATAAATAGATTACATTTTAGCTACGGATTTTTGTCCATAGGTTGTTTTTGTTTCTTACATTTGTGCATTAGATTACAGACTGAAAAGGGAAATTTTTAATTGCAATATGACCATTTTAAGATAGAGAGTATTAGTGTATTGTCTTCTTAGTTTCATCATAAGTGAGAGAATTTTATCTTTATGAACAAATTGTCTCACTCCTTATGAAAAAATTTACAATTGTATTAAAAAAAAATAGTTTTATTTTTATCAGATAAGGTTATCACTCAATACAATCCACATCATAAAACTAAAAATAATATTCAGGGACTTTTAACTCATTAATATTTATAGTAGCACATCTAGTCCCGGGAAGAATCAACAGGATTAGAGGATGAAAAAAAGGGAAGAATCAAAAGAATTAGAGGGAAAAAACATAATTTCTAATTTGAGTCCTCTTAAATGGATTCTTCAAAAAAATTATTTAACATAGTCTGCCTATTGAGTTTAAAGAAAATTATATATAAAAAATGGTTTATATTGAGTTTAAAGCAAATTGTTTCTTTTTTTTGTTTTGACAAGAATTTAGAGTCGTTGCAAAATAAATTTAAGTTTGAAAGTTTTTTCAAATATTTGAAACACTAATTATGGTGGTCAAGAATATATTTGATTTGAGATATTACAATATAGTAACAATGTTTTTTGCTAAATAATTGCGATATGTATTTAGGTTTATATAGCTATTTGGAATTAAGAAAGTTTTATGTCTTTCCAAGTTTTAATGAGCAACTATAAGTGAAAAACAAATACTTATCACAATTGCTCAGTTAAAAAAAAGTATTTATGATGTTGATTATATTGTGTGTTAGCCACAATTGCTAAAAGTAAAAGTATCTTTTTATAGAAAAATAAAATATATACAACAAACTTATAAAAGAGAAAATACCTACAACATATCTTATCATATCGAAGAGTAACATAAGTAAGGGATAGTGAGAATCCAATTTATAAAGCTCTAGGTCTACCCAACCATTTGTTCATACAGAGAAACCAAACCAACAAACATAATTGTATCTTGCTTATGAAGAGTGGGTGTTGCAGAGACTAAGGAAGGAAACACGTGGAGAGAAGAACATCTGGAAGCTCTTAAATTAATTTGATAACTACTCTATAAGTTGGGCTTTATGTTCTTTTGTACTGCAAATATGCACTTTTTTTTTTGCTAAATTTTTGTAGATTATATGGAAGATTTCAATATAAAATTGCAACTCAAAAAACCTCTAGAGAAAAGAAAATCATGTTGTGGCTATATTGAAACATTTAAGCCTTCGAAAGTACTAAAGCATATAAATGGTTTTGGATTAATCTAGATATTTTTATCCATTCCATTAAAAAAAACCAAACAAACATGTTCATAAATATATTAGTGCATGCAGACCATGATGTTAGGATTTTGTCAACCATTTATGTAGTTTGGCTTTTATAAAAATTATTTCTTATTTATTTTTTTGGATATAAAATATTTTTATAATTAAATAAAACAAATGTATAAGTTAATTAAATATGTTGACATTTGTGGTAATATTATTTCTAAATTTTATAAATTAAAATTAAATAATAATATTTATTTTTTTATTTCTAAAAATTATCATAATAATTATATTTTCTAAAATTTAAAAATTTAATACATAATTATTATAGTTCAATTTTTTAAATTTAATTTCTATTTGAATTTTCAAAATGGATCCACCCAAGATGTCATGCTTATCACCAGGATTATAGGAGGCTTGGTTGAGCTTGTTCCATTTTTTATTAAGATCGAGTGAGTGTGAAGTTTTTTGTAAGAGCCCATGGGAGATTAAAAAAGGAAAGACATGGAAAAAAAAATTGAAAACTATTTTCTCTCCTACTATACCTAATTATTCATCAATTTATAACATTTAATATGAAAATTATTTTCTTTCCAACATTACCTAATTATTCATTATTTTATAATATTTTTCCATATAAATAGAAGAGTGGTGGCTATGCAAAGATATAAAGTACTTTGAATATTAAAAAATCAAATCTTTAAAATTAAGATTAATTGAAGCATGTGAACATTGTTTCCCAGCTTAAGAACACCTAGGATTGGTCCAAAGAGATTAAATGCAATATCAAGGTTAAGCAAGGGTGTCCCATTTCCCTACCCTTTTTGGCACTTACATGGATAAGATAGAAGAGCGTTTCGAAGTTCAGGGGTGCAATGGTCACAAGCTCCCTAGTACAATCACTACTCTTCTGTTATATGTTGGCTCCAAAAGTCATGATGATTTTGACAAGTGATGAGCCCCAAAAATGGGTAACTTATTAGACTCATTTTGCCTATTATTCTCGATTAATCCACCATTCTTCATAGTTTTATGCATGCTTTTGAATATATTTATGTTAATTGAATGAATGAGAATAGTCACTTGACCACAAAGTCTAATACGTCCTTATTGTAGATTTTTGGACATCTCTTGGACAAAGGTCAAGCGTTTATGAGCAAGTTGACAACCAAATACGAAGGAACAAGGCTGAGGAATTGTAGGAAGGGTGTCTCCTGCAATAATTGACCCCTTCCTCGAGTTCTCCACCATCAGCTCGAAGTTCAACAACCCACCAAAGATGATTTCAAGGGGCAGCCGAGCAGATTTTGTGAAGTGGTTGATTAACTGCAGTTTGAGCAGCCAAGCTCCTAAAATTAAGGAGGGTTGTTGGGAGTCCTTGTGGTGCATAAGTAGGAAGGATTCAAGCCTTGGTAGGTTAGCTATTGAACAGTTGTTTTTCGCACTTTAGTGCAGCTCTGCATTTCAGCTCATTTTCGAGCTCTTGCTGTAAACAGTTTTGTGACATGATTATTTTTTGAGTAATGGAGATAAATTTCACTTTGCACTAGCTCTAAGCTTTCTTAGGAGGCTGTAGCTCTTTGGGTTGGGCCCAAACCAAGTGTCAGTACCTCTTTTGTGTACTTTTATGTGTTTTCCTTGCATTCATAGAATAATTTCTGTTATTTAGGTTAAGATCTTGCTTTGTTACTTAGGTTGTTTTTTATGATTAAAATAACTTTTCATGCTTCAGGTTGATTTGAAAGTTTGGTAACAGAAAAGATCTGCAAAAAGGCCATCAAGAAATCCTTGATCTCATCTCTCCCTCCTTGGGACCATGAGCTGAGACCAAGGCATACTTGTTGCCACAAAAACATTATTTTTGCCTTTCCATGCAATTGCTAGTGTTAGATTTTTAGTTGGAAAAGTTGATACCAGTTGTACTTGCATGTTTAGATCTATTCTTGCTTAGTTTCCATAGTTATCTTGCATGATTTCCTATCTATAAACTTATGTTCATCATGTTTCTGGTTTTTAGGTCAGATTAGGTCAAAATAGATAGATCTCTGGTTTTTCTAGTCTTTGTTCGATCAGTTTTGGAAAATAGTGTGCATAGCACTTGTAATATATCCCCGCCTATCCTTCCTCCATCATACAACCTGCTTCAACCCCTAATCCAAGATTCCTTCCCTTCATTTGCCACACTTTTCCCAATTTGCCCTAATTTCTACATTCTTGTGCAACATTGCTCCCTCCATCCTTGAACAAATCCAACCACCTTCATCACTCCTTAGCTTCATTCACCAGGTCCTAGACCCCTTCACATCCTCATCCATCCTCCATTTCCACTTTCCCACCGTTTTTCCACCATCAACCCTCTAAAATCCTCTTTCGGCTCTTCCTGTAGAACTTCTTGTAGAACATCCTGTAGAACCCTTGCAGACTTCCTGTAGAAGTTCACGTGAGCAGTTTTTCGAGATCTGATCACTGTGAAACTCTCTGGAAGGGTGCTAGGGACCCCTTAGGCCCTCTTCTCACCTTCCCAACCTCCTGCAAGCACCCACTCCATTTCCTTTCGCCAATCAACCTCTGCACAGTCAAAAATCGTTAAAGCACATGCATAATAATTCTGCAAAATTACTCAAAAATGCAAAAAGATGCTTTTCCATATTTTCCTTTAAAATTAGCTTAGTCACATGCATTTTACCTTTCCAAGATCCAATGGCATCCATTTCCGCAGCTTTCATCTCTTTTCTTGCACCAATAGGGTTAGCCGGTAAAACTAGGGCTTGCTAGGGTTTGCATTTTCTTTCAGCTTTCAACTTCTTTCTACAAGTAGACTAGCCTCTTTTGAGTTAGCTTTCATCCATCATAGTTAAAAGCTTCTTCTAAGAGCTCATATAAGTTGGATTAAGCTCCTAACAGACTTGTGCCAGCTGATCAAGTGACAACCTGCGGCAAGAGCTAGTACTTGTGCATATAGCACCGTCGCTTCCAAGTTTGTTATGAACAACCGGGTCGATAAAAGAAAAGAAGGGAGTCCCAAGAGTTGCAGCATCATTGCTGCAATACTGGAGCTCACTATATTTTTGGTGCCGTTGCCGGGGAAGCGTCAGAGTATTTGTGATTGCTGCTTTTCTTCTATTTTCTACTGCAACCTTCTGCTAAGTAGTTTATTTCAGCAAGAGTAGAGTAGTTGTTTCATTTCTGCAAAAGTAGACTAGACATTTCCTGCTTTCCTAGACTAGCATTTCAATTCTGCAAGCGTAGATTAACATTTCAATTCTGCAATTTCAATTCTACAAGCGTAGCTTAGCATTTTATTTCTGCAATTTCATTTCAACAGCATAGATTAGTCATTTCCCGCTTTCATTTCAATTCTGCAATTTTCATTCTAGCAAAGTTTACTTTAGTTAGTTTCAATTTGTTGTTCAATCAATTTCAGTTTTGCAGGTACAAGCAGAGAAAAACACAAAAATCAACCAAAAATATTTCATTTCATGCCTCGTAGGAACAGAGACAATTCAGGAAAATTCTTACCCAACACCCCCACCACATCACTGAGTCACCCTTCTCTCTTCTTCAGTGGCAGTGAACCTCCAGAGATATACGAAGATCCTCTAACAGAAGAAGAGAAAGAAAACATTCCTCTTGAGACCATGGCTGAACACAGAAACGGTATAGGAGATGAGGAGAGAATAGAAGGTGCCTTTCCCATCCGAGAGACCAATGGGGACACAAAAATGAAAAACATAAGTCCCTCAGCCTTACCTCACTTCCATGGATTGACCACTAAAGACCCTGATACCTTCTTGTTTGAGTTTGTTGTCCTTTGTCGAACCTATGACTATGCAGAAGACGAGCAAAAGTTGAAACTCTTTCCCTCTACCCTCAAGGATGTAGCACTACGCTGGTTCATGGGGTTACCTGGAAACAGTATGACAACTTGGGCTCAGATACAAAAATCCTTTAACAACAAATACCGGGATTACTGTAGGTCAAAGGAAACGAAGGGAGAAATCTTTGAGATGACCATGGGAAGCAATGAATCTTTAGAAGACTATGAAGAAAGGTTCCAACTTAGTTATAAAAGAGCTAGGTGCACACTTGATCTCGAATCTCTGAAGCTGGTTCTACTCCGAGGAATCCTTGAAGACCTTCTAGATACCCTCCATTTGCTGGCTGGTGGAGACATCTACCAACTGCCTTACGATGACATACAAACTATGTTTAGAAACCATTCTAGGGCAGCCCGGAAAAGAGGTAGGGGGAATCAACTTTCAGCCAGTGCCACCTTCTCCAAACATGAGTTTGCAAATCAGATGGAAGACCTTAAAAGTGAGATGAGAAAGACCATTGCCATGCAACTGGATAATTTCCAAATCAACAGAAGAAAGAAGAAGATGAGAGGGCTTTGGAAATCTTTTGTCCCAGATGTACAAGGAAACATCCTCGGAACGAGTGTCTATTGCACTCAGTAGAGGTATGTTTCGTTTGTGAGGAAGACCATCCTACAAACCAGTGCCCAACCTTACCCGGACTTAAAGCTATGTACCAAGGGGCTGAAGGAGCCACTGAAACACTCTACTTTGTAAACCAAAGGAGGCCACATGGATCCAAACCTTACCAGCAGGGGATGCAAGGGACATCCCAAACTTACTACAACCCTAACCAACCCACTCACATACCTTCTTGGGGTCCCCCTGCTCATCCTTCTTGGTCCGCACCCCCTCCTTGGTCATATCCATCTCAATACCATACTCAACCTGCTGCTCATTTGTTTCATTCTGATGTTCAGTCACAACTTCAGTGGAATGCACCTCAACAGGGGTGGAGGCCCCAATACAACTCTCCTTCCGCTATTTTGCCTCCACTACCTACTCAACCACAACCATTACCTCCTGCTCCTCCGAGACAACCCCAGATGCCTGCTCAACCGAACCCAAACCCCAATAACAGACATGCCCAATAGGTATATACTTGAGAGACAACATGCCCTACCTATGCTATGGAGATTCAGGAGATCAACCTATGATTTGGGAAGGTCCTCCCAGATAGCCAACCTCCTCCTAAGGAGGATGAGGAAGAGAAATAGGAAAGTGAACCCAAAGCCATTCCACCCTTTCCTGAGAGACTAACTGGAACCACGCAACCAAACCCAAAAGAGACTGAACTTTTGGGCGAGCTTAAACAGTTATGTGTGAAAATACCACTTCTCCAGGCCATAAAATATGTACCAATCTACAACAAATTGATCAAAGATAAGTGTTTCAGACACCTAGGCAGGTGCAAGAGAGATGCCCCAACTATCAATGTCACAGGACAACTGTACGACCTAATGTTGGGACAAGTAATCTGTCCAAAATATCTAGACCCTGGGAGTCCTGTAGTTGATGTTCACATCAATGGCACCATAATCCCCCACACCCTGATTGATCTAGGGGTTGCCATTAATGTGATGACCAGGGACACTATGCTTAAACTCAACCTTCAGAGTTCCCTAAGAAAGACCTCAATAGTATTGTAGTTAGCAGACCGCTCCACCGTGACACCTGAAGGTATTGTGGAAGATGTCATGGTCTCCGTTGATTCTCGGGAGTACCCTACGGACTTCTTGGTCCTTCAGCCAAAGGCAAAACTCACGGGATACCCCCTCATTTTGGGAAGGCCTTAGTTAGATACTACAGATGCTTACATCAGTTGTTGAGCTGAAAGCATGACCATCAAGAATGGGCCTATGTCCAAACAGCTAGTCCTATATCCTCCTGCCTAAACTCTACTAGAACATGACTTGCCTCTCTGGTTGTGCACCATTGTGCATAGTGGAAGCCACTGGGGGAGGTCCTCCAACCGAGGATGACCTTATTGAGAATCTGATTCAGAATCCACCTCCTAGTGTGCTGCCATTAGAAGAGTTGGTAGAAGACACCCAAGCCAGTGCTTTAGTGGATCTCTGTGTGGTTGATCCAACCTATCCCCGAGTTAAGAATGTGGAATTTGGCCCTGAAAGAACCTTGAAGATCAACTCATCCCTATCCCCCTCTTAGGAGAAGGAGCTGTGTAGCTTATTGAACCACCATTTGGATGCTTTTGCTTGGAGTTATAAGGAGATGAAAGGAGTCCACCCTTCAGTCTGTACCCATCACATTTACATTAAAGAGTATTGTAAACCAGTCAGACAGCCTCAGAGGAGAATGAATCCAGCCCTTAAGGACATTGTCAAAGAAGAACTGCAAAAGTTTCTGGATGCAGGATTCATCTACCCCATCTCTGACAACGAGTGGGTTTCTCCTCTAGTGCTTGTGCCCAAGAAAAACGGGAAGTGGAAAATCTGTGTTGATTATCGAGAACTTATCAAAGCCACCAAGAAGGACCATTTCCCTTTGCCTTTCATAGATCAAGTGTTAGATGGACTGGTAAGGAAGAAGTTCTTTTCCTTCCTAGATGGGTTTAGCGGGTATAATCAAATCCAAATCAGCCCGGAAGACCAAGATAAGACCACTTTCACTTGTCCATGGGGTACCTTTGCCTACCGGGTCCTTCCCTTTGGGTTATGCAATGCTCCTGCCACTTTCCAGAGAGCAGTACTGAGCATATTTGCTGAGCTGGTTCATGATTTGGTGGAAATCTATATGGATGACTTTACTCCTTATGGGTCCAACTTCCAAGAAGCATTGACTAACCTGGGAAAAGTTTTAACCAAGTGTATTGAAATGAACCTATCCCTCAGTCCAGAAAAATGTGAATTCCTGATGACTGAAGGGACTGTGCTAGGTCATACAATTTCTCAGCAAGGATTACAGGTGGATCCCAACAAGATTGCTATCATCCAAAGGGTTCCACCTCCTCAAAAGGTAAGAGATGTTCGGAGTTTTCTAGGCTTAGCAGGATATTATAGAAGATTCATTAAAGATTTTAGTAAGCTAGCCTCTCCATTGTTTGGTCTTTTGGGGAAAGATGTTGAGTTTATATGGACTGACAACTGTCAAGAGGCTCTGGATGTGTTGAAAGGTAAGCTGGTAACTGCCCCAATCTTGAGAGGTCCAAACTGGGCCCTACCTTTCCACATTCACACAGATGCCTCGAACAAAGCCATAGGAGCAGCCTTAGGACAAGTTGAAGAGAAGCTATCGTATGCCATATATTTTGTCAGTAAAAACCTGTCCAAGGCAGAGTTAAACTATACCATAACCGAGAAAGAGCTCCTAGCTGTAGTCCATTCCCTAAACAAGTTCAGACACTACATCACTGGTTATCAAACATTCGTACACACTGATCATGCTGCAATTAGGTATTTGATGAATAAACTTGATGTAAATGCTTGTATCATTAGATGGTTACTTTTATTGTAGCAATTTGATTTGACCATTATTGATAAGCCAGGTAAGGAAAATGTTGTTGCTGATTTTCTGTCTAGACTAGATTTGTCTGCAGGTGAAGAAGGGATGGTGGACGATCAAATGCCAGATGAACACCTGTTTGCTATTTCAGTACTCTCTCCATGGTTTGCTGATATAGCAAATTACTTGGTTTCAGCACAGTTCCCGCCACACTTATCCTCAAAAGAGAAGAGCAAGATCGTGAGGAAAAGCACCCCATTCACATGGATTGGGGGCAACTTGTTTAAACTTGGCCCGGATTAGATTTTGAGGCGTTGTGTCAGGGAGGAGGAAGTTTTTGACATCCTCCTAACCTGTCATGATGGGCCCTGTGGAGGCCACTTTGCAGCGAAAAAAACCGCTTTCAAAATTCTACAGGCAAGCTACTATTGGCCCACTCTTCATCAAGATGTCAGCAGATACGTCAGCCAATGTGACCAATGTCAAAGGATGGGGAAACCGACTCCAAGGGATGAAATTCCCCTCGAACCTCAAGTGACCTTCGAACCATTTGAGAAGTGGGGCATGGACTTTGTGGGTCCTATCAACCCTCCTTCAAACCAAAAGTCTTACATCATTGTGTGCACAGACTACCTAGAAAAGTGGGCAGAAACAAAGGCAATCAAGGCAACAACAGAAGAAAAAGTGGCTGAGTTTTTGAGGGAAAATATCTTCTACAAGTTCGGCTACCCAAGAGAGTTAGTCACAGATCAAGGAAGTCAGTTTACCTCTAACCTGATTGAAGACCTGCTCGCTCATCACAGGATTAAGCACAAAACTTCCACCCCTTATCATCCGCAAGCAAATGGACAGGTGGAAGTCACTAACAGAGATTTGGAAGAGATTTTGACTAAAGTGGTGAGCAGCAGCAGAAAAGATTGGGCAGATCGCTTGGTTGAGGCCACCTAGGCCTACAACACTACTTGGAAAACTACAACAAGTTTCACACCTTATGAGTTGGTCTATGGGAAGAAGGCTTTGTTGTCCATAAAATTTGAATATAACACATTGAGGTTGGCAACTCAGCTGGACCTAGATCTCAGCCATACACAATAGGAAAGATTAATTTCGCTGAATGGAATAAATGAACAGAGAATGCAGGCCCTTCTCCACTCATAGGTGGTCCAACTTCAAAGGAAGATATGGCATGACCGACACCTTAAAGAAAAGCAATTTCATCCAGGAGATTAGGTGTTGCTATATGATTCAAGATACAAGGATTTCAAAGGGAAGCTAAGAACAAGATGGTTGGGACCATATACAGTGGAGAAATGCAACAACAATGGTTCAGTCCTTATCAGGACCATTGATGAAGAAGCCATCCCCATGCTCGTTAATGGGCATCGATTGAAAATCTACAGGAAGCCCCTTTCTAAGCAGGAGTTCATTAAAACTCTGGATAAATTAGTGTTGGTAGTGGAGCAGGCCCCTGTCTCCACTCCACCCACACTTTGAACACAAAAAAAGGGAAAAAAAACAGAAAAAAATAAAAAAATAAAAGATCTTTGGGTGAAAACCTCTTGGAGGTGCCCAGGGTAGACAGTGAGGGTGAAAACCTCCTGGAGGCGCCTCAACTGTCTAAAAAAAAAATAATAATAAAAGAAAGAAGAAAAGAGAAAAATAAAAATAAACATAATTTCTGTTGAATAATTGCAGGTTGCAGGAAGGACATTGCAGGTTAGGAGGATCGCACAAGACAAAGACAGAGGTCAGCACCAGGCTGCAAGCATCCCTCGCAATCCATTCCTCCATGACCACTACCCTTTCCTAAGATTTGGTCTCATTCGGGCTAAGATTTCACCTTCTACAAGAAGTTCTGTCTTCTACAGGAAGTTTTATGTCTTCTATAGGAAGATCTTGTAGAACCTACAGACAAGCCAAAATAAATCTCAGAAGAGGACCCAAAGGTTGGGAATCTATCTATGAGGCCTGTAAACATCCCTGCTTCCATCCATCGCCATATGTCGCCGTTTTTCCATCTCTATACACCTCCATTGCACTCATTCTTTTATGTTCCTACACAGTCACACACAGAAATCCTATTTTCTTCATACCGCTAGCAAAAACTTTTTAATGACAAATCAAACAGCAATTTTTCACTCACCATACCTGCTACCCTCCATCTAGACTCCTCATCAGCTGAGACCCTCATCAGCAGTATAGCCTTGCTCATTCTAGCTTGCATTCCAAGAGGAGAAGCAGCTACAGGACATCCTACAGGATTCAGAGCTGATCCCTCTGAAAGACATACTCTAGAGACAGGGACAACAAAGTATGGCAGAAGAGACATGCATGGAGCTCTTCTTGAATGTAAGAACATCAGCAGTAGCCGAGGCCAAGCATGCAGTGTGCATGCAGCAACAGCAAACGAAGGAATGGGTTCCGAAACCTAGAATCTGCATAACACGGCCGCGACCACGCAAGTAAGTGCTTAAACTCGTTCTTCAATTGCATAAATCATATTTTAAAAGTTGCATGACTATGGCAATGGTTCAGATTGAGTGGAATTGGTGGCCAGTCAATTGGCCACCCTCGGCCAGTTACATATCCTCGTGGAATCCAAACGAGCCCCGTTACATTCAAAATTGCCGGTTAGATGTGCAGCCATCATGTGTGGAGTATCCATTCAGGGAGAAATCGTCGGGACTAGTAATGGTGGCGGCGGATAATGAGAGAGAGGAGGTGATGGCGGTTAGAGAAACACCACGAATCACACCGTAGTTAAAAGACGCTCAGTGAAAACATGCACCACCCTCTGTTCATTCTGCACTCACGACGTTCTCGACTGGAGTACGTATCCACCACTTCCAGAATAGTTAACCAGTCATCCTCCACCAGTTTTTCTGCCTGTTTTCGAAAATCTCTCGCCTATCGGGCTCTATCGGAAGCACAGATTCATTCTACAGGAACCGGGAGCCTTCTACAGGAAGGGTTCTACAGGAAAGGCAGAGAACAACTCTGTGGAAGGAAAACCTGGAATTTTCATTGAATTTGAAGCTCTAAACGAGGTAGGCTCGAAAAAACTTCTCTGTGCATGATTTGTTTGTACAAGGTGGTGAATTGAATGGCATCAGTTTGAAAAACGAGAGTAAAAGTCTGCCTGTGCATTGAGAAAAAAACGTGAAAGTTTGCCTGCATATTTCACTGAGTTTACCCAGTTCTTCCTCTGCATTCTGAAATCTCCTCATCATTTTTAAATTCTCCTGTAAGGAAGATACCTGCAGCAATAGAGGCCACCTTGTGTGTGTGAAAACAAAAACTGAATTTACATATCTATCTATGTGCTGAGAAGAGAACCTGTGTCCTTATGCTCTATTTTGTAAAAGCAAAATTCTTCTTTTCATAAACAAACAGTCGAATTCTGGGTGACAGCAGTCTTGAAACAAGGGAATTATTGCTGTTTGATATTGTAAGGAACACACGAGAAATTCCTTCTGGGGTTCAGAAGAAATCGAATTCAGCTATCCTTAGTTCCAGTGATTGACTGTTTGTTTTCCTAAGCATTTTCTCTTTGGGTTAAAACATAAAAAGAGCACTCAACATCATGCCAAGAGGATTCATAAGGAAAGAACCCTTGGACTCTAGAAAGTTGCACAAGCACCCTGAGGTGGTGGACCTTTTCACCCGAGCAAATTGGATATCTTTCTTTGACAAAATTCAGGGTCATGATGAGGAGATAATTGAAGAGTTTTTAATGTCCCTGAGACCGCATTCAAAGAAACATGCCACAGTTAGTTTTAGGGGTTTGACCCTAGAACTCACCCCTGAGCTCATCAGTAGAATTATTCATCTACCATTGGGGCTCCCTTGGAGCAAAGAAGAGAGATCCTTGGGCCAAGTTGCTAAGAAAACATTTTTTCTGCCCGAGGAGCATCCTATAGAAGACAAAAACGGAGTTAGAAGGGAAAGCTTGCCTTCTCTCTGGAGTGAAGTTAGTTATCAAATTATGAAGTACATAACATGTGAAGGGAGGTTTAGCATCATCTACGGATATCATTTCAGGTTGTTATGTGAATTAAGGCATGGGATTGACTTGCCTCCAGCCAAGAAACTGAGCATCCCATATTTCCTTCTTCGGTCCTTAATTGAATGTGGTACAAAACTAAATGAAGGGATCCCAAATCAGTTGGCCCACCTTGGGCTCATCAAACTGTTGGTGGAAGATGCTTTACACACCTATACTGTCCCCATATCTTGGGAAATCTTCAAAAACATGTCCAGGGATGAAGACATTAGAACTTTGGCTGAAAACATCATCCCATCCAGCAGTGAGGAGGGGGAGCACACTGAACAAATTGAGAAAAACAATGATGAGGGAACATAGGACATTCAAGCAGAGGGCAAAACAGAGGAAGAACAGAAAGAAATTGGCAAGACTGCTGAGCCTAAAACAGAGGAAGAAACAATAGCAAAAACAACAAGGGAAAAGAGGATACAGAGTAGAAAGGAAAAGGCTGAGAAAGCCCAAATGAAGGCTGCCACAGCCAAAGCAGGCACCCAGAAGGAAAAGGGAAAGGCACACCCTGAGATATCAGTCATACAGACAGAAACAGTGGACACAGAGATTTCTACAGGAAGCGAAGAAAAAGACCAGCAGGAAGAGAAATCCCCGGAGACGTTGGCAAGGGAGGCAGCAGTTGTGCTTGTTGCATTAAGCACACCTGCAAAACAAAAAGGAAAGAGAAAGAGGCAAACCTCCATGTACTTTAAAGCCAGGAGAAGCACAAGGATCAAAGTGGGCAAACCCCAGCCACAATCAAAGGAACCAATTGTCATTGAGGACACAACCACTAAACTGAAAGAAGAGTCTCCTTCAAAGATATCCATCACTTATGAAAGAGGAAGCCCAAAAACCTCCACCTAGAGAGAAAGAATTAGGTTGATGGACTCAAAAGCAGCTCTACAGGAAGCTGAAACATTTCTACAGGAAACTCTAGCGAAGTTAAAAGAGACTGAGAAATTGGAGGAGAAGGCAGCCAAACAATCACAGGGAGAAGAAAAGACTGAGGAGATACTAGAGCCAAGCCCTCAGCCTAGCTTGGGTTCATATTAAAACCTGTTAGAAGGTGGGAAGATCATCCCACAGAAGTTTTCTGTACCACTTTTCTTTGCATTGGAACAAGAGCGGGTTAGGAATCACACTTGGATGAGGATTGCCAAATCCAAGGGTGTTGCAGGCATAGGCCACCTGGAGGAATAGCTAAAAGAATCAAGAAATGAGTTGGCCATAGTGAGGCACATGGAAAGAAGTCAAAGAGCTAAATTATAGGAAGAGAATGAGCTGCTGAGAAAGCAGTTGCAGCTACAGGAAGGTCATAAGGAAGATAGGCCGTCCATTGTGGGGGAGCAACAGTAGTAAGAAGGACCTCCAACAGACAGGGAAACAACTGAGGAACAGCAGAGAGAGGAAAAGCTGCCAACTGATGTTGAGATGCTGACAAAACTGCTACAGGAAAAGGAGTCACAGGCAGCAGAAGAAATACAGGCTTTAAAACAATAGGTGCAAGAGAAAGAAGCCCAAATGGCTTGCATGGCCAACTGGGCAGTAAAAGATTTACAATGCAGGCAACCTGCTAAGTCATATGCATTATATCTTAAATATCAATGGTTGTAATTTCAAATTAACACACTAGCCCAAAGGGGCACCATTCCATTCCAGAATTACAATCAGTTCATTTATTTGTGTGATAGTAGCTCAGCTGAAGATAAGGCCAAGTTAGCAGAATTCTATTTACACAACTTGGAACTTCCAAACATGAATCTATGGGACCCCAGTGCAGCATTGGGAGATGTGAAACTAATGGCCATGGCCTCTTGGTTAAACCATGAGGAAAAAAGAGCAGCAGAAATTCGGAAAGTTATAGATAGGGAGCTAAGTGAGCCACTCATGATCAGAGCAGAACCAAAAGATCCCTCAGCTTTAGTGTATTCCCATCAACACCTGGCCAACAACCCTCAGGTTCTCCCAAACTACATTGAAAGACAAGCTCAAGCCATTACTCACTTTGAGGACATGGAAAGACTGTTGGGTGATAACTGCATTCATGCTTGCACAAGGAGATGGAACACATTGTCCCACAGTCTGAAAATAAGAGAGTACCACTCCCCAACAAGGATGCGGGAGGCTTTGGCCAGAGTACCCCTTTACAAACAGTCAATGCAAAATCTGAAGGCCAACTGGATTGGCCTAAAGTTCAGTCCTCCATTGCTTTTGGGACTGCTGGAAGGGGTCAAAGAAGAAGAAGAACACAGGCAATGGGAGGAGGTAGAGAGAAAAGTAGGGTTTCATGACCAAGAAGAGGACATCACCTCGGAAGCCTGGGATGTTAGAGAGGCAGTCAAAGCAATCAAAGATGATGAGCTGGATTAGTTGCTCAAAGGATGAGCAACACATTCAGCAGGGGGTGATGATGAGCCCCAAAAATGGGTAACTTATTGGGCTCATTTTGCCTATTATTCTCAATTAATCCACCATTCTTCATATTTTTATGCATGCTTTTGAATATATTTATGTTAATTGAATGAATGAGAATAGTTACTTGACCACAAAGTCTAATACATGCTTATTGCAGATTTTTGGACATCTTTTGGACCAAGGTCAAGCAATTATGAGCAACTTAACAGCCAAATACGAAGGAACAAGGCTGAGGAATTGTAGGAAGGGTGTCTCCTACACTAAATGACCCCTTCCTTGAGTTCTCCACCATCATCTCGGAGTTCAATAGCCCACCAAAGAGGATTTCAAGGGGCAGCCGAGCAGATTTTGTGAAGTGGCTGATTAACTGCAGTTTGAGTAGCTAAGCTCCTAAAGTCAAGGAGGGCTGTTGGGAGTCCTCGTGGTGCATAAGTAAGAAGGCTTCAAGCCTTGGTGAAGTTTTCGCACTTTAGTGAAACTCTGCATTTTAGCTCATTTTGAGCTCTTGCTGTAAACAGTTTTGTGACATGATTATTTTTTGAGTAATGGAGATAAATTTCACTTTGCACCAGCTCTGATATTTCTTAGGAGGCTGTAGCTCTTGGGGTTGGGCTCAACCCAAATGCCAGTACCTCCTTTGTGTATTTTTATGTGTTTTCCTTGCATTCATAGAATAATTTCTGTTATTTAGGTTAAGATCTTGCTTTGATACTTAGGTTGTTTTTTATGATCAAAATATAATTTCACGCTTCAGGTTGATTTGACAGTTTGGTAACAGAAAAGATCTGCAAAAAGGCCATCAAGAAATCCTTGATCTCATCTCTCCCTCCTTGGGACCATGAACTGAGACCAAGGCATACTTGTTGCCACAAAAACACTGTTTTTGCCTTTACATGCAATTGTTGGTGTTAGATTTTTAGTTGGAAAATTTGATACCAGTTGTACTTGCATGTTTAGATCTCTTCTTGCTTAGTTTCCATAGTTATCTTGCATGATTTTCTGTCTATAAACTTATGTTCATCACGTTTTTGGTTTTTAGGTCAAATTAGGTCAAAATAGATAGATCTTTGGTTTTTCTAGCCTTTTTTCGATCAGTTTTGGAAAATAATGTGCAGAGCACCTGTAATACATTCCTGCCTACCTTTCCTCCATCATACAACCTGCTTCAACCCCTAATCCAAGATTCCTTCCCTTCATTTGCCACACTTTTCCCAATTTGCCCTAATTTCTACTTTCTTGTGCAGCATTGCTCCCTCCATCCTTGAACAAATCCAACCACCTTCATCACTCCTTATCTTCATTCACTAGGTCCTAGACCCCTTCACATCCTCATCCATCCTCCATTTCCACTTTCCCACCATTTTTCCACCATCAACCCTCTAAAATCCTCTTTCGGTTCTTCGTGTAGAACATCCTGTAGAACCCCTGCAGACTTCCTGTAGAAGTTCACGTGAACAGTTTTTCGAGATATGATCACTGTGAAACTCTCTGGAAGGGTGCAAGGTACCCCTTAGGCTCTCTTCTCACCTTCCAAACCTCCTGCAAGCACCCACTCCATTTCCTTTCGCCAATCAACCTTTGGAAAATCAAAAATCGTTAAAGCACATGCATAATAATTATGCAAAATTACTCAAAAATGCAAAAAGATGTTTTTTCCATATTTTCCTTCAGAAGTAGCTTAGTCACATGCATTTTACCTTTCCAAGATCCAATGGCATCCATTTCCGCAGCTTTCATCTCTTTTCTTGCACTAGTAGGGTTAGCCGGTAAAACTAGGGTTTGCTAGGGTTTGCATTTCCTTTCAGTTTTCAGTTTTTTTCTACAAGTAGACTAGCCTCTTTTGAGTTAGCTTTCATCCATCATAGTTAAAAGCTTCTTCTAAGAGCTCATAGAAGTTGGCTTAAGCTCCTAGCGGACTTGTGCCAGCTGATCAAGTGACAGCTTGCGGTAAGAGCTAGTACTTGTGCATATAGCACCGTCGCTTCCAAGTTTGTTACGAACAACCGGGTTGATAAAAGTAAAGAAGGGAGTCCCAGGAGTTGTAGCATCATTGCTGCAATACTGGAGCTCACCAACAAGTAGCTTAAAATCCTCCATAATCACTGTTCTAACATGGGTATCAAATCCTCCATAATCACAATTCTAACATGAGTATCACTCTCAATATTGTTAATAAAAATTAAATATATATATATGTATGCTTATTAATGTATTAATCAATAGTATATTATATCTAAATTACATTTTAATGTATTATATAATATAATTCAAAAAAATTAGAAACATGTCCCCTTATTTTAAAGGAAACTTGTATAAGAATTTGAAAAAAATTAAATTAAAACTCTCATAAAAGAGAAATAGGTTGGAAATTTCAATGCATTTACAAAATATAAATATTAAATTTAAATGAAATGTATGAAAAAAATTCATAAAGGAAAAATTTATTATATTATATTATCAAAAACAAATTTAATACTAATTTTTATAAAAGAAAATTCTTAGTATACTTTGAAAAAAACAAAACTGGAAAATGTGTATATTAAATTTAAAGGAAATCCTTGAAAAACTTTACATGAAACGGAAAATCATATATATATATATATAAACACATAAAAAAATAAAATTATGTCATTCCACATTTCATTAACTATGTTGCTCATGAATAACGAGGTTATTAATTTAGATTTTATGACTGTTGATAATTAATGAGGACCTTTCCTTCAGATCTGCCATGATCTTCCACCTTAGTTAGATACCCACATGCTCATTTCATCGTTTAAAGCAATATTTAATGAGGGAAAGGGTGGTTCGAGGTTGTGCTGCCACTTGTAGCTTCAAGCATCAAGTATCTGACTCCATTCATTTAATATCTTTGACAACAACCTGGTGCTTGGTCACTTGGCCGTTTCTCCATCATAGGATCAAGGTTGGAGGATTTGACGGTCGTCACACTCCAGAATCATTGGTATGGTGTTTTTTTGGCTTCTCATTGTGCGCGACTTCTATTTTTCGATTTGCAAAACTTAGGGTTCGGCTCTACATTTTGTCTAAGGGTATGAAGTGTCACCATGCTGTTGGGTTAATCTCCTTGGCCCACTGGATTCGAGCATGCGTTCAGGTAGTGGGTTCAAAAGTTGTTTACAGTTAAAAAAAAAAACCTTAAGAAGCTTTTATTTCCCATCCGTTCGAAGCGCTTCCCTGACCCGTTGGTTCATGGTATGCAGATATTAATCTGTCCACGATTGTGCACGTCCCAGAAAGGATGCGATAAGACAAATTTACGCTTCTGTGGGGGTAAGATCCATGTACGCTACAATTTGTTTTTTGAATTGGTCTGAATGTGAACAGTCACTAACAACGGTGACAAGTTTTACAGATGCTCACGGCTGCTTCTCGCCCAAAACTCCTCTCACACATGTAATGTTGCAACCATGAGCTTCTAAATTGCTTCAGTCGTTTAGTTCTTAATGCATCGGTCGTTTAGTTCTTAATGCCTTACATGTTTTAATCTCGGCATCCTTGTAATCGCAAGTAAGGTCTCGACAATGTGTTTTCAATAGATTTAAGAAGTTGGAAGGTTCTCCTCACGCTGATTACTGTCTTCTGGTCACAAGTCGATTTAATCACTCCACCTTCTGATGAACTCACGACGAGAAAGTGCCTCATAGCTTCTGCTAGCCATGGAAGCATTCCGCTTTGTTGTTTTTAATGTTATATTTTGAAGTTTATATGTAACCCCATGTCGAGGCATGGCCATCTTTAGGTTCATAGCTGTACTGAGAGACACTGCATGAGGGTTGTAATTTTATTTGGTAATTTTGTTTGGAACAGTCCGAAATGGGACGACACTATAAACTGGTTTGACTTTGGCTAAATGGGTTTAAGCCATGTTTGATGTTTCTCATTCAGGCTTCAATTATAATTCAAGAACCTTCCTTAACTAAATTTTGTTACTCTGTTTGGTCGGTTCCAGTACTATTCTGGTTTTAATGAGTGTCAGTGTTTTTCGCTTGAGTAACTTGGAAATTTAGACAGGAACGAGGGCGGTTGGCTCTCGGTTATTCCTACGGAAATCGACTGAGAGCCACGAAGAACCCTTGCGATTCAGTTAATGTCTTATTTTGGTACAGTTGATAATAAGTATGGTTATGCAATGATTTATAATAGTTATTCTGTCAATGAAATATCATCTTCCTATTGCATCTGACAGTTAGCATTATCTCAAGGTTGCATCTATAGAAAAGTGTATAGTTACATAATGAATTCCTTTCAGTTTAGTCTCTGTATTCTCTATGCAACTAGAACACATCTCATGTTTGATTAAAAGAAATTAGCACTTGCTCTAAAAGCTAGAGACTAATCATAATATGATTTCTTTAATTTTCTAATGTAAAGTTAATCCAAAATGGTTAATTTGTTTTCCTAGAAAAGTATAAAGCTATCGGTGCTTCTTACCTTATAATTCATCAGTTTATGTAAAGCAATAGGATATAATCATCAATACAAAAAGATAGCATATGTTTAACAATAAACCATGATAGAACATATGTATTTGTCTGTTAGATATCTATTAATGAATAATATTAAACCCTTGTAGCTAATATATACTAAACACAACATGTATTACTTATATGGCTCTACTTAATTTATAACTATGTAAGTGGTTCCCTTTTCTTGGAAGGTCTCTCCACCCGGCCATGGATTTGGTGATTACATCCAAATTCCCTCTTGCTACTCCTGAAATTCAATAAGTCTTTCTCAGTTTGGTATCTTGGGCATCAGGACTGCAGTCCAGCCTCAAGTCTCATACCTTTTCGACTGTCACTCACAATTCAAGTCTCATACCTTTTCGACTGTCACTCACAATTTTCCCACTGGTACTTTCGTCCAGCTCAAGGAAAATCTGGGCAGTATCCCTCATGCTTCTTTTTCTCTGTATATTTTCCAACCCCTTTAGGGTTCCCCCTCATTTCCTTTTGAGAGGACAGATGAGCAACTATTTGTAATTGTCTTAGGAGTTATCAACTGTTTCTTTCAGTTCTTTGACAAACTGTTTAAATTCTTAATTAATAAGTAACAAAATATGTTCTAGCTATTCAGCCTTAGTTCTTTAACAGTCTATGTTAAACAAGATAAAAGATTGAAGTAAAACTTGGTAACAAAGTAAATGTTTGTGCAGCATAGGGTGTTACAATATATATATATATATATATATATATATATATATATATATAAATGAAATTTATGAAAAAAAATATTATTATAGGAAAAGGAAAATATTCAAAATGTATATAATGAGGAAAAAAATTAATTATCAAGTTGTCATAGTTAAGAGATCGATTTGATGTCCGGAGAAAAATGAAAACAATTTAATGCATTGTCATTTTCATGAAATTATGTGAATATGCAATAATATGTAAATAATAAGAAGGGTAATAGCAAAACAATTAGTCATTGCCTTTAAACTATAATATGTAATTTAAAATAACAATAATAACAAATATTTTGTTACAATTTATTTAAAAAATCACAGGAAACTTTACTAGAGAGGTTAAAATATTTTCCTTATTAAATAAAAATACGTACTTTAAAACTCCATGAAAGCCCTTAATATGAAGTTAAAAAAAAATTCCTTGTAAAACAAAATTGCACAATTTAAAACAACTTTACTCATCTCTTGTTATGGAGGCTAAATTAAGTCTTAATATAACTCTTCATCAATCCATTGTATGCAATATTAATTCTATCTGCCTTATTATTAACTTCATCTTCTTCTAACAATGTATCATAACATAAAAAATAAGATATGACCACATCCAATCAAAATATGGAAACAAACGCTTTAGAAATAGAAAGGAAACACACTTAATGGTCATTGTTTCAAGTATCTCACCTTTAGGTTAGTGAATACTCTCTTGAGAAGTGGAGTTTTTCTGGAACCACCCTTGTAAACACTATTGGTGTGGAAGAGAGACTTAACTTCTATATCGATCACCATCTTTTCAAGTGTTGCAAAGTCTTGTTCTTATCTGACTATTAGGGTTTTCTCAATGAAAAAGCTCCCAATTGGAGCTTGAGAGGTGGATGTAGATGTAGTGCTTGAAACTTGGTTTCTTCCCTTTGCATCTCCAGATGTAACCACTTTTACTGATCTAGTAGGATTAAAGGAACTGATTTCAATGCTCTTGATCTCTGAAATCAAACTACTAACATTCCACTTATCTTCTAACCAAAAAATATATCAAAACATGGTATTGTGCACTTTTTCACTATTAGTAGTGCTTGTAAGAGAAGGTCTTACACCCTTTTAACCCATTGTGGAGCTTTATTATCACTTCAAACAATGTAATTTCCTCTCATTCTATTCAAATCAATTGGTATTGACAGATCCTTCTTGTAATAGGCTCTAGGTGCCTTACCAGATCCCTCAAAAAAGCTAATTCTTTCTTGTAGTGGAGAGCAATGTTAGCATGGTGATGAATCTAGGTGATTGCTATGTCGATGCCTTTACCCATGAAAGAAGAAAATATGAATCATTCAACATGATATGATTGTCTAATAGAAATAACCACACAAAATAACATACAAAATCCCTCTTGTAACACAACAAAAAAAGAGTGAAAAAATATATCCAAGATGTCTATATTTTTTACCTTAGCAATACTAAAAGCCTATACATAAGCCTTGAATATTTATATGGAAGTAACCAAAAATCAAACCCATTGGAAAGGATCAACAACTCTTTTTATTAATAATAAAATATACATCAAATTTCAATTCCGATATGAAGGGAAGACTTTCCCTTGGCTGCAACCTTGTATGAAGTAGATCCATTTTGTGTCTTGTAACCTAGGGTCCCATCACACAATCACATATTCAAGATAATGGATGAACTCCTGTAAATGCCATTGCCTTGGATCTATGTATAGTCTTGTAATATGATCCCTGCATAGATGAGATTTTGGTAATCAATAGGAATAAACTATTTTTTGTCAATACTATGTTTCAAGTCTAGATATTGTCAGTATCCTTCATCCAGAAAAGGGTTATCTTCCCTTGTATACTTTTAATACAAATTTAGAAGGATTTAGTTTCCTCCATACTCAAATTATTTGTTGGTTCCCTCCCTAGATGGCAACTGTCTGTATATTTTGGTTTGCTTGCTCCATAGGGCCCATATCCTTTGTCCCAGTTCTGCTCATTCCCAATCAAACACACGCACAAAGGAAACAAAATGGGCTCTTTAGGAACCTATGATTAATCGATAGCCATAATAAAGGAACATCAATACATGCTTGTTCCCTTCCCCAAGTTACAAGACACAAAATGGATCTACTTCATACAAGGTTGCAGCTAAGGGAAAGCGTTCCTTTCCTACCGGAGGTGAAATTTGATGTATATTTTATTATTAATAAAAAGAGTTGTTGATACTTTCCTATGGGTTTGATTTTTGGTTGCTTCCATATATATATATATATATAATTATTTAAAAAATAATAATAAAATCATTAAAAATTCCAAAAGGATAAAATATGTATATCTTTTTTATCCTTTAAAATTAAATTATCATTTTAATATATTCTAGTCAAAGTTCACTTTTTAATTTGTTCTTACAAAAAATTTAATTGATTTTTTTAATAATAAATATAATTTCCATTTTGAAATTTTGAAAATTCAAATAGAAATTAAATTTAAAAAATTCGACTATAACAATCATATATTAATTTTATAAGAATTATATATTAATTTTATAATAATTATATATTAAATTTTTAAATTTTATAAAATATAATTAAAACCGATTATTTTTGAAATAAAAACTAAATATTATTATTTAATTTTAATTTATAAAATTTAGAAATAATATTATCACCATTGTTAACATATTTAATTAACTTATGCATTTGTTTTATTTAATTATAAAATATTTTCTATCCAAAAGAAAAACAAGAAACATTTTTATTAAAGCCAAACTATAAAAATGGTTGACAAAATCCTAACATTATAGTATGCATGCACAAATATATTTATGAACATGTTTGTTTTTTTTAATGGAATGGATACAAATATCTTGATTAATCCAAAACCATTTTTATGCTTTAATATCATAGTATGCATGCACAAATATATTTATGAACATGTTTGTTTTTTTAATGGAATGGATACAACTATCTGGATTAATCCAGAACCATTTTTATGCTTTAATAATTTCAAAGGCTTCAATGTTTCAATATAGCCACAATACGATTTTCTTGTCTGTGGGGCTTTTTGAATTGCAATTTTATATTGAAGTCTTCCATATAATCTACAAAAAAAAATAAAGCCCAACTTATAGAGTAGTTACCAAAATTAATTTAGGAGCTTCGAGATGTGCTTCTCTGCACGTGTTTCCTTCCTTAGCCTTTACAACACCCATTCTTCATAACCAAGATATATTTATGTTTGTTGGTTTGGTTTCTCTGTATGAACAAATGGTTGGGTAAACCTAGAGATTTATAAATTGGATTCTCACTATCCCTTACTTGTGTTACTCTTCGATATGATAAGATATACTGAGGTCCACCTACCTATGTTGTTGGTATTTTCTTTTTTATAAGTTGTTTGTTGTATATATTTTATTTTTCTATAAAAAGATACTTTTACTTTTAGCAGTTGTGGCTAGCACACAATTCAATCAACATCATAAATACTTTTTTTCACTGAGTAATTGTGATAAGTATTTGTTTTTCACTTACAGTTGCTCATTAAAACTTGGAAAGACATGGAACTTTCTTAATTCCAAACAGTTATATAACCATAAATACCTATCACAATTACTCAACAAAAAACATTGTTACTATATTGTAATATCTCAAATCAAATATATTCTTGACCACCATAGTTAATGTTTCAAATCTTTGAAAAAACTTTCAAACCTAAATTTATTTTTCGACAACTCTAAATTCTTTTCAAAAGAAAAAAAAAGATATAATTTGCTTCAAACTCAATATACACCATTTTTTATATATAATTTTCTTTAAACTCAATATGCAGACTATTTTAAATATTTTTTTGAAGAATCCTTCTAAGAGGACTCAAATTAGCGACCCTGTTTTTTCCCTCTAATCTTTTTTATTATTCCCTATTTTTTCCTTTAATCCTTTTGATTCTTCCCGGGACTGGATGTGCGACTATAAATATTAATGAGTTAAAAGTCCCTGAATATTATTTTTAGTTTTATGATGTGGATTGTATTGAGTGATCGCCCTATCTGATAAAAAGAGAAGTATTTTTTTTAATGCAATTATAAATTTGTAAGGATAAAATTTATTTTATTTTATTTATTATATATATATATAGATATTATTTTTTTTAATTTATTTATTTTATTTTATTTATTTATTTATTTATTTTTATTATTATTTATTTATTTATTTTTTCTTCAGTTTGTAATCTAATGCACAAATGTCATAAACAAAAACAACCTATGGACGAAAATCAATAGCTAAAATGTAATCTATTATTACCTTCGGCTGTCTGCCAAACTAAGGTTTTACTCCATGTAAATTTCCAGCTGCTTATTATTTTCCAGAAATCCAAAACTTACCATGCCACAAAAAGCTACCCACATGGACCATTGAGCCACAAAGCTGCAACAAACACGGAACTGAATATACAGGCAGTTGATTAAAAACACATGCGAAGGGACCTTGCAACAGGTACACAATTTTAGTGGCTTTGGGATGGATGTGTGGAGCTGCCACCCCTCCCACAGCCATGTCTATGCGAGCCATGACGATTCCAAGCGTGTTGAGGCCTGGCATGCTCTTTATGTTTTGCAATATGAAGTTCACTCCACGCGTTGGTAGCTTACACAGGGCCGATGTCATGAAGTGTTGTGAGGAAGCTTGAGTGGGATTCAAGCATGGCACTTCGTTCACAGAAATAGAAGCCTGGTGTCTACGATGCAGTAATCAGGAAACACCTCTGGATATCTGTGGATTAGCATTGGAATTCTATGAATTTACAAAGCACCATTATATGTATTTACAAAGTAGTCTGAAACTATCCGTTGCCATAACGAGACGCATAAGCAAATGCAAAAAAGAAACAAAAACATATTGTTTATTGTATTTTTTTTAAGAAGGCGTTGTTATTTTTCAAAATTTCATTTTCTCGTGCTCAATTTAAAATCAAGTAACATTGTATCATGCATGGCATCACTTCCACCATGCTTCGATGACATACATGAACACCAAAAGGAGGTTGGTAAGTCATTTGGATGCTCGCATGACATACTATGGTATGTCATGGCATCAAGTACTATCTTGTATTGTACTGTCTTAGACGCATTAACGAGCGACTGGCAGAGGGAGTGTAACATCACATTGAATCCCTGATCCTTCCATACGGACCCAGATTGCTGCAACTGACACAGAGTTTTGACATTGCTTTTGTTGGTGGCTGAAGTCGAAAGTTTTCCCGGCCGGCAAACATTCGTAGGCAATTCCTCTACCTGGGTAGATGACTCCCTTCTAAATGATCTTCTTCAGTTGGAACAAGTTGCAACTTTACTAAAATCAAAATTACTGAATAGAGGCCTGATGCGTGATATTTATGAAGTCGGGGTATTTGAAAGGTTGGGATGTTTATCCATGAAGAAATCTAGGGAGGAACTAACCATACTTATTCCGCTAACCTCAGATATTACCTGCTCATTGATTAAGAAAAAAATCTACAGTGAACTAATCTAACTTTGTCACAAAATATCTAACTTTGTCACAAAATAAGAAATTTTAAAGCTTAAAATTTAATTAAAACCAAGAAAAAGGTTTGGATTGTCGAAGTGCTTGATCGCTGTAACAAATCATCAGTGATATTGGTTGTCGAACCCCAAATACGAAGGGGCATTACTTCCTTGGCAAATTTTCTTCCAAGATCCCTAATATGATCATGCATATTTATTTTATTTTCAGTGTCCACATCTAACAGACACTTGTCCTACAGATTTTGAAGCCCAACATTACCCCATATCCTGATAGCTTTATCTCTGTCTTGTCATATGAAGAAACAAGCAATATCTAAGAATATTGACTTATCATTTCTCTCAAGCATTTCATAACTTATTCTAAAACAACCCTCTATCTCCTTGGGAATTTTTTTTTGAAGTCGAACCAATCAATCTTCCCAGTAATCATATTGTTGTCCATAAACTAGTGCACCCACCACTTTCAATGATAGTGGCAATCCACCACACACTCTAACAAACCGATCTACCAAATCTGCAAATTCTTGTAGTGGATGTGGCTGATTAAAAGCATAAGAACAAAAGAGTTGTTTGGATTGCGGGATATTCAATCCCTTTAAATAACAAGGGAAACTACGTAAGTGGTAGTCCCTGCCGACATGCCAAGGTTATAATATCGTATAACCAAGTAACATAAGAAAGATAATTCAATGCCATCCAAATTATATAGAGGCAGCAAAAATGAAGTTTCTTGAGATGCGGGGAAGTAGCTCTTGCGGGTGATCCCCATTGTTGTGACCCATGCCATGTTGGATTGATCGAGGGGCTGATGTATGATCTTTGTTTCAACATTGTAGGATGTGGAAACCTAGTATGAGTTTGAAACAACCGTAAAAAAGTAAAGTCTAGTTTATACAAGGTGAATTGCAAGGAATAATATTATATATTACTCACAGTCAATCTTGGAAATCAAGTCAAGAAGGTATAAAACAAAGTGAAAGTGGATTAAACAGAACTGAATGAATAAATTAATAAAAATGGGCAGAGGAGGTACTTGTCTTTCAAGCTTCCTATAATATCTGGGTTACACGTGTACTGCATGCAAAATATGAGTGTATGTATAAACATTGAATAATTATCTACCAATGTTCTTTACCTGGATTTTCCATGAACCTGCTGACAACTCCAACTGCATGTGAAATGTCAGGTCTTGTAGATACAATCGCATACATTAAGTTGCCTACAACATTTGCATATGGTACATGAGACATATACTGCTTTTCTTCATCAGTTCTAGGACTCAAAACCGAAGAAAGCTTAAAATGGGAAGCTAGTGGAACATTAATAGGTTTCACATTGTTCATAGAGAAATTTTCAAGTACTTTCTCCACATACTTTTGCTGTGATAACCAAAGCTTACCATTTTTCATCTCTCTGTGTATCTCCATGCCCAAGATATGTTTTGCTGCTCCAAGATCCTTCATATCAAATGTCCTAGAGAGTTGAGCCTTTAACCTGTTGATCTCTTCCATGCTTTTGCTTGAAATAAGCATATCGTCAACATACAAAGCTAAGATAATGAATATGCCATTGAAACTTTTGAAGTATACACAATGATCATACTCACTTCTTATAAAGTTCTGGCTCACCATGAAGGTATCAAACTTCTTGTACCATTGTCTGGGAGACTGCCTCGGACCATACAATGATTTATTGAGCTTGCAAACTAATCTTCTGTTGTGACATTGTACAAAACCTTCTGGCTGTTCCATATATATCTCTTCATTCAAATCACTGATCCGAATTGGATCCATGAAAAATAATCGAAGTGCCATGACTGTATCAAATCAGGACAGACTTCGAATTTGTGAACAAAGAGCGATCAGGAAGACCTCTGGACAGTGGCAGTTTGCAGCCAACAAGGAACGACAAAGACCTCGGTCAAAGTGCGTTGATTGAGGCCCATGGAGACTACGTAGGAGGAAAAACTGCCAGTTGGGAAGCCCAGATCAGGAAACGGAGGCCATTTCTGATGCGCATTGCTAGGCAAAATTTCTCGAAAAGGAAAATCCCCGAAGCGCTCGGTCACATGGGAAGTCGGGAAACCGTAGGGAAGGCGCTAAGGCAAAAGGCGGGTCCCGCGCTCCAAAACCGACAGTATATCGGAGGCATCCTTGGGCGGTAAGCAGATTTGGCTGAAAACGAGCGATTCCATTCATCGCACGACATGTGTCTGACAGATGAGAGAGGAAACCGCCTCTCATCGCGCACTAACAGTCGAGCAAGTCAATCGCGTGAAATGAGCGAACACCATGGGACCGGGGGGCTCCATATCTGACGACGGAGATTGCGCCCGATGGAGAAACATGATTTGATGGGGAAATGAAGCCGTGGCACATAAAAGTTTGAAGTCTGATTTGACCGCTAAGTTGGCGGATGAGTCATTCCACAGTGTAACTGAAATACCGAACCATCGAGGAAGAGCTGGCGCAGTTCATGAGAGGACAAGTGGCCACTTCCTGTGAGTCGTTGGCGATGACGCAGAGGCAGGGAAATCCAAGCAAACAGCAGCAGGCAATCTGAAGGGGCAGAAGAGGAAGCGAACAGTCAAGAACAAATTGACTTTAAGCCATGAACAGACAGAGAACAGAAGAAGAAAAGAGAAGGAAGAACTAGAGAAGAAAAACAGTGAAAGAAAAGGCGAAAGAGACAGTGAAGCAAGAAGCAGAAAACAGAGAGTCAAGCTGACCTAAGGCAACATCGAGTAGACAGAAGGCTTGAGAGGTTCAAGCAGTCCCTATGAGGATCTGTCGGGAATTGAGTACCACATTTGGCTCCTCCCATTGAAGACCAGAAAGGTCAAGATTTGGTAAGGAAAGAGTCTGTGCACTCTAGTGGCGTGGGGAATCCAAGAACCATCCTACCAAGCGTTATCTATTTCAGGAGACTCAAATTTAGCTCCTCATTGTAAATCTCTGCTTTAAAGACACAATAAAAGAAGGCCACCACTGAAAGCTGGACTGGAGATGTAGCCCTAGAGAATAGGGTGAATTCCTTATTAATTTGTTTTGTTCTTGTATTTGCTTACTGTGTTTCCATTACTGTTTTCCATTTTCCAATGTCTGTGTATTTTTTAATCTGATCAATCCATTGCCTAAAATAACATAGACACACACCAGCACATGAGTCTGTAATACCTTCATTCAATAATTATTTAACTGAGATCGCTCAAGATTGATTTTCAGATCAAGTGGTATCAGAGCTTTAGGCTGTAAGCTTAGACAAGCTTGTGTTGGTTTAGCTATTGAATGCTAACTAGATCAAAGCTCAAATTAGGAGAAGGAGAGTTGGTCGAAACTAATCCTGAAATTGGGAGAGTTTATCCTCGGAAGACAATGTCAGAGGAAGGTCCTATGGGGCCAGACCCTCAATTCATAGATAGTTTCCTAGCCATAAAGTCCATGGTAGAAGAAATGTATAGGGACTTTAGAAAGCATAAGGATGAAGATTCATCAGGCTCTAAACAAGACAAAGGAGAAGATGAGTCTTACTTCCATGACCACTCAAAAGGAAAAAGAAAAGAGGAAAGCTTTCTCACACCTCCTAACAGCCCTGAACACAAAAAGAAAGCATCTTTGATCAAACTAAATGTCAAATTTGATTTACCTATATATGATGGAGGGTTGAATGTAGAAAAGCTGGACAATTGGATTAGACAAATTGATGTTTATTGCAAAGTGCAGAATATCGATCCAGACAAGAGCAAGATTCTACTGGCAAGCTTGTGCCTTGGAGGTATTGCCTTGGTTTGGTGGGAAGGCAGAACCCAAGCTGACATGAAAAGACATGGTAAGACTATCTCTGTCTGGAGTGAATTTGTTTCTGCAATCAAAAAGAAGTTCTATCCATTGGCCTACATGCAGCAAGCCATGATGAGTTGGAAAACTCTTCGACAGTTGTGTTAGCGCTTGAAATTTCACCTCAGGCTGAGAAAGGTAAACCTCAAGGCAACATCAAACCATTTAGCCTCGTAGCTAGCCCTACGGGGCAGGAGAAGGCTCTCTCCGATCTATCTCGTAAAATCTTCAATAGATGATATGACCAATAAGGTAACACTGATATTAGGCTAGTAAACTGATCAAAAAGGTTGATTTGGGGTTTTTAGAGTTTTTGGTGGCAAATTGAGGAATGGCAATTTTGGGTGCGGGGATAGGACAGTTTCTGCAGTGGGTTCTTTGGGGCGAGATAGGATACAGTATTGATGCCTTAGATTGAGGTGAATGGATGAGAAAGACAGTTGAGGAGCTAAGGAGAGCAAACAATAACTTTGAATTCTCCTTAAACAACAGAAAACATTGAAATTAAACAAACTTAAAAGCAGAGCATGACAGTCATGAATTCTACTTTAACACTTCATTTGTTTAATGTGTAGAAGGAAAAGAAAGGAAATTATTCACATAACACACTCACAAGTACATAGAGAAACACACCATCAATACATGTAACCACAAGAATCCCAAAATGGACTGCAAAACCCTGGTCTTCCTTAGCCAAAAATTGCAGAGATACAGTGAATAATACAATGATAGCTTCTCCCTCAAGAGTCCAACCATGAAAATGAGCAAGAAAGTACATAATATAGATCATCTAACCTCTTTCCCTGCCTCCATGGGTCGAGCTCACTATCCTAGGAGCTGTTTCAACCACTTCTAAACTAAGCACTACAAACTAGGCAGTCAAAACAACTTGCCTCTATAAGCTAGGAAACCAATTCATTCATTTAATTTTCACCTTTTTCATGAATGAATCTTCTAGAAGAGGTACATAAGAGTAAAAGTGTCATAAAAGTACAATAATTACATCAAAGAGCCTAATAATCCACATTTCATCCCAAAAAGTCAAACTGAGTCAAATCTGCGTTTTCTGGGCTGTACAGTGCATTTTGGAAAAATCTGCCTGACGGATTGCGCGCCCCTACCTGACGTGTCGCGCGCCTTTGTCTGACGGGTCGCGCGCCTGTCAAGCTCACAAATTTCACTCAAACTGTCTTGCAATCAGTTGCTCTATCACTTGGATGCATAATGAGGCTTGATAGAGGGAGATTAGGGCTTTTATAGCCTTGTTTGAATTAATTTCATGTCACAACCCACATGGTTTCCTTTTATCCTGAAATTGGTTGATTTGATGCTTTTCTTTGATTCTTTTTGCAGGGATAACATCTGAGGGATCTTGGCAAGGGAGCCAGGGTTACATGCTATCCGCTGAAGCCTTTGATTTTTTACATTTTTTGCAAAATCATTTAAAAATGACCTTGGCTTTAAAAACAGAGTTTTTAAATCCAAGGTGAAGATTAACTATACAAAAGAGAAATTTGCGAAGAAACACCATTAAAACCATCCCTTTGGCTTGCTGAGCACTTACTGACCTTCAGAGACATGACCTTGTAGACATTTTTGACCAAAACCCTAGACCTAGGAAATTGACCTCAAGACAAGACAAGACAAGCTTAAAAGAGAGCTTAATGACTGAAATGACCTAAGCCAGCAATGCCAAGAGGGGGACAAAGACACCAGCTCCTCCATCAGGGTTATGGCATGCCTAATGGGATGCAAAAATTGACACTGATGAGACACCTATTTATGCAAATGCAAAGAGCTTTGATCGCTGACGGAGGGCGACAGGACCGACTCTAACATTGGCTCCAATGGGGATGGTAGCTCCTTGGAGGTACCAAGAACCGCAGACCTCTGGGAGAGCAGACCAGTGCCTTATAATCATTGGGCAATGGAGTCATTATTTACACCTTTGACACAAAACTTTGACACATTTATTGAAGGATAACTTGACTGAAAACTGACTGAAACTTAACTAAAGCTTGACTCAAACCGACTCGATGGCAAACTGAAATAACTTGAAAAACTCACTCAACAGACCAAACACAAATGACTCATGACTGACTTAAAATAAGACTTTACAAAGCTTTTTGAAGGGCAACAGTCCATCAAGATTTGAAATCATGATGACAACCACCTTGTTTCTTACAAGACAATATACATCAAACTATATCATAATGCCAATTTAACCAATCAAGAAGATGGCTTCTTGACTGATTCTTCCTATCAGAACTTCTGGTCAACAGTACAGACCTATCACTGGGCATCCAAAAACATAGCTGACCATATTCTCCTTCATCACTGAACACAACAATAATCACTTTCACTGCTGACTGTAACAAATCTGCCATTGGATCCTGGAAAACATGAAGACTTGACATTGCCACCTCCTGCTGAAAGAACAAGGTATCCTTTGTTTCAAATTCTGATCTGCCTTCATCATGTGCTTCAGTAAAAGTATGCTCATAAGCTTCAAAAAACTCCGAACAAATGGATGAGCAGATCTCTTCTTGGAAAAACATTTCAGCACATGAAACATATGAAGAATCTGAAAGGTAATCCTGTATGCTCTGATCTTCTGTAGTTTGACAATATGGTAGGTCATCTTCATATGATATCACAACCAAATTATCAAGTTCCTTATTACATTCTTCAATCATAAGGAAAGAAACTTCAGCTGATTCTTGAAGTGCAAAAATGACATTTCTATCATCTACCATAAATTCATCCAAAGGAACTGTTTCACTTACTTGAATGAAGATGTCATCTTGCTTTTCATGAACTGACTGAATTACCTCCTCATGCAGGCTCTGTTCTGATGGCATGAGAACATTTGGATCAAAAACTTTGTCTATGGTCTCAACAACAAAACCCTCCTTTTCAGGATTCAGCACAAGGTATGCTTGGTCATCACAATCTGAATCTAGAACTGAAGTAGCTGTCATGTCTTCTTCAATCTGCATGTTGTCTTCTTCTGTGGGCAGATCTGAAATAAGATTTTCTCTTTCATCAAGTTCAGCCATATGGCCATCTTCAACCTGTTGATCTGCGTTAACTTGAGCCGGAACAAGACCTCTCAAAAGTAGATCTATCTCATCTTCAGATAGAGGAGATAATACCTTTTGTTTTCTTTTGTTCGAACAGTGATTGTCTTCATTGATTTCAAGTGAAGGAGTATACAGATTTTCCTCATACTGCTGATCCATTTCATGCAATTCCTGTTGACTGTCAAGATGCGAAATTGTTTCATTTCCCACCGTACTAAGATCTTGGTCCTGCTGCAAATTTTCATGATCATCTCTATGGGAATCTTCTAGGTTCTCTTCATGTTGCTGAAATGGATTCTCGTACAGAGCCTCCATGATCTCAACATCCATAAAATTATCATCTTCATAATATTTCTCAAGGCTTTCAATAAAACTATATGCATGCTTGCAACAGTCTTGAAGTAAATTTAATGATGGATAAGAGTCCTTATATCGTTCAATGAACATAGCATGAAAATCCTTTAAACAGTAAATACAAGTAGGCGGCAAACTTTCATACCAAGATTGGGCTTCACCTTCCAGAGTGGCCAGGAATATCTTCATCAAGCAATCTTCAGGAAAAACAACCTTCAACTTGCGAATATGCATGTGAAATCTAACTAGATGTAAAGCAGCATCCTTCTTACCATCATCATTAAATGTAGGCAGATTCCTTGACCAATCTACCTTCGGAATTTTATTTGGAAAACCAGGGATGTGATCTCGGCTCAGGGGAGCATATCTTCTTGTGATTCGGTCCATCTTGAAAATCTCAAAGCCACTGATCTTCCTGCAGTGAAGTCACCATGAAGCATTGATCTTTGGAGTTTTTAGTGAAGGAGTCGCCAGTGAATGATTTCAGCCTTGTCAGTGTCTGATCGTTGTTCACCATCAACAATCAGATCTGAACTTGATACATGTACTGGGGTAAAATGCAAATGAAGTGTTGTATTCACAAGCTCACGGAGATTGACTGAAGCAGCGTTTATCTACTTCCGCTAATGCAAAGCAAAAGCGTTTCGAAGGCTACTTGGCATAACTTCAGGCTCCGTCTAAGACTTATGAAGCAAACACATCAATCCACAAACAAGTTTGTTCTCCCCAGTATGGTCGCCAATATGTTAGCGCTTGAAATTTCACCTCAGGCTGAGAAAGGTAAACCTCAAGGCAACATCAAACCATTTAGCCTCGTAGCTAGCCCTACGGGGCAGGAGAAGGCTCTCTCCGGTCTATCTCGTAAAATCATCAATAGATGAGATGACCAATAAGGTAACACTGATATTAGGCTAGTAAACTGATCAAAAAGGTTGATTTGGGGTTTTTAGAGTTTTTGGTGGCAAATTGAGGAATGGCAATTTTGGGTGCGAGGATAGGACCCAGTTTCTGCAGGGGGTTCTTTGGGGCGAGATAGGATACAGTATTGATGCCTTAGATTGAGGTGAATGGATGAGAAAGACAGGTGAGGAGCTAAGGAGAGCAAACAATAACTTTGAATTCTCCTTAAACAACAGAAAACATTGAAATTAAACAAACTTAAAAGCAGAGCATGACAGTCATGAATTCTACTTTAACACTTCATTTGTTTAATGTGCAGAACGAAAAGAAAGGAAATGATTCACATAACACACTCACAAGTACATAGAGAAACACACCATCAATACATGTAACCACAAGAATCCCAAAAAGGACTGCAAAACCCTGGTCTTCCTTAGCCAAAAATTGCAGAGATACAGTGAATAATACAATGATAGCTTCTCCCTCAAGATTCCAACCATGAAAATGAGCAAGAAAGTACATAATATAGATCATCTAACCTCTTTCCCTGCCTCCATGGGTCGAGCTCACTATCCTAGGAGCTGTTTCAACCACTTCTAAACTAAGCACTACAAACTAGGCAGTCAAAACAACTTGCCTCTATAAGCTAGGAAACCAATTCATTCATTTAATTTTCACCTTTTTCATGAATGAATCTTCTAGAAGAGGTACATAAGAGTAAAAGTGTCATAAAAGTACAATAATTACATCAAAGAGCCTAATAATCCACATTTCATCCCAAAAAGTCAAACTGAGTCAAATCTGCGTTTTCTGGGCTGTACAGTGCATTTTGGAAAAATCTGCCTGACGGGTCGCGTGCCCCTGCCTGACGGGTCGCGCGCCTGTCAAGCTCACAAATTTCACTCAAACTGTCTTGCAATCAGTTGCTCTATCACTTGGATGCATAATGAGGCTTGATAGAGAGAGATTAGGGCTTTTATAGCCTTGTTTGAATTAATTTCATGTCACAACCCACATGGTTTCCTTTTATCCTGAAATTGGTTGATTTGATGCTTTTCTTTGATTCTTTTTGCAGGGATAACATCTGAGGGATCTTGGCAAGGGAGCCAGGGTTACATGCTGTCCGCTGAAGCCTTTGAATTTTTACATTTTTTGCAAAATCATTTAAAAATGACCTTGGCTTTAAAAACAGAGTTTTTAAATCCAAGGTGAAGATTAACTGTACAAAAGAGAAATTTGCGAAGAAACACCATTAAAACCATCCCTTTGGCTTGCTGAGCACTTACTGACCTTCAGAGACATGACCTTGTAGACATTTTTGACCAAAACCCTAGACCTAGGAAATTGACCTCAAGACAAGACAAGACAAGCTTAAAAGAGAGCTTAATGACTGAAATGACCTAAGCCAGCAATGCCAAGAGGGGGACAAAGACACCAGCTCCTCCATCAGGGTTATGGCATGCCTAATGGGATGCAAAAATTGACACTGATGAGACACCTATTTATGCAAATGCAAAGAGCTTTGATCGCTGACGGAGGGCGACAAGACCGACTCTAACAAGTTGAAAGGGCAAAGTGTGCAAGGGTACACTCAAGAATTTAGAAAGAGAACATTGATTCTAGGAATCTCATTAGACTCGCCTGAGACTCTGTTGAAGTACATTGGTGGTCTACACAGCTACATGAGGCACACTATCCTCATGTTTAATCCCACTAGTATAGATGAGGTATCTGTACAAGCTACTCATCTAGAAATTAGAGGAAAGAATGGAAGTCCAGAAGTTGGGGGATCATCCCAACCCACTGCAAGCAAGAAAAAGGAGAAAAGAAAGCAGAAATGAAAAGAAAGGAAGGCTAACACTACACAGAAAATCAAAGCTTCATGCACTCACTGTAAAAAGGATGGGCATGATGATGAGCATTGTTGGATTATGCATTTGGAGCTGAGACCTAAGAAGTTCAAGGGCAAGAAGAAGAAGACTGCTACAACTATTCAGAAAGATTTGGGGTTAGACTCAGGAGATGAAACAACCATAGCAGCCACAGGTATAAAAGGTAAGAATTCTGAAGCATCTACTAGCAATTCTGCACAATCTACTATTGATGAAGAAAATGAGAGAAAAAGACATGAGCTTTTCCATATTCGAGTTATTTCCAAACATCAAAAGATTGATACTTTGTTTGATAGTGGCTCACAAGTAAATCTAATTTCTGAAGCAATTGTAAAGAAGTTGGGATTAGTAACTACACCTCACTAGAAACCATACCCATTAGGATGGTTAAATGATAAAGCACAACTACAAGTGACTAGACAGTGCAAACTCAAGTTTTCTTTTGGGTGAACATTTGTAGATGAGGTTGAGGTAGACATAATTCCTTTGGATATATGTGGAATTGTTTTAGGAAGTCCTTACTTGTATGATAGAAAAGCTATTTTCTATAGAGCTGAGAACGAGTATCTACTTGTTAAATATGGAATCAAATACTTTGTAATAGCTCATAAGCTCAAGAATAATTATATTCTCATAAACTCAGGGCAGATGAAACGAATGATAAATTCATGCAAACAATTCTTACTGATGGTTGTAAAGGAAAAGAAACCCGATAAAACCAATGTATTTGAGGGTTGTAATGCTAAACAACAAGCCGATTTAGAAAAGTTTGTTTCAGAGTATGATATCTTGTTTCAAGAACCTAAAGGTCTACCAGCCAAAAATGAAATAGTGCATAATATTATTTTGCTGCAAGATGCTCCATTGCCTAACATTGGAATGTATAGGTTGTCCACTTTAGAGAATGCAGAAATCAAGAAGCAGGTGCAGGAGTTGCCCGAGAAAGGGTTCATCAGACCTAGCACATCACCATGTGGGTCACCAATTGTTTTGGTGAGAAAGAAAGATGGCTCGTGGAGAATGTGCATTGATTACCAAGCACTAAATAAGATAACAATCAAAAATCGTTATCCCCTTCCTCACATAGATGATATTTTAGATCAATTGAAAGAAGCTGTTTACTTCTCCAAGCTAGACTTGCACAGTGGATACCATCAGGTCAAAGTTGCAAAACAAGATGCATGGAAGACTGCTTTCAAAACAAATTAGGGATTGTACGAGTGGCTGGTTATGCCTTTTGGCTTAACTAATTCTCTTGCTACTTTCATGAGATTAATGAATGATGTACTCAGACATTTTCTTGATGATTTTGTTATTGTGTATATGGATGACATTCTAATATTTAGTAAAACGTGGGAAGAACACTTAAAGCATGTTAAGCAGACACTAGATGTTTTGAAAAGAGAAAAAATTTATGTTAAACTCTCAAAATGTGAATTTGGAAAAACATCTTTGAATTATTTGGGTCATATAGTAAGGGGTGGTGAATTGAATATAGATCCCTCTAAGGTGGCAGTCATTGTAAACCGGCTTAAACCCAAATCTGCTACAGAAGTTAGAAGCTTCTTAGGAGCAACACAATATTGGAGGAAGCTCATTTCTAACTTTTCCTTAGTTGCAACACCCTTACATGCTTTAATAGGATTGAACAAGGTGTTTCAGTGGGGAGGCAAACTACAGAAAGCCTTCGACACCTTGAAAGAAAAGATTAGTACAACACCTGTACTAGCACTGCCTGATATTCAAAGACCATTTGAGATCCAAACAGATGCCAGTGACTATGCCATGGGAGCAATGTTGACACAACACGGTAAACCCATATGTTATCATTCTGAGATCTTCAATTCTGCAGCAGTTAACTATCCTACATATGATAAAGAATTGTATGCATTAGTTCAGAGTGTGAAAAAGTGGAAACATTACTTAATGGGCAAAGAGACAATAATACATACTGATCATCAACCACTTCAATATCTACACTCCCAAACTAAGTTGCAGCAATCAAGACACTATAGATGGATGGGTTTTTTTACAGCAGTTTCATTTGGTCATCAGATATAAAAAGGGCATACATAATAAAGTTGCAGACATGTTATCTAGACCTATTATAAATGCATCTACTATACTTAAGCATAATTCTGTGTTACATGAGAGCTACATTGAACAATATGCTCAAGATATAGACTTTAAAGATGTATATGAAACTTTAAGTCAAGGCAAACAAGTAGAAGAATTGGATTATCATGTAAGGACTGACTCTTATACCATTGTGGGAAGTTATGCATTCCACAAACTGAAAGAGTAAAGATCATTCGAGAAGCACACACTTCTCTAATATCATATCACTTTGGGGTAAGTAAAACAGTTGCACAGCTACAAAGATTTTGTTATTGACCAAAAATGAATGAGACGGTTTCTAGATATGTAAGAGGGTGTACTATGTGTGCTAAAAGCAAGCCCAACAATAGAAAACTAGGCTTGTACACTCCATTACCAGTTCCTTCTCACCCTTGGGAAAGTGTTTCCATGGATTTTGTTGGAGGACTGCCTAAATCTAGAAAAGGTCATGATTATCTGTATGTTGTTGTGGATAGGTTCAGCAAGATGTGGATTTTGATACCTTGTAATAAATAGATTACAGCTGAACAAACTGAAAAATTGTTCTTTGAACATGTATGGGTTCATTTTGGATTACCCACTTCCATTGTATCTGATCGAGACACCTGATTTGTGGGGAAGTTTTGGTCAAGTTTGTGGGAACTAATGGACACCAAACTGAAGAAAAGCACAGCTTTTCATCCACAAACTGATGGCCATATAGAAGTAGTTAACAGGACAGTGATCCAGTTACTCAGAGGATATTGCAGCAAACATCCTAAGCTTTGGGATGAACATTTGTGTTATGTGCAGCATGCTTACAACAGAGTAAAATATTCTTCTACACAGAGATCTCCTTTTGGGACTTGTTTTGGTTTCACACCAAGGTATCCTTTGGATTTTGTCTTTGGTAAAGATACCACAGTTGAGGGACACAGTGATGTGGACAAGGCAACTAGGTTCAATGACCAAATCCAAGAGATCCACTAGGCAGTACAGGAACAGTTGGAAAAGAGCCAAGCCAAATACAAGGCAAGGCATGACAAGCATCGGATGGAGCATAGTTTCCAAGTTGGTGACCAAGTCTGGTTGTATATCTGCAAGGACAGGATGCAAGGTGAAGGTAAAAAGCTAAAGCCTATCAGGTATGGACCCTTCAAGATACTTGAGAAGATTGGTGAGAATTCTTTTCACCTTGATCTACCAGCTTACATGCACATCTACTCAGTCACAAATGCAGATTGCTTGAGATTGTTTGAACCCTCACTAATTGAGGATCCCTAAGAGCAAAGTCAATTGCCTTCTATTGATGACTTGCTACCTGAATATCTTAATGAAATGCAGGAAGACATAGTTCTGGACAAGAAGATAAGGATGACACACAGGGGAGATGTTGAGTACCTCAGAATTGGGCTCAAGGGTTCAAAGTCGAGCAGTGCAAAGTGGATAGAGATTGGACAAGTGAGACATTGTACCCTCACTTAGTCGATGCTTGAAAACCAAATTTTGGTGGTCCAAAATCTTTTTCAGTGGGAAGGCCGTGATCCGAATTGGATCCATGAAAAATAAGCAAAGTGCCATAACTATATCAAATCAAGACAGACTTCGAATTTTTGAACAAAGAGCGATCAAGAAGACCTCTAGACAGTGGCAATTTGCAGCCAGCAAGGAACAACGAAGACCTCGGTCAAAGTGTGCTAACCGAGGCCCATGGAGACCGCGCATGAGGCAGAACTGGCAGTTGGGAAGCCCAGATCGGGAAACGGAGGCCATTTCTGATACACATCGCAGGGAAAAATCCCTCGAGAAGGAAAAGCCTCGAAGCGCTTGGTCGCATGGGAAGCCGGGAAACCGTAGGGAAGGCGCTAAGGTGAAAGGCGGGTCCTGTGCTCCAAAACCGACGATATATCAGAGGCATCCTTGGGAGGTAAGCGAACTTGGCTGAAAACGAGCAATTCCATTCATCGCATGACGCGTGTCTGGCGGATGAGAGAGAAAACCGCCTCTCATCACACGCTAATGGTCGAGCAAGTCAACCGTGCGAAATGAGCGAACACCGTGGGATTTGGGGGCTCCAGATCTGATGGCAGAGATTGTGCCCGATGGAGAAACCATATTTGACGGGGAAATTAAGCCGCGGACATAAAAGTTTGAAGTCTGATTTGATCGTTGAGTTGGCGAATGAGTCATTCCATAGTGTAACTGAAATACCGAACTATCAAGGAAGAGCTGGTGTAGTTCGTGAGAGGACAAGTGGCCACTTCCCTGTGAGACGTTGGTGATGGCGCAGAGGTAGGGAACTCCAAGCGAACAACAGCAGGCGATCTGAAGGGGCAGAAGAGGAAGCGAACAATCAAGAAAAAATTAGCTTTAAGCCATGAACAGACAGAGAACAGAAGAAGAAAAGAGGAGGAAGAACCAGAGAAGAAAAACAGTGAAAGAAAAGGCCAAAGAGATAGTGAAGCAAGAAGCAGAAAACAGAGAGTTGAGCTGACCTAAGGCAGCATCGAGCAGACATAGGGCTTGAGAGGTTTAAGTAATCCCTGTGAGGATTTGTTGGGAATTGAGTACCACATTGGGCTCCTCCCATTGAAGACCAGAAAGGTCAAGATTTTGTAAGGAAAGAATCTGTGCACTCTAGTGGCTTGGGGAATCTAAGAACCACTCTAGCAAGCATTATCTATTTTAGGAGACTCAAATTGAGCTCCTCATTGTAAATCTCTGCTTTAAAGACACAATAAAAGAAGGCCACCATTGAAAGAAGGATCGGAGATGTAGCCCAGGAGAATAGGGTGAACTCCTTATTAATTTGTTGTGTTGTTGTATTTGCTTACTGTGTTTCTCTTACTGTTTTCCATTTTCCAATGTCTGTGTATTTTTCAATCTGATCGATCCGTTGCCCAAAATAACATAGACACACACCAGCACATGAGTCTGTAATACCTTCATTCAATAGTTATTTAACTGAGATCACTCAAGAGTGATTTTCAGATCAATCACCATGTAGAAAAGTTGTTTTAACCTCTAAATGTTCTAACTCAAGATTAAGTAACGCAGTTAGTGCCAGCACAGTACGAATAGAAGAAAGTTTTACAACTGGAGGAAAAATCTCATGAAAGTCTATACCTTCAACCTGAGAATACCCTTTTTCTACCAGTCTCGCCTTATACCTTTCGATACTTCCATCAACTTTCAATTTCAGTTTGAAGACCCACTTGCATCCAACAACACTTCTCCCCTCAGGAAGTTCTACAAGATCCCATGTATTGTTATTGGCTAAGTAATCCATTTCTTCTTCCATAGCCGTTTTCCATTTTTCGCTATCTGTATCATCTACTGCTTCCTGATAACAAGAAGGTTCCCCATCTTCAGTAATCAAAGCAAAAGATGAAGAAAAATCTTCATACCTTTTGGGAGTTTTTCTTTCCCTTGTAGACCTTCTTAGAGTGACTGGTTGCTGAACTGATTCAGAAACTTGAACTAGTTCAGAAGCTTCAACAGATTCCTTTGTGTCTTCAACACCTTTTTCTCCAGCAGTCTCTCCTTCCTTTTCACTATCACCGAAAGATCTAGCCTCCAACTGAACTCGTTGATTTGGCGATACCTGTTCCTGTTCAATTCTTTCAACATTTGATTTTAAAAGAGAAGATTCATCAAATGTTACATCTCTACTAATGACTATCTTCCGCAATGTAGGATCCCACAACCTGTATCCTTTCTCTGCATAGTCATACCCAAAAAAGACATAACGTTTTGATTTTGGATCTAATTTTGAACGCTGATTTTTAGGAATAAGAGAATAAGCATCATAGCCAAATATCCTCAAATGTGAATAATCACAAGACTGACCTGTCCAAAATTCTTCAGGGATTCTACAATTAATTTCTACTGAAGGTGATTTGTTAACTAAATAACAAGCAGTAGATAATACTTTTTCCCACAACTCCTTTTGCAAGTTAGCATTGCTGATCATGCTTCTGGCTCTTTCCATAAGAGTCTGATTCATATGCTCAGCAGCACCATTTTGTTGATGAGTATAAACAATAGTTTTGTGCCTAATAATTCCCTCATCCTTACAGTATTGTTCAAATTCAATTGAAGTGAACTCACCACCATTGTCAGTTCTTAAACATTTAATAGATTTTCCTGTTCTTTTCTCTACCATTGCTTTAAGTTGTTTAAATACATTGAATACATAAGCTTTCTTTTTTAGCATAAAACCCAAAATTTACAGGAGAAATCATCAATAAACGTTAAAAAATATAGAGCACCTCCATATGATACAACAAGGGATGGTCCCCACAGATTAGAATGAATATAGTCTAAAATATCTTTACTATTATGATTTCCAACTTTAAATCTCTGTTTAAACTGTTTTCCATACACACAATGTTTACAGAAATCTAACTTCAAGGATTTCAGACCGGGAAGAGATTTACATTTCATCAATATCTGAAGACCTTTCTCGCTCATATGACCTAATCGCTGATGCCATAGACAAGTACCTGCTTCTTCCTTTTCTGACGCAACCACTGCTTCACTGACCTGAGTACTTCCTTTTAACCTGTAAATATTTCCGACCTTTTTTGCTTTCATAATCACTAGGGCTCCTTTAAAGACTTTCAAGACGCCATCCTAACCTGTAAACTTATAACCATCTGAATCCAACACTCCCAAAGAAATCAATTTTTTCTTCAAATCGGGTACATGTCTAACACTAGTTAATGTTCTAACTGTGTTATCATACATCTTAATCTTGATATTCCCCATCCCAATAGTATGACATGACACATTATTACCCATAAACACAGAACTACCATTTACATTTTCATACAAAGTAAACCAATTTCTGTGTGGACACATGTGATGAGAAGCACCAGAGTCTAACAGCCAGCTTTCTAAACCTTGAGAGACATTACATTCAGGTGAAGTTTCATCTATCATACATAATTCTTCAGTAGATAAAACTTCGTCTATCATACCTGAATCAACCTGATTCGCTTCCTTCTTTGGGTTATCAGATTATTTTCGTTTCCAACAATGTTTCTTCAAGTGTCCAATTTTATTGCAGTGCCAACATTTTGCCTTACACTTCTTTCCCTTCGATTTAGATCTGGAAGACCCCCTTGGTTTTTCTCCTCTTTCCTTTGAGCGTCCTCTAGCTACCATGGCTTCAGATGCAGTTGTTTCAGTGTTGGATTTCCTTCATACTTCTTCAGACAAGAGAGCTCCCACGACTGATTCAAACTTCAAAGAATCAGCAGTGCTCAAGCTAATTGAAGCTACAAAGTGATCCCATGATTTGGGCAGAGAACACAGCAAGGTTATGGCTTTATCTTCTTCCTGAATTTTAACTTCCATATCTATTAATTGGCATATAAGTGTATTAAAAACATTCAAATATTCTGCAAATTTTGAACCTTCTTTCATTTGAAGACTGTACAACTGTCTTTTTAGATAAATTCTATTGGTTAATGACTTTGTCATATAGAGTTTTTCTAGTTTTTCCCACAATCCTGAAGTTGTACTCTCTTCAACAATGTTGAAGAGAACCTCATCTGCTAGGCATAACCTGATGGTACTGAGAGCTTGGGCATCCAAGTCCTCCCAGTCTGAATCAGTCATGGTTGTACATTTCTTAGTTGCCCCATCCAATGCCTTGTGCAACCTTGTTGCACAAGCAGATCCCTAACTTTCAGTTTCCAAAGAGCAAAATTGCTCTTTCTGGCGAATTTCTCCACCTCGAATTTCACATTCAACATCTTGGCCATTTTTTCTTTCCTCTTGTTGAAGCCCCGAAAACCGGGTCTACAACAAGGGGGATACCCACCCGGTCCGAACCTTGGTTGGCAGCTCCTTTTCCGTTTGGTATGGTGGGTCCGACTGGGGATGTGGGACCCGTTTCCCAATTTATGAGTGTGTGTGTGTGTGTAGAATTTGATATTTCTGATCTAACAGTTCCTAATTAAAATGCTCTAATTCTAACTTTAATCTAATGACATGAATTTGTATTCTAATAAACAGAAATATCTAAGTCTATACTAACCCGAGATGTAATCTTTCTGTTATGCGATCTAAAATGATTTCAAATAACAATCGGTAATAAATATCATTCAACTGTTATGAGAAAAGAATTCAATATAGATGAACCACTTCGTATAAAAATTTAGACGAAACAGTTATGAAAAACATATCGCATAATAAGCTATTCATACATTAAGCATAAATAAATAGCTATCACCGTACAAAAGTGCCAAATGATAACTCAGGCATTCATGCATTAATATATAAACAACTGAACTTGAATATCACTTTAACACAAAAGACAGAAACAATTAAGAGATAGAAGTACCATTTATAACTAGTTCTACTCATGAGCTTCAAGCAATAACGATTTATCTCTTCTTAATCCAACATCCACTAAGAGTACATAAGTGCAACATCAGTAGCAGATATTAAATGCAAAAATCAATAAATCATGTTCCATTCATTCATCAAAACCTCCTTGGAGGGTGCAAAAGTGCATGTTCTGAGGACAAGTTTTTGATAAATTTCTGGACCCTTCTCTAAATGCATGAGAAGGGTTTAAATACTACTAACTACATCTAAAAATAACTTATTACAAAAATATAGGATACAGTTTAAATGACCGTCCTTTTTCTAGGCAAAAATAAAGCAAAACTATTTCTAAAATTAAATCTAAAACTAACATCTAACTATTTCTGTATTTGCTCCTTAACATCGCAAGCATTCAACATTTGCTTGAGAAGAGTCGGTTGGCCGACTTCAGCCTTTAATTGCCCTGTGAAAATGGAATCAGCAAGAGCTGGTGCCATCTTTTCGGCAGAATTGATGATGCATTTGAGAGTCATACACTGGCTGTGTGGTTTCACTAAATAAGCCCAGTAAGAATCCCAATTCAACTTAGTTAATCTTTTAATGGATTCTGCCTTTTCTTGAGCCTTCTGTCTCCAGTCTGCTTGCAGCTTCTGTTCCTTTGGTAGATACCATATTGAAAACATTTCAGACAATTACTACTGGTTTTAGGATTCAAGTTTTACTTTTTTATCTTTAACGTACTTTTTCCGAATTTCTGGGGCTTACAGGTCGCTGAGCAATTAGAGGCTTTCCATTTCAAGAAGTTTTACCCAGCGATGCGCGATTAGCGCTAATCGCGCATCGGAAACTGCTTCCGTTTCTTGATTCCGGCTTCCTTAGTGTGATTTTCGCCTCTTGATTGCTTTCTTTTAGTGGATGTAAAGCTCAAATTTTGTGAAAATAGTAATTCCGTAAGTTCTTGACCCTGAGTTTTATATTGTCTGTTTATGTCCGCGCTGTACAGTGCCCATTTAACCATATCTGTGTAGGGGATAATTTTGGGCCTCACCGCTATCTGGTGCAAGAATGAACAAGCTAAATCTGCAACTGATGCTTCGGAAGACCCCTGTGGACTTGCAGTAGCCGTAAACTCCATTACCTTGGGATTCTCTTCCTCAAGCAGATTATACATGCCTTCCCAAGTAGTAATACTTGCATCTCTGTTACAGGCGGTGTCTGTGTACAAGGGCGCCATTTCTTTATGTTCAGACATCAGAGCCTTGCCTTTCTTCCCCATAATTTCCTATATACTGCTTTGTATAATTCTTTGTTCTTCGTTCCTGCAGTTTACAAGTGAGGTGAGAGTAATGATAAGGAACAGTGACGGGAAAGCTTTAAATGCCGAAGACATGCAAAAGTATACCACCTTACGTGAACTGGCTCTTCGATAAACACAAAACCATATTTCATTAACAACTGGCAACTAACTCATTAATTAGCATTAAAGCGCATAACCAGGTCTCGTTTTATGGAAAAAAGTTTTCTCGAATAGTGAGCCGAAAGATTTTGCGATGGAGCGATTTTGCGATTTGCTTTGCAATATCGCAAATCATTGCATCGCATTATCGCAAGATCGCAATATCGCAATATCACTCTGTTATTCTTTCACATTATCGCTTTGCCGCTCTATCGCATTATCGCGATATCGCAATATCGCATGGTCGCAATATCACATAATTGTGTTAATGTATTTCTTGCGAGGTGTGATTTTGCGATATGCGCCATTGCATATCGGTGTTTTTTGCGACTTTTCAGCGTTAGTGCATTTTAGGGCATGCGATGTGATATATATGTTTTTTAATAAGAAATCTTGCATCGCAATCTCACAATATTAGAGTTTGGCTTGTAAGAAGGCATCCTGTTATCCTTTCCGCGATGCGATATTTCTTGAGTGATTTTATCTTCTCTCATCATGAAACTTAAGCTTTTTTTATTTTTCAAAGGTATCTTCCTAAGTTTATGATGGTAAGTTTTATTAAAAAGGAAATACAAGTACTAATTCATTTTTTAAATTTTTTGACTAAGGGTCCCCACTTATTTAGTATTAGTAATAACACTAAATAAGAAGGGGGGTTGTTGGTGGCCACAACAATTGGCGATTCACTTGGAAGAACCAGTTATCTCTGTCTTTCTTTTGAATTTTCTAAACTTCCAAAACAGAAAATTTTCCAGAAAGTTAAACTTTATTATAGAAAGATAAAGTACATTATGCTTTAACCTGTCAATGATATTTTGTTTCTTCTATTTTCAACTTTGATTATTTTCTCCCTCAAGCTAGTCCTTGTATCTACATCAGTCATTACTTGGTTTATAAAGATAAAACAAAGCCTTCTCTGTAAATTAGTTTTAAATATGCTCATTTGTCGTAGGTAGAGCCTCTGCTGCCAGCAGGCGTTCATAGCCTCGACAGGGTTACCTGTTACCCAACAATGATCCTGTATCCTACTTAGAGAAACATACAATTTTCAAAGAGGAATCCATATCCACACTTATTGCTTTCATTTTCTTTTTACCCTTAAAGAACAATGTCTTGGTTTGATAGCCAATTTATGACACAGTCATTCACTTGATTTATAACTTTGCTGAACAAGCTGGCTCGTGATGAGACCCCTTGCCTTTTGATTGCAACAATCTTGAGTCATTGCCCTGTTGTGGTATGCAGTATTGGCAAAGTCAGCAAGTTATAATATCTGTGATTATGATAAGCCGGCTCGTGATGAGACCTCTCACTCTTTAAGATAAAGTGTATCCTTGGATTGTTTCTCTGAAAGTTGTAATTTCCTAAGTAGGGAGGAAGTCATTGTTTCCTTAAGATAGCTCTGGACGACAATAGTAGAGTTTTTTGGAAAGAGCTGTTCTACAGAGAATCTTTGTTTTGTTATTGATACCTTTCATTGCACTGATATAAAACAATTTCTCACTAAAGGTCGTTTTCATCAAATTTTACGAAGTTGAAACTAGTATCATTTCTAGGCTAGAGTCTTTAACTGTATCTTTCAATAATAAAGATCAATTTTCTAAAAGATTTGCTATTTATACAAGCGAAAAATCAAAATTTGAAAGAGAATTGGTGTCTTTTTCGTAAATCCCTAATGTAACCATTCACAACTGGTTTTATTACGAAAATAAAAACTAATTTACAAAATAGAAGAATAATCTTCTAAGGAAAATATTTCTTAAGGATTTGTCTGTTAACAGGTAAAGAATCTCTCTTTCCTGTTAAATCCTGCAACATAAAAGTGGACGGACCTATGAATTCTATGATTTGGAAAGGGCCAAGCCACATTCGTTGAAATTTTGTATGTTTCCCTTTTTCCTCATGGGCCTTGTCCCATTTTAAAACTAGATCTCCCATCTGAAAATCTTTTCTGGTCATCATGTTTGAATCAAAAGAGGATTTCACTAATGCTTGGTGATGAGCGTGAGTTCTTTTGGCCTATTCTCGTTGTTCTTCTAACTTAATTATTTCCATTTGCCTTAGCTGTAAGGAGGAAGTTGGTACTTCATCAATATATTGAACTAAAGACAGAGAGGGAATTGCTAAATGAGTCGGAAGAACCACTTCTTTTCCATAAACTAAATTGAATGGAGAAGTGCTGATGGAGGCTTTTTGCGTTATTCGATCTGCCCATAAAGCATATATTAAAGACTTATGCCAATTTTTATGATTTTGGTCAACTGTTCGTTTGATAATCCTGATTAGGTTTTTATTTGTAGATTCAGCTAACCCATTCCCCTGTGGGTAGTAATTGGCAGAATATTTAAGTTTGAAACCTCTTTTGAGTGCAAATTCAGTCATTGCATTTCCAGAAAAGTATGATGCATTATCAAACATTAAAGCGGAAGGCAACCCAAACCTGGTGATTATAAATTGATCTATGAACTCAATGATATGTTCAGCATTAGCCGTCTTGAGTGGAATTGCTTCTACCCATTTAGTAAAGTAATCTGTTGCTGTAAGGATATATCTATGCTGTTTAGAAGAGTGAGGAATGATCTCACCTATTATGTCCAATCCCCACTGATCAAAAGGTTGTTCAATGTTGACTGGTTGTAGTGGCAAGGATGGTTTCTTTTGTCTCCCAGCAGCGGTTTGGCAGACTTGACATTTCCTCACGTAATTGTGCGAGTCTTTGAATAATGTGGGCCAGTAATAGCCTGCGTGTAAGATTTTATGTGCAGTAGCATCTCCAGCATAGTGTCCACCTGCTGGCCCATCGTGGAGTTCCTGCAAAACTTTTTTAGCTTCAGATTCCTCAAGACATCTAAGGAGAACAGAATCATAATTTATTCTAAAAAGAACATCGTTCAGGAGCTGATATTGTTTGGCTTTCAACCTTAGAGCTCTTTTCTTGGTATGATCGAGGTGTGAAGGAGCATATCCATTCTTTAGATAATAAATGATATCAGCATATAATGACTCATTATCGTTTAGGCTTACCTCATACATTTGTATGTCTGCAGATGGAATTTCAGATATAAGCGATGCTCCGGCCAGCATTTTGCAAAAGCCTTGACCTTTTACAATACTTGTTGGTTTAATTTCTACATAATATTCCTGTAAAGTAGTAACTCAATTGACTCTTTTATCACCCACTTCTTTTTGTACTAAAAGATTTCTTACCGCTGGAAACGTACAATGATTTTTGTATGGGTTTTGAGTAAAAAGGGTCTGAAATATTTGATTTCTTTGAAAACAACATAAGCTTGTTTCTCCACATCTGAATAATTTAATTCAGCCCCCTGTAAATTTGAACTGAAGAAAGCAATCAGAGCTTTTTTTTTTTCTTGATTAGCTTGAGTGAGTATCGCAGCATATGATCTGTCAGATGCAAATGTATATAAAATAAAAGGCTCTGAAAAATTTGGAGCTGCTAAAGATGGAGCATTAAAAATTTCTTGCTTGATTAGATTGAATGCCTCATATTCATCTTGGCCCCATTTGAAGTTTGAGTTCTTTTTTATCATTGCTTGTAAAGGAGATACGATTCTTGAAAAATCTGGAACAAATCTCTTTACAAAGTTGATCTGACCAAGGAAAGATTGCATGGATTTTTTGTTGTGAGGTAGGGATATTTCGGAAATCTCCTTGATTCTGTCAGGATCAATGTGAATTCCAGATTTTGACACTATGAATCCTAGAAGTTTTCCTTCACTTAATGCGAAAAAGGACTTTTTCGGGTTAAGTGAAATTCCATACCTCAGACAACGTTGAAAGATTTGTTTTAAATCTCTAAGATGGTTGCTTCGTTTCTTGGAATAGACAGTTATATCATCCAAATAGATTACCACAGATTTATTAACTAAACCTTTGAATGCGATGTCCATGGCTCTCTGAAATGTGGCACCAGCATTAATCAGGCCAAAAGGCATTTTTTGATATGCGTAGGTGCCCCATTTGGTTCTGAATGTGGTTTTTAATTGATCATTAGGATGTACCAACACTTGATTGTATCCTGAGAATCCATCCAAAAAGGACATTAATTCTGACCCAACGACTGCCTGCAATATTTGTTCCATAGGAGGCAAAGGAAAATTATCCTTTTGGCAGGCTTTATTAAGGTTTCGAAAGTCAATACAGATTCTAATATCTCCGTTTTTCTTTCTAACGGGAACCATATTGGAGACCCATTTGGAATGTCGAACGGGAAAGATTATTTTGGCTTTCAATAGCTTGTTGAGTTCAGATTTGATCTGGTTTTCTAGATTGGGATGGATTTTTCTCAACTTCTGTTGGACCGGTTTTTCATCGTCTATCATTGGAATAGTATGTTGGATGATGGAAGTGTCATATGTTTTAAGTTCATCATAGTTCCAAGCAAAAACATTTTTGTATTGTCTCAAAAGACGAATATATGCTAATTTTTCTTCAGGAGCTAGGCCAAGGCCTAGATTGATGTTCTGTGGTTTGGTATCAGTTCCTAGATTTATTAATTCGTAGTTCAAAGTTGAACTTTGGAGTTTCGAATTGGTAGATCTTTTAAACCGATCTTTCAAATCATAAAGGTCTTCTAACTTGACTACCGACTTAGGTATAGCATTGTTAGTGCTATCTTGTTGCAATTGTCGGTCATGTTGGTCTTCGTCAATTATTTGATTGGTGTAGGATCCTTCAGATGTGAGAAAACTCACGATGTCAGGATCGTTGTTGAAAATTCTCCAATTTGTAATGTTATCAGGAATAGAAGGTCTAAAGATTAATTCTATTGAGAATCTATCAGGGCTAAAATCTTCTGAAGGGATAAGTTTGGAAGCTACGTTAGCTAAAAGGTCTGCACTTGCATTCTGGAGTCTGGGAATTGATGAAATATTAAATGCTATAAAGTGTTCAGTCAGATCTTGAACTAAAGATTGGTAATGTTTTAAATGACCTGATAAACAATGTATAGTATTACGTACCTGTCTTATTACAATTTCAAAATCTCCAAAAACTTGAAGGTATTTGACATCTAATCCAATTGCTTTGTACAACCCTTGGACTAAAGCCTCATATTCTGCGGTATTGTTGGTGCAATCAAATTTCAGTCTGCAAGTTAACATAGTTTTATCTCCTTCTGGACTAACTAGCACGCATCTTGCTCCTGCTCCTTCGTTAGATTTAGAACCATCAAAAAATAATTTCCAAAATCAAGATTTATTTACAAGATTATTTAAAAAATTAATACATTTAGAACTATCTGTTTGAGAAAAATTTTCGACTTGGGATAAAACAGAATGTTCTAAATAAGGTGACGTATGAGCATTAAAATTCCCTAGGAAAGAATCTACTGAGTAATTGCCAATAATACTATTGTTATATGCTACTGGTTCATTCTCCCCCTCTAGCTCCGTTACTATGTATTTCTGATGTCTTTCTCGTTCAACTTTTATTTGATTTGGTTTACCATTGTAAGGGAGCCACATGTGTGACCAGTCAGTTGCGAAGTATCCATGAAGTTTTTCTGACCAATCTCTGCTAAGAATTAAGCCATAAAATTCTGGAATATCAACAACTAAAATGTCGATAACTTGACATACCTTTGGGTTGGATGACAGCCTTATGGTAACCTGATTTAATTCGCCAATCACTTCGACTTGCTATCGATCTAGCTGGACTATGCGCACAGCAGATTTTTGCGGTTGAACGTTCAATTTTGTACATATTGATTTTGGTAAAATATTCGATGAAGCTCCCGAATCCACTAAGCAATTATGCACATTTTTATTAAAAATTTCATAAGTAAGAAGAAACGGGGGAGTATGAGATCTCGATCTTCCTCCAATTAACGTGATGTCGTTTGGATCAACCTTGTTAATCACATTAGTCGGAGGTCTTCCCATATCATGGGAAGCTTGAGAAATTACAGCGGCAGGCAAAGGTGCAACTGGCACAGCATGTAATTCTTTCAAAAGTATCTTTTGTTGGTGTTTTAACTTGCTCAATTCGTAAAGAGTGATGTTGGCCCTAGTCTTTTTCATGTCTTCTATAATATTGTACTCCATTTCATCCGAAACGATCAACGTTTTAGATGGAGTAGATGAATCTGTTTGGACTGGGCTGGTTTGAGTCGCTTTGGGTGTCGTTTTCTTGGCTGCGACTTTATCCTTCGTCGCCGAGCTTGCGCTCTTTGGCTTAGGGGTAGTTTGAGGAGGATCAAGCTGATTTCTACTTCGTGTACTAACCGGGGATGCTTCTTGATCTTCTTCTTGTGGGAGGATGAAATCCCACATTCCTTGTAACTCTACAACTTCTTCTTCATCGGTTTGCTCTTCAGTAGCGATTTCCTCTTCTTCTTCTTCGGATTCAGTGCTCGTAATAGCATTGGGGGGCTTTGAATCAGTCGAAGGGTTTCTTTTAAAAGGTCCATACAGCTTTTTTGAAGAAGTTTCTGCCACTTGTTTCTTAATGTCGACCATCTCGTTAGACATGGTCTTCAAAACTTTTTGCAATCCTTCTAAATCGAATGGATATTTCGATTGTTTTTTCTTGGGATCTTCTTTGAAAGTAACCTTCTTGGATTTCCGTTCTTCCATCGCGGTTTTCTTTTCAAGGGCTATAATACGCTTCTCTACAGCTATTGCTTCTTTCATATTTTCGGCTAAAGTTGTCTTGTTAGCCCTGTCCACGAAGATTGCTATGTTTGATGGTAAAGCAGTGATGTACCATTCACTTCGCACTTCTTCGCTGGGCTTGGAAGCAGTAGGAATTTTGTTTAACAGTTTATTGAAACGTGAATTGAAATCTTTGATAGGTTCTTTTGACTCGGCCCTAAGGTTTGACAGGTCACTGATTAACGTCGCTGTAGACCTATCATCACCAAATTTAATGAGGAATTGTTCTTGGAAGATATCCCAACTAGTGATAGATCCAGATGGTAATGAAAAATACCATGATCCGGCTGTTCCCTGAAGAGTATAAGGAAAAAGTCGAACGACAACATCTTCGTTAGTAACTCCATTAAGATTTATGGATAGCATAAAGTTATTAATATGCTCTTCCGCTAGCATGCCTTCTTCAGGATTAAACTTAGGCAGCCATTTTTCAGGATGGGGTGGTAGCTGACTCAAGGGCGCAGGCATTAAGACTGCCCCTGGGTTGTTCCATGGAGATTGGGCCATCGCTGATCCACTAACAGAGGGAAGTGCAGAAGATGATCCCTGAGGTTGAGAAGATGAGGATATTATGACTCCGGATGATTGAGAAGGAGATGTAGAAGTACCAGTAGGCTGGTGGACAATGATCTGAAGTGGTGGAGTGGATGGTTGACTTCGCGGTGAAGAAGTTGAGATGGATGATGATGGTGAAAGAGTCTCGCTATCGGACCCTTTAGGTGATTTCCTTGCTCTCTTCCTTGTGGGTAGAGGTAACTCAGTTGGTTGAACACCAAACTTTTCACTTTTTAATCTGGTTAAAGGATGAGCAGGGTTATATTGCGAAGTCACGCTGCCTTGAGATTTATCAGATCTTTGAGGAGATATAGAAAATCGCTGAAGTTTGTGAATCAGAGATTCAACTTCAGGAGGTTCAATAGTAGATTGTTCTGAAATGTCAGGGTTTGTAGCAGCGGCTGTTGATCCTACGACTTCTGGCTGTGGATTTAAAGATTCTAAATGCAATGGAGAAGTCGGGGGAGATGGTGAGGGTGATTTACTCTCAGAATGGTATTTAGATTTGGACTTACTTGCCATTCATAGTTCGAGGCCCTCCTTCTAGCACAAAATATTTTGAAGCTCCGAAAATCGGGTCTACAACAAGGGGGATACCCACCCGGTCCGGATCTTGGTTGGCAGCTCCTTTTTCGTTTGATATGGTGGGTCCGACTGGGGATGTGGGACCAGTTTCCCAATTTATGAGTGTGTGTCTGTGTAGAATTTGATATTTCTGATCTAATAGTTCCTAATTAAAAATGCTCTAATTCTAACTTTAATCTAATGACATGCATTTATATTTTAATAAACAGAAATATCTAAGTCTATACTAACCCGGGGTGTAATCTTTCTGTTATGCGATCTAAAATGATTTCAAATAACAATCGGTAATAAAGATCATTCAACTGTTATGAGAAAAGAATTCAATATAGATGAACCACTTCGTATAAAAAGTTAGACGAAACAGTTGTGAAAAACATATCGCATAATAAGCTACTCATACATTAAGCATAAATAAATAGCTATCACCGTACAAAAGTGCCAAATGATAACTCAGGCATTCACACATTAATATATAAACAACTGAACTTGAATATCACTTTAACACAAAAGATAGAAACAGTTAAGAGATAGAAGTACCATTTATAACTAGTTCTACTCATGAGCTTCAAGCGATAACGATTTATCTCTTCTTAATCCAACATCCACTAAGAGTACAGAAGTGCAACATCAGTAGCAGATATTAAATGCAAAAATCAACAAATCTTGTTCCATTCATTCATCAAAACCTCCTCGGAGGGTGCAAAAGTGCATGTTCTGAGGACAAGTTTTTGATAAATTTCTAGACCCTTCTCTAAATGCATGAGAAGGGTTTAAATACTACTAACTACATCTAAAAATAACTTATTACAAAAATATAGGATACGGTTTAAATGACCGTCCTTTTTCTAGGCAAAGATAAAGCAAAACTATTTCTAAAATTAAATCTAAAACTAACATCTAACTATTTCTGTATTTGCTCCTTAATATCGCAAGCATTCAACATTTGCTTGAGAAGAGTCGGTTGGCCGACTTCAGCCTTTAATTTCCTTGTGAAAACAAAATCAGCAAGAGTTGGCGCCATCTTTTCAGCAGAATTGATGATGCATTTGAGAGTCATACACTCGCTGTGTGGTTTCACTAAATAAGCCCAGTAAGAATCCCAATTCAACCTAATTAATCTTTTAATAGATTATGCCTTTTCTTGAGCCTTCTGTCTCCAGTCTACTTGCAACTGCTGTTCCTTTGGTAGATACCATATTGAAAATATTTCAGACAATTACTACTGGTTTTAGGATTCAAGTTTTGCTTTTTTATCTTTAACTTACTTTTTCCGAATTTCTGGGGCTTACAGGTAGCTGAGCAATGAGAGGCTTTCCATTTCAAGAAGTTTTACCCAGCGATGCGTGATTAGCACTAATCGCGCATCGGAAACTACCTCCGTTTCTTGATCCGGGCTTCCTTGGTGTGATTTTCACCTCTTCATTGCTTTCTTTTAGTGGATGTAAAGATCAAATTTTGTGAAAATAGTAATTTCGTAAGTTCTTGACCCTGAGTTTTATATTGTATGTTTATGTCCGCGCTGTACAGTGCCCATTTAACCATATCTGTGTAGGGGAGAATTTTGGGCCTCACCGCTATTTGGTGCAAGAATGAACAAGCTAAATCTGCAACTGATGCTCCAGAAGACCCCTGTGGACCTACAGTAGCCGTAAACTCCATTACCTTGGGATTCTCTTCCTCAAGCAGATTATACATCGGAGCCTTGCCTTTCTTCCTCATAATTTCCTGTATACTGATTTGTATATTTCTTTGTTCTTCATTCCTGCAGTTTACGAGTGAGGTGAGAGTAATGATAAGGAACAGTGACGGGAAAGCTTTAAATGCCGAAGACATGCAAAAGTATACCACCTTATGTGAACTGGCTCTTCGATAAACACAAAACCATATTTCATTAACAACTGGCAACTAACTCATTAATTAGCATTAAAGCACATAACCAAGTCTCGTTTTATGGGAAAAAGATTTCTCGAATAGCGAGCCGAAAGATTTTATGATGGAGCGATTTTGCGATTTGCTTTGCAATATCGCAGATCGTTGCATCGCATTATCGCAAGATCGCAATATCGCAATATCACTCTGTTATTCTTTCACATTATCGCTTTGTCACTCTATCGCATTATCGCGATATCGCAATATCGCATAATCGTGTTAATGTATTTCTTGCGAGGTGCGATTTTTCGATATGCGCCATCGCATATCAGTGTTTTTTGCGGCTTTTCAGCGTCAGTGCGTTTTAGGGCATGCGATGCGATATATATGTTTTTTAAGAAGAAATCTTGCATCACAATCTTGCAATCTTAGAGTTTGGCTTGTAGGAAGACATCCTGTTATCCTTTCCACGATGTGACATTTCTTAAGGAGTGATTTTATCTTCTCTCATCATGAAACTTAAGCTTTTTTTATTTTTCAAAAGTATCTTCCTAAGTTTATGATGGTAAGTTTTATTAAAAAGGAAATACAAGTACTAATTCATTTTTAAATTTTTTTTACTAAGGGTCCCCACTTATTTAGTATTAGAAATAACACTAAATAAGAAGGGGGGTTGTTGGTGGCCACAACACCTCCTAGGGTTTCAATCTTTCTACTAGGGTTTATAATTTTTTTTGTTTCCCTTTCTTTAAAAAAAACTTTTGATAAAAAAAATAAAAAATAAAAAATAAAAAATAAATTTCCCCAATTCAACAGATTTTTATTTGAAATCTTTTGTTTTCTTTTTCATCAATTTAATGGAAGAAACCCTTGGATTTATTTTCTTTCAATTTAAATGAAATCTGGAAAAATTAACTTTGTTCTTCACTTCAAAGATTTTCTTCACTTCACATAAATCTTTCAACAACCCCTTCAAAGATTTTTTTTTTACTTCAAAGAAATCTTTCAACAAACCCTGAATTTCTTCACAAATTAAAAAAAAAAATACTCGGCCTTCCAAGATGATCACATGTAGGTGGCCAGCAACAGGTATGCAGCCTGATCCAGCGGCTATTTCGTTTTCTGCAGCAAAGATTGGGCAATGGCTCCCTTCACGTTCTGCTCGACAAGCAATGGGATTCCACGCAAGTCCCTTCATGCGGAGAAAATGGGTTTGCAGTTGCAGCAATTCACACACAGGTTCCTCACCAGTCAACGCAGAGGCGCTGGACAGGTTCTGGAAAGCATGAGGCCCTGGCCAATGGAACCAGTCCACGATTTTTCAGAACATACGCAGAGGGCAGAGGGCATATGCAGTGTTGCTTCCTCTTCACGCTCTACTCATGCAACACTTCACGCAGAGATGGGCACATATAGCCTCCTCATGCAAAAGCGTACTCCTCTTCAAACATAGATCGACGCAGATGGCCTCCTCCTCAAATGCAGAGAAGACAAGCGTCAAGCCTCTCACGCTCTAACCTCTGCGTGCTATCTCACTCTGTCACGTTATATTTTTTTTTACACAAGCAGACTCACGCTCAGATAATAAGTTCTCTCCCTCACGTAGGTCTAGCAGCGTAGAACTGGCTGGGCGCAGAGATCTACTCACTTTCACACAGAGACACACAACCTTCACGCTGAACGCAGAGACACATAAACTTCACGCTGAGAATATATGGTTTGGCAACAGTTTTCTCGACTTCCTCCCTTTCATGCAGCCTCTTGACAGCACTCCTGGACTCCAGACTCAATTCAACTTTGCTCTGATACCAATTGTAATTCGAATAGGGGAAATGAGGAAAGAAAATAAACATTCAGTTATACATTGACCAAGAAAAGCTCATAACTAACTAGAAAACTGAAATCAAACACACAAATAACAACACAGGATTTATGTGGTAAAACCTTGACAGGGTGTCAAAGAAACATCCATGGGGCAAGGGATTGGAATCTCTATTCAATTAATAATGATTCTCCATGATTACATTTCTTGGGCATTCACTAGTTTTATACAAGCCTCCTCTGTTACATAACTGTTGTTTCGGTATAAAACTAACTAGTAGTAACTAATACAATTATTACTCATATTTACATAATTCATTGTCAAACTTCCAACATCAATAACACTCAACTATATCAATTGCTTAATGAAGTTCACATGCTGAAATCTAAGTTTGAGACAGTGTTTGCTTGCCACATCTATCTACAGGATTCGTAACACGAGCTAATCACTTCCTCTCTAAAGCTGGAGTGCGTATGGACATGGGTTTCTGGAAAATTTCTCAAAAATTAGAGGATGACATCTCTCTTTTCCCGCTCTGATCTTTTCTGGCAGCTCATCCCCCAGGATCGCCATCAGCAATAATGCATCTATAGCATTTGATTTGGAATCTATGTTAGTTTGTAGCATAAGATTTTATTTGAGTTTCTTTAGCCTACCCATCTTAGTTATACCAAAAAAATCAAGGTACAAGTGGAAGGAGAATCCAACATTTGGCATGAATGGCATGCGACATAGTGCTAAAAAAGACATTGGATATAAAAAAATCTTTGTGCAAGTGAATATAACCAGGGCTTTGGATAAAAGATAGATTGTCACTGCATTTTCATTACATAAGTTAAGCCTGCAATAAGAGGTCCATTTTTTCTAAGCCTAAAATTGCGGAAAACTTTCGTTAATATTTCAATGAATGAAAATAACCATATAAAAGTTTGGATAAACGGTGATTAAACCAAAAAAAAATCGGTCAACAACTCAATTAATTGCGAGTCAACGATCTACCGATAGATATAATCCTGCTAAAGGTAGGGACTAATAAAGGGATCCCTCTAGCACTCCATGGCTTTCAAGGACATGCTTATCACACAATGTAAGCAAAATCAAGCTTTCAGGGCTAAAGAAACCCTTAATTGTCAAAAGTGCTTCCTGTTGATTTGCATCATTTACATCATCTAAAACTATGAGAGCATGACAGGGTAAGGGATGCTTTAGTATACCTTCCTCCATACACTCAGTGTCAGATTTCCAAGTTTCAAGCATGAAAGTAAGTTGTGTTGTAAGTGTTTATGAGTATTGGTGATAATGGTGTCTGTAAATTCACGTATATGGTTTTAGTGTTGTGATGCCCTGGGATAAATGTAAATATTTGACTTTACTATGGTAAATGGTAAACTGAATTGATTATTATTATTTGTTTGGATTTAATAATATTTCTTCTTGTTTTAAAAAAAAATTGTTTCTTGAAGAGCTGGCAACTTCTCAAAAGGCAGTTGTTGTGTGTCCTAAAAAAACCCTCACTGTTTTCCTAACTGGATGGGTTTTTCGGAGGAAAAGAGGTAGGAGGGGGTCCTGCATTGTAGAGACAGGCAGAGGGAAAGAAACAAACAAAACAAAAGAAGAAAGGCTAAGTCTGGTGATGACCAGATAGCCAAGCATGAAGGTGCCAACGACTTGCTGAGGGAAATGGTCCGGCAAGGGAGCTAGGGGGGAGATTCTAGTCCCGAAGGATGAATCTCAAGGTTGGGTGGTAGATTGGAAGCAGGAGAATCAGTGAAGGGCCGAATTCTGGAGCACTTGTAAGTTACAGCAGTGTAGGTAAGTGAGTGAACACTCGTAAGCAATTCTGTAAGAGTATCAGATAAAGTAAATGTACTGAAAAAATTAACAACTACTGTAAGTAAACCCAAGAACTTGCTAGTGTCACGGAGTTTTGTGTTAACTGAAGGAAAGACAACAAATAGAATGTATTCCCCCTGTTGTTTATTATTTGTTTTTAAAAAATAGTGGCAGTAATATTAGAAACCCTCCATGAAGGTGGGCAAATTCTATGGACATTACTGAACGATCATAGTCGACAACCATAGTCGGATTATTCCTAAATATAGGTGGACTGTATAGCAGAGGATATAGTGGGGAATGAACTGTTAACACTTCTTTGTTAGACATAAATAGCAAAATTGGTTTATGCAAGATTCAGTGTATTAATTAATAGAAGTAAGAGGGTTCATTGAACGCTATAAAACCCTTACCACGAACAGGAATGGAGCTAAAGCACTTGTTGTTTCTAAAAAAAAAATTATGCATAACAATCCAAACTTCTAGTAGAAGAATCCACCAAACGAAAGAGAAATCCCCAAATATCAGGAACGGGTGAGGTCCCAGTTCCGTGGGTAACGCTGCATGCACCCTCACTTGGAAATGCCGGGACTAGGATGATGTTGGAATCTTGAGACATAGGTCTCGGGTCTTGGCCGCACTAACATAAAGCTAACCGGAAGGGTAGGCTACAACTTTTAGGAGGGGCAGGGCCTTACACAGTTCAAACACTGAAGTAAACCCTCGAAACCCTCATGCAGAACCAAACCCTCAAGTGACTAAAAAGCGGTAAATACATCAGGTTTGGAATAAACTGGAAAACTGGACAAACGACACAGCTAAATAGCGAAATAGATTCTTTCAAGATGATAATGTCAACTGGAAACTAAATAATTATATTCTACAAAAAAAACAGAGCCACTAATTCAATGAGCTGAGATAGCTTTGAACAACTAAATAGAACCAAAATCTGAGTGAGAAACTATTAAATGAAGCCATATTACGTATTCAAGTTCCAACAAAACTACCATGTTCAGTTCCAAAACTAGAAGACAAATAAACTGGACGCACATTACATATTACTTTACCAAAAGTTGGGGCCATGAAAATGGAGAAGTTGCCCAGAGTCATAAGTTAATACTAGACAAGACTTGGTATAAGATTAACAAATAAAACTACATGTACAGCCAAAGCAGCTCAAAGAAACAAACCACGAGGGACGAAGTCTCATATACATTAAATTAGAAAAACAAAATCCCTTCACGGGATTGGCCACACTGGGACCCGAAATAGGGTCACCCAATAGTGAGCTCATGCGAGCTATAGATACAACTCAGGTGCAACGGCCTGTAGACTAGGGTCCAGCTCCAACATCTATAATCAATAGCAAGTGGAAATTCATCATACCGGTGGAAAGCCAGGATGCTTATGAGCTCACCACTTTGTCCAGTGTCATCCATGACCCGGATAGAAGGAGTGAAGATACCTGTGTGCAAGCAAAACATTATGGTTAAAAAAAATGTAAATACCTATCCTGTATAAGAAAGGATCTATCTACAAAACAAACGACTGCAAAATTGACGAAACTAGGCTGTGCAGGAAAGGAAACTGCTATTTAATTACCTGGGTGATAAAACCCAGTGGTAGGGTTAGGTTCCGAAGTCTCGCGCGCATGTTCTCTACAACCAAACCCTAGAACAGAGACTGCCAAGCCCGCAGCCGAGATAGGAGGCGAAGCAAGTTCCAGGTCTTTCCATGAAAGAATGGGACTACAATTTGGCACCAAGGGTAGAGTTAGTTGGCAGGTATCCATGGCAACCGTAGGATCATCATTCCAGTGTCGTAGCCGTCGATGCATGAGGGATCCCGAGGTGGCAACTGTAGACTACCAATGCCACGTACCCAGGGTGGGACAGAAAGATTAATGCACAATTAATATTAACCAGTCACCCAAATCAACGTGAATCAAACAACAAGACTACAACACCATTAAATTCTATACACCTGTAGGATTACATGAATCATTGGGTGGAATTCGTGCCATCTGCCAACAGGTTCAAGTCGTAGAAAATTGCGTGGAAACCATCGCAGTTCTGTCCAAAAGAATGGGTGGTATGTACAGATACAGGACTTGTTTCTTTGCAGGCTTTAAATGTGAGCCATTATGTGAGTGTACATAAAGGATATGAAATACATATCCGCCAACCATATAAAGAACATATCTATGTGTTGGCAAACTATATATATATATATATATATATATATATATATATATATATATATATGTTACAGATCCGTCAACCATATAAAGAATATGTCTATGTGTTACTGGATCGTCAACCATATAAAGAACATATCTATGTGTTGGCAACTATATATATGTGTACATATATTTAAAAAAAAAATGTATCTAGACATATGACAAGTGGTATCAGAGCCAATTTTAAAAAATTGTCGCCCCTCGAGTAAACACCAGAAAAAAAAAAGAGAGACGAAGTCAAATCATTACATATTTTGCAATTGCAATTCTTCTTATATTTAAAGGAAGCAGTTAATGTGTTAACCCTTCTTTTGGTTCTGTTCTTAGGCTAAGAGCAGGGGGAAACAGAAGACAGCCAATATGTGAAGGTCGGGCAGTGCTCCCCATAGGTTTGTAGCAGGCCAGGGACCTGCAACAGACCCTGGAATTAACCCAGAATTATGGGTACAGCTTGGGGAGGAGACTCGCAGTACGAACCTAGCAATATTAGAGACAGTACAGGAACTGAAAAACGAAATGGCCCGATTACGGGAGGATAACACAAGGTTGACCATGGAGCAGGAAAGGATTTTAAAGAGCCTATCAGACAAACAGAATCAACAACCGCTGAATCCCAGTGCTGAGCAGCAAAGAGTGTCAGAAGAACAAAATCACCACACAGAACCAGAGGAGTCAGAAGGAAGGGATGAAGAACGGGAAGAACGATCTGATAATGCTTCCGAGCAGCAGACATAAAAAAGGCAACGGATAGAGTTGCAAGGGGAATTCCGTAAGATCAAACCGCCACACTTTGACGGAGAACAAGAGGAAGCAGCTGAGGCATGGTTGATTAATATGAACAAATATTTCCAGCTATACGAATACGATCACAACCTCAAGGCACGGTTAGCCATTTTCCAATTACAAGGGAAGGCCACTCTGTGGTGGGAGGAAGTTAAAATTGTGAAAGGAGTAAGTGAGCAGAATATTACTTGGGACAAATTTCAAAAATATTTCAAGGAAAGGTACCTGACAGAACGTTTCTATGACGAAAAGGCGAGGGAATTCCATGACTTGCGTTTGGGACAACAGACCATGGACGAATTTATTACTCGTTTTACATCATTACTTCGTTATGTACCTTATATTAGGGAGGAAAAGGCTAAAGTACAGAGGTTTGTCAGCAGTTTACCCTCGAATATGAGGGAAAGGATTGAGTTTGACAATCCAAAAACAATGGACGAAGTAATACGCAAAGCCAGAATTTGTTACCAGTAAAGTAAATAGAAGGGAGAGGTTCTGGGTAAAAGATGGACTGATAAGAGAAACAACAAATTGGCTGGGAATAATAAAGGGAATCGAGGTGGAGGTAGCAAGGGCCTTGCCAAAGGGCAAAACAGTAGAAATTTATAGAAAAGCTCCCTCAGGTCAAAACCAACTAGTGAGTCAAGGATCAGTGAACCACCTAGAAAATTTGATAGCAAAGGGACAACAAGGCCTCCCGTGCAGTGTTGGGGCTGCGGTGGACCTCATTACATCAAAAACTGTCCACAACGGAAGGGAACCGAACAGATTTCCCAGATCCATGAAGCATCGACAGTCGGTGACGTAGGACGTAGTCTGCCAAGGATTAATGCTGCCCTGGAAGATCGTCAGGTGGAGTACCAGCCGACCATGGTGGAATTCGAAGGTAAAATTTCAGACCTTACTATAACTGTTTTAATTGATCCTGGAGCCACATTAAGTTATATTAGTCCTAAGGTTGTAGAGCATTGTAAACTGAAACCTATTAAATTCAATAACCCTTGGCTAGTACAGCTAGCTACAGGGGCCAAAAGATGAGTGCTTGCAAAAGTTAATGATTGCTCTTTAAGGATAGCAGGACAGCCAGTGCTATCAGATTTAAATGTGCTTCCCCTTGGCTCATATGATGTTCTAATTGGTATGGATTGGCTAGAAAAACATTGTTCCCTCGTCAACTGTAAGACAAAGACTATCTACTACAGGGATGAAGCTGGAGTAAGGCAAGAAATGCAAGGGATTAAGCGACCTGTGCAGATTCGGCCAATAACTGCCTCTCAGTTAGCAAAATGCATTAGGAAGGGGTGTCAGATTTATGCCATCCAAGTAGGCTATGCTAACTCAAAAGATAAAACAACCACGTTGAGCTACATTCATGTGATACAAGAATTCGTTGATGTGTTTCCGGAGGAAATTCCTAGACTACCCCCTAAGAGAGATATAGACTTTATTATTGAATTGGTACCAGGGGTAGCCCTGGTATCGCAAGCACCTTACAAAATGAGTACACCTAAGCTGACAGAATTGAAAATGTAGTCACAGGAACTGCTAGACAAAAACTACATTCGCCCCAGTGTGTCTCCCTGGGGAGCTCTGGTATTGTTTGTGAAGAAAAATGATGGGACTCTTTGCATGTGCATAGATTATCGTCAGTTGAATAAATTAACCATCAAAAACAAGTATCCTTTACCCCGGATCGATGAAATTTTTGATCAAGTAAAGGGAGCAACAGTATTTTCCAAGATCGATTTGCGATCAGGTTATCACCAAATTAGGATTAAGGAGGAAGACATAGCTAAGACTACTTTTAGAACAAGGTATGGACATTACGAGTTTGTGGTGCTACCCTTTGGGTTAACCAATGCCCCTGCGACCTTTATGTGTTTAATGAACAACATATTTCATCAATATTTGGATAGATTTGTATTGATCTTTATTGATGATATATTGATATATTCTCGCACTATGGAAGAACACAAGGAGCACCTTAGGCTGGTGCTGCAAACCCTCCGAGAACACCAATTATATGCCAAGTTCAGTAAGTGCGACTTCTTTAAAGAGGAAATACAATATTTGGGGCATATAATCACGAAAGAAGGGATCGCAGTGGACCCTAAAAAGATAAAGACCATAATGGAGTGGCCTGTACCAAGGGATGTGGCAGACATCCGATCCTTCATGGGATTAGCCGGATATTACAGACGATTTGTAGAAGGATTCTCTAGAGTAGCGTACCCTATCACTTCCTTACAGAAAAAAGGAAGAGCTTTTAGATGGACCCCAGAATGTCAAAAAAGTTTTGAGCAGCTTAAGCATCTGCTCACCACCGCACCCATTCTGAGCATAGCTGATCCCAACAAGGAATATGTGGTGTGCACTGACGCAAGCAAAGAGGGTGTAGGAGGCGTGTTGATGCAAGAAGGGAAGGTAATCGCCTACGAGTCCAGGAAACTGAAAGAACATGAGCAGAAATATTCTGCTTATGATCTAGAATTGGCAGTTGTTATTCACGCCTTGAAAATGTGGCGACATTACCTTATGGGTAGAAAATTTTTACTATTGACAGACCACCACAGTCTAACCAATTATTTTAGCCAGCCCACCTTAAATGCTAGGCAAGCACGGTGGGTGGATTTTCTAGGCGGTTTTGATTTCGAGATCAAACATTTGAAAGGGAAAGAGAATCGGGTGGCGGACGCTCTAAGTCGGAAATTACAATGTCTATATGAAATTTCCTGTAGCGAATGGAAAAGCCCCTTCGAAGAGATGATTAAAAAAGCAGCAGAACAGGATATTGTATATCAGCAAATAAAACAACAAGTACAACAGTTGACCAGCCAAGAAAATCAGCCAGGTTATTCAGTAGATGTTACTGGAATGTTGTATTACAAGAAAAGGCTGTATGTGCCCAATCAAAACAGCATTAAAAACTTGCTGTTGGATGAATTTCATAAAAGTCACTATGCTGGTCACCCAGGATATCAGAAAATGATCACCTCTCTTCAAAAGGAGTATTATTGGCCAGGTATGAAGAGAGATGTGGTTGAATACCTGGCACGTTGTTTGGAGTGCCAGCAAATTAAGGCAGAGCATCAACACCCTGCGGGGTTACTACAACCGTTACCCATTCCGGAATGGAAGTGGGAGACCATCTCCATGGACTTCATAACGGGTTTGCCCAAAACAAAGAAAAATAACGATTCCATCATGGTGGTGGTGGACAAACTAAGTAAATCGGCACATTTCATACCCGTGCAATCAACCTATAGAGCTGTGCAAATTGCCCATATCTTTATGCAGAATATATTTAAGCTGCATGGGTTACCTAAAACAATAATTTCAGACCGTGACGTGAAATTTACCTCGGCCTTTTGGAGAACACTGTTTGGAGAATTAGGAACTCAGTTGAATTTCAGTACAGCTTATCACCCTCAAACTGACGGACAAACAGAACGGGTGAACCAGGTGGTGGAAGACATGTTACGGGCATATGTAATGCGACAACCGACCAAGTGGGAAGATTATCTACACCTGGTCGAGTTCGCATATAATAATGGCTATCATACATCATTGCAGATGAGCCCATTTGAAGTATTGTATGGGCGGAAGTGTCGCACACCCTCAAGCTGGGGTGGGCCGGAAGACAGATTGATGTTGGGACCCAACATGCTTAAGGAAATGGAGGAAACGGTTAAGGAAGTGAGAGTCAATTTAAAGGCAACTCAGGATAGACAAAAAAGTTTTGCGGACCGGAAAAGAAAGTTTAAGGAATATCAAGTCAGTGATCATGTATATGTGAGGATTCGAGCAAAAAGGAGCACGTTACAGTGGAGCGGGTGTGCTAAGCTGGCACCCCGATTTTGTGGACCCTTTCAGGTCTTAGCAAGAATTGGGCCGGTAGCTTACCAGCTCGCTCTGCCAAGTCACATATGGGTCCACAACGTTTTCCATGTTTCCTTGTTAAAAAAATACGTTTATGATCCCAAACATATAATCAGATGGCAGGATATACAGGTGAGAAGTGGTCACCGATTAATTAGTCCAAATGTTTTCTTTTAAAAGAAAACTGACTTAGGATGTTGCATGTTGCAGGTCGAACCAGAAGGAGAAATCTTGGTCGAACCGTTGAACATCCTCGACTGGAGAGAAGTAATGTTGCGGAAGCGAGCTATTACCCAAGTTAAAGTGTAGTGGCAGCACTTTGGACCTGATGAGGCTACCTGGGAAGATGAAGAGCTGATGAAAAAGGCTTATCCAGGGCTGTTCATGGCCGAAAGACATCGGGACGATGTCTAATTTCAGGGGGGGAAGATGTGATGCCCCGAGATAAATGTAAATATTTGACTTTACTGTGGTAAATGGTAAACTGAATTGACTATTATTATCTGTTTGGATTTAATAATATTTCCTGTTGTTTTAAAAAAATGTTTCTTGAAAAGTTGGCAACTTCTCAAAAGGCAGTTGTTGTGTGTCCCAAAAAAACCCTAACTGTTTTCCTAACTAGATGGGGTTTCCGGAGGAAAAGAGGCAGGAGGGGGTTCTGCGCTGTAGAGACAGGCAGAGGGAAAGAAACAAAAAAAACAAAGAAAAAGGCTAAGTCTGGTGATGACCAGATAGCCAAGCACGAAGGTGCCAGCGACTTGCTGATGATAGTGGTCCAGCAAGGGAGCTAGGGGGAGATTCTGGTCCTGAATGACGAATCTCAAGGTTGGGTGGTAGATTGGAAGCGGGAGAAACAGTGAAGGGCCGGCTTCTGGAGCACTTGTAAGTTACAGCAGTGCAGGTAAGTGAGTGAACATTCGTAAGCAATTCTGTAAGAGTATCAGATAAAGTAAATGTACTGTATAAAATTAACAACTACTGTAAGTAAACCCAAGAACTTGCTGGTGTCACAGAGTTTTGTGTTAACTGAAGGAAAGACAACAAATAGAATGTATTCCCCCTGTTGTTTATTATTTGTTTTTAAAAAATAGTGGCAGTAATATTAGAAACCCTCCACGAAGGTGGGAAAATTCTATGGACGTTATTGAACGGTCATAGTCGACAACCATAGTCGGATTATTCCTAAATATAGGTGGACTGTATAGCAGAGGATATAGTGGGGAATGAACTGTTAACGCTTCTCTGTTAGACATAAATAGAAAAATTGGTTTATGCAAGATTCAGTGTATTAATTAACAGAAGTAAGAGGGTTCATTGAACGCTATAAAACCCTTGCCACGAACAGGAATGGAGCTAAAGCACCTGTTGTTTCTAAAAAAAAAATGCATAACAATCCAGACTTCTAGTAAAAGAATCCACCAAACGAAAGAGAAATCCCCAAACATCAGGAACGGGTGAGGTCCCAGTTCCGTGGGTAACGCTCCATGTACTTTCACTTGGAAATGCCTGGACTAGGATGATGCTGGAATCTTGAGACAAAGGTCTCAGGTCTTGGCCGCACTGAGATAAAGCTAACCGGAAGGGTAGGCTACAACTGTTAGGAGGGGCATGGCCTTACACAGTTCGAACACCGAAGTAAACCCTCGAAACCCTCATGCAGAGCCAAACCCTCAAGCGACTAAAAAGCAATAAATACATCAGGTTTGGAATAAACTGGAAAACTGGACAAACGACACAGCTAAATAGCGAAATAGATTCTTTCAAGATGATAACGTAAACTGGAAACTGAATAATTATATACTGCTAAAAAATAGAGCCACGAATTCAATGAGCTGAGACAGCTTTGAACAACTAAATAGAACCAAAATCTGAGTGAGAAACCATTAAATGAAGCCATATTACATATTCAAGTTCCAATGAAACTACCATGTTCAGTTCCAAAACTAAAAGACAAATAAATTGAATGCACATTACATATTACTTTACCAAAAGTTGGGGCCATGAAAATGGAGAAGTTGCCTAGAGTCATAAGTTAATACTAGACAAGACCTAGTATAAGATTAACAAATAAAACTACATGTACAGCCAGAGCGGCTCAGAGAAACAAACCACGAGGGACGAAGTCTCATATACATTAAATTAGAAAAATAGAAGCCCTTCACGGGGTTGGCCACACTGGGACCCGAAACAGGGTCACCCAATAGCGAGCTCATGCGAGCTATAGATACAACTCAGGCGCAACGGCCTGTAGACCAGGGTCCAGCTCCAACATATATAATCAATAGCAAGTGGAAATTCATCATACTGGTGGAAAGCCAGGATGCTTATCAGCTCACCACTCCATCCAGTGTCATCCGTGACCCGGATAGAAGGAGTGAAGATACCTGCGTGAAAGCAAAACATTATGGTTAAAAAAATATAAATACCTATCATGTATAAGAAAGGATCTATCTACAAAACAAACGACTACAAAATCGACGAAACTAGGCTTTGCAGGAAAGGAAACTGCAATGTAATTACCCGGGTGATAAAACCTGGTGGTAGGGTTAGGTTCCGAAGCCTCGCGCGCATGTTCTCTACAACCAAACCCTAGAACAGAGACTGCCAAGCTCGCAGCCGAGACAGGAGGTGGAGCAAGTTCCAGGTCTTTCCACGAAAGAATGGGACTACAATCCGGCGCCAAGGGTAGAGTAAGTCGGCGGGTATCCATGGCAACCGTAGGATCATCATTCCAGTCTCGTAGCCGTCGATGCATGAGGGATCCCGAGGTGGCAACTGTAGACTGCCCATGCCACGTACCCGGGGTGGGACAGATAGATTAATGCACAATTAATGTTAACCAGTCACCCAAATCAACGTGAATCAAACAACAAGACTACAACACCGTTAAATTCTATACACTTGTAGGATTACATGAATCATCGAGTGGAATTCGTGACATCTGCCAACAGGTTTGAGTCGTAGAAAATTGCGTGGAAACCATCACAGTTCTATCCAAACGAATGGGTGGTATGTACAGCTACAGGACTTGTTTCTTTGCCGGCTTTAAATATGAGCCATTATGTGAGTGTACGTAGAGGATATGAAATACAGATCCGCCAACCATATAAAGAACATATCTATGTGTTGGCAAACTATATATATATGTGTTACAGATCCGTCAACCATATAAAGAATATGTCAATGTTGGCAAACTATATATATGTGTTACAGGATCGTCAACCATATAAAGAACATCTCTATGTGTTGGCAACTATATATGTGTGTACATATATTTAAACATATGACAAGTGTGTTGTCACGTAACCCGAGAAGTGGGCCCACTTAACACCATCGTAATCCGTCGACTTCCACACTTTCGATTTTTATAGGTGACCAACATGTGAAGAGAGAATACTCCACTCAAACATGGCAAACTTAAGTATCGTACACAACAGCATTAAATCCTGTTGTAATAGATAATTAAATCCGGCAATTTAAATTCACCTTGTAGAGGCTCAATTATTGGTCTAATTGTGAAGGTACCAATGTATCCATGCCAAAATAGGATGATCACGCATCAATCTAATGATATTTGATTAGCAGTAAGCTCATTTTACATATGATATTTATAATTTTAAATGTATTTGATGGTGAGGAAAACTTTTGAAATGTTATCCGTGATTTGTAAAAGAAATTTAAAAGCGTAAATTTGACATTTAAGTATTTAGGTTGTTAATGATAAATTTTAATCGATTGTTCAAATTTTAATATGGTTTAAATTTTAATGAGTGATTTAAATTAATGATGATGTCTAAGTATTTAAATTTTAATATGTAGATTAAATTTCAATCATTGATTTGGACAAAGGAGACAATTTGTCTAGTTGTAATATTTATTTCTGGTCATTATTTTTTGGTTGATTTGTTAGAAATGAGATTCTTATAAATACAAAAAAAGTCTGGAAAAAGATTGGAATAGTGGCATTTTCTATTTGGACAATGTTAACATACATTTCATAAATAAGTTTTTGGCGTTATAGAGCTAAACTAGTGAGATTTTGTGCTTTCTTATTCTAAGGATAACTACCTTTACGCCTATCTCCCAATTGCTATAAAAAATTTGCATATAATAACAAGGAAAAAAAATTCACGCTCATCAATTTACATAAAACCATGGACTTGAAAACAAGACTTAAACTAATAAGCTTTCATGTTTTTTTGTTTTAAAGATAACTACTACCTTCAAATCTGCCTCCAAATTATTATACAAAAGTTTGAAAGGGAAAAATTCACACTCATGCATTTACATAAAACATGAAAACCACCCACTTGAAAAATAAATAGTAGTGATCAAATTATCAAAATTCCACTTCCCATTTTTAATTTAAAATTGAAAAACTTCGTGCTCAATAATACCACCTTTTTTTCTTCCTCTTTTTTTTTTTTTAAAGTACGAAAAAAGCTTGATAGTATTATAAATCATTGATTCTAAAATACAATACAGTATGATAGAGAGCCAAAACTTGTAGCCCGATAAACAATCTATGCTTCAAATGCAGGATACAAAAACAATGCACTAGAAACCATACCATAGATAGATCCTGGGGATAGGAGACAAAACTCACAACCGGAAATACTTGCAATAACTGAGAAACATGTGCAGTTTCAGAAGAAAAATCTGAATAAACAGGTTCATGAAACTACCAGGACCTGTAGTATGATCACTATGTACCCGGAATAGAGAAATCTAGGATTTGATGCGATTCTTTCCCCACGGTTATGTTCATATTCCATTTTCCAATCTGTGTATGGAGCCTTTTCTTTGAAAGATCATCTGCAATTATATTTTGGGATCTATCGACATGGTTAATGGAGAAACCCTTTGAAGTTTTCCAGAGAGAAGCGATTTTGCTTATCCAGCGGGACAGATTGTGATTTTTTATGGAATTCTTACCGTTAACATGGTCTATAATGAGTTTGAAGTCTCCATAGATTCGCAGGGATTCTAAATTTAGGAAGTTACAGAACAGAAGTAGTCCTAATAGAGCCATAGCTTCCGCTTTGTTGTTTGTACCTTCTCCCCCATTCCAATAAATAGAAAAATGCTGATCCTTCTTTATACTTATGAAGACTCCACAAACACATATTCCATTTTGAGCAGCCCCATCAAAATAAGCTCGAGGAAAACTCCTCTGGGAGGGTAATGTTTCCTTTGACTTTTCATTTTTCTGCTGAGGGATGAGGGGGGGGGGGGGGGGGGGGGGGGGGCGCGAGAATTGCATTGTACTGGGAAATGATAAGTTCAAATACAGTTTTAAAACTATCCTTTCTGTCTTGAAATAAACCTTATTCCTCCATTTCCAGATTGACCAAAAGACTAAATCCAAATCACTTTCTGTTTACTCCACCATATAAATGCTTCTTTTATTGAGGAATGAGTAATATAATTGAAGCCAAAATAAGAGGCTAGATTCTTCCAGAGCTCCTGGGAATGAACACATTTTAAGAAGATGTGTAAATTGTATTCTTGCTCAGATTTGAAAATTAAGCAGATAGCAGGGCCATACCAGTTCATCTTTTGCAAATTGTCCCAGGTAAGATTTTTATTGTGAAAAACAAGCCATGAGAATATGATAATCTTATAGGGACACCCAGATTTCCAAAACGTGAAAGGGAAGATGTTTTCGGATAGTGGAATATGGACCTCTAGAAGAGATAGATATATGTCTTTTACATAAACATTCATCTTCCCTCCCTTCCCCTTCCAGATAATACCATCCTTAGCTTCAAATCTACATATCCCCCTGTTTTTCATTATCCCAATAATCTGATTCCACTGTTGGGCTAATAAACCATTTAGGCCCAGCGCAGAGGCATTTTTCCAGATGGGAAGAGTACCTTGCCATTCATCTATAACCTGTGCCCAGTTAAAAATTCCTTTTGGTGGAGGAAATGTAATAACTGTGGAGAAAAAGATATATCTTCTTCTCCGCCCACTATGGGATCAAGGCCAATAATTATATTGTTCCCTGTCTGAAAGCTCCACACAAGGTTTTTGAGAAAGAACTGTTCTATCTTACGGAAGCTCCTCCATATGGCAGATCCCCAGGCAGATCCTATTGATCTTTTCCTGTACCAATAAGTAATATCTTTATTGCCCATGTATTTCATTCTGATGGACTTACTCCATATACTGTCCCCTAAAACACCTCTCCATAAAGATTTACACAGCAAAGCTAGACCAAATTTTCGAAGGTCCATGATACCCCATCCCCCCATTTTCTTCGGAAGGGTAAGGTTTGTATGTTTAGACAGATGAAATTTCCTTTTTTCCTTATTACCCCCCATATAAAATTTGATGTTAATCTATTCAAATTGTGGATAACACTTGCCAGTATATAAAATAAATGGGCCCAATATACCATTAGCCAGGCCAACACAGATTGAGCTAAAATCATCCTCCCAGCCATTGAAAGGCATTTATATTCCCATCCTGCTATTTGCATAAAGTACCTGTTGTGGAGCCACGTCCAGTCAGCACTTGTATAACCTTGTGGTTTTAGATGATACCCCAAGTATTTCATGCCCTTTTTTAGTGGTTTCGCTTGTATATTATAGAGCTGGACCAGATATTCTATTATTTCCATATTTACATCCCCATGATGAAAGGAAGATTTTTCGTCATTTATAAGAATACTTGTAGCTCTTTGAAAATTTCCCAAGATTTTGTGCAGACAGTTCCAGGAATACCAGTAGAGCATTGCAGAAATCAATATGTCATCCACAAACAAGTTATGAGAAAAAAAATTCCCCCTGCTAATTTTTAGTGGTCAACATCTACCCTCCCTGCCAGCTCTTTTTATATGGAGGCTTAAAGAGTCCATAACAAGAATGAACAGAAGGGGGGAAAGGGAACAAACCTGTCAAAGACCTTTGGTAGCAGAGAAAAAGGTAGATGGATTACCATTGATAAGTATGGCATGGTTGACATTTTCCACACAAGCCATTATCCAATTAGTGCATTGATTATTGAGCCCTATTTTGATAAGAAGGCATCCCAGAAATCCCCAATCGAGACAATCATAGGCCTCCTTAAGGTCTATTTTTAGGATGACCGCTTCAATATTTTTTGTGTGCATTGAGTGCATATATTCTTGAGTATGGAGGCTTAAAGAGTCCATAACAAGAATGAACAGAAGGGGGGAAAGGGAACAAACCTGTCGAAGACCTTTGGCAGCAAAGAAAAAGGTAGATGGATTACCATTGATAAGTATGGCATGGTTGACATTTTCCACACAAGCCATTATCCAATTAGTGCATTGATTATTGAGCCCTGTTTTGATAAGAAGGCATCCCAGAAATCCTGAATCGAGACAATCATAGGCCTTCTTAAGGTCTATTTTTAGGATGATCGCTTCAATATTTTTTGTGTGCATTGAGTGCAGATATTCTTGAGTAATAACAACGGCTTCTAGGATGTTCCTTCCGATTAAGAAGCCATGTTGTTCATGGGTCAAATAGCTTGATAGGATGCCTCGAATTCTTCTTGAAATGATTTTGGAAATGATTTTGTATATGGTATTGCAAAGAGAAATGGGTCTGAAGTCTGAAAAAGTGAGAAAATCCTTTTTTTTGGGATTAAGGTAATGAATGTTGAGGAGATAATATGGTTTATCTTGCTCATAATCCTGGATTCCTCAACCATACTCAAAAGGTCAAGCTTAATCAGGTCGAAGAAATGAATGAAAAATCTATCGTCCAGCCATCATGGCCCGGACTTTTATCTTTTTTAAAAGATTTCATGACCTCCAATAGCTCCTCCTCCGTGACATTAGCAAATAATAGATCGTTTGGTTCCTCGTCGAACATGGATGGAAAGGGATCGATACCCTAGATGATATCCTCAATCCCGATGTCCCAGTTCCTTTTGTATGAATTCTGAAAAAACTTCACTTCTTCTTTTGTAATTTCATCCTGAGTCTGTAACAGGTTTCCCTCCTCATCTTTTATCTCCTATATTGTATTTATTTCTCATCTTTTGTTTGCATATCTGTGAAAAAAATTGTGTTCCTGTCACCCTCTTTTAACCAAATCGCTCTGCTTTTCAGTCTCCAGGTTGCTTCTTCAATGGCCAGGAGGTTATGCCTACTTCTTTCCAGCTCCCTTATCCGGGCACACAATACCAAAGAAATTTTGTTATCAGTCAAACTCCCCGCGATCCTGTCAAGCTCCCTATTTATATCTTGAAGAGCTAATCTGTTAGTACACTTCTTTTTGAATTGCCATTCTTTAACACATTTCCTGAGTGATACCAGGCGGCACAGTAAGGTATGGGCATGAGAGGATGGGTCAAGTGGAGAGGACGATAGCCAAGAATCCTGAACAATTTTATTGAACTCCATATCCTCCAACCATATTCTATTGAACTTGAAAGGAAAACCCTTCCTGTGGCTCTGAGCAATCCATTGCAGGGAAATAGGTCTATGATCAGAAATGAAACATGGTAAAATATTTGAGGAGGGTAACCCAAGACGATCCATCAGCCTATCATGGATAAGGAAGTGATCAAGTCTTTTTGCAAGATATGCATTCTCGGATCTCCCATTATCCCAAGTAGGAGCCATCTTGGAAGGACAAATATCCACAAAGTTGTACTGGAGTATAGCCTCCCTAATGATCCCTCCCACTGGATCATTTTTCCTACCTCTACCCCACACTTCATCATTACTCAAAGTACAGTTCAAATCACCTGCTATCAGTAAAGAGTCAATTTCCATAATTTCAGAGGACAAAAATATTTTCCAATATGGAAGACGATCCTTATATGGGGCATAAACATTCAGAATATGTATATTACCAGCCATGCCCCTGAATTTGCAAGAAGCAGGATACCATCAAAACATCTGAAAGCCCTGGCCGATATCCAGGACGGGTCCCATAGAACAGCTAGACCCCCAAAAAGGCCGATAGGCCCCGTTGCAGCAATATGTCATGTAGAAAACATGCATCTGAAATAGGCTATTGTTTCAGGACAACCATGCATAGTTTCTTGAATAAGGATAATTTTTGACGAAGATGATTGAAATAAATTCTTAAGAGCCAAGAATTTTGGGTCCGCTCCAAGACCCCTTATATTCATAGAGAGAATTTTAATCATGAGGTCTTTTCTCCAGGCTTACTTGCTCTAAGAGCCCACTTACCGCAAGATCTATAATAGGAATATCAATCAGGGATGGATTCTAATGATCATATCTGAACTTATCCCTCCTGCCATGGAAGTTCCTACTACCTCTGTTATGCTTCCTTCTAACAATGATATTTCCCGCCGAGGTAGGACTAATAATAGGCGAGGAGAATTTCCTAGGTTTGTGAATGGTGAGAGGGTGCAGGTGAAGGGATTCTCTTCTCAAAAGCATATCAAGATCGCTTCCAATCTAATTAGTAGGGGAAGATACAGGCGAATTGAGAGGAGAGATAGAGACAACTGGAGCTTTTCCCTTTAAATCAGTTTTGTTTTTATCCTGAGAGGAACCATGCAAGATTGGAGGAGATGGAACTTTACCTTTAGAAGCAGGTTTGTCTTTGATAGGAGATGGAGAAGAAGATGGAATGAATGTGATGTGAGATGAAGTATTGATGTCAAGATAAGGGTGTGGAATTGGAAGAGGAGACCTAATAGCTTTCTCCGGGGATGGTTCCGGAGGATAAGGATGAGAGTGAAAGATCTCCTGACTACCCAAAGGAGGAAATGAAACCGGATCATTATTAAGAGAATGCCTGAAATGAACCTGAGTTTGGGATTGCAGATTGGACGAAAGAGCTTCTAGATTCTCTTTTGGGGAAAAAGAGTTTCGGTGAGAAAACTCACAGGATGGACCATGCGACTTCGAAAGGCTTCTAGACAGAACCGGTGAAACTTTATCTGCAAACGTGGTTGTTTCTTTTAATTGATTCCTCTCCCCCCCATCTTCACTGAACTCATTATCCGATAAGTGGGTGAAAGATTTCACATAAGATTCCTTCCTTTTTGCCTTTCCTCCCGGACGCCGAGGACAGTTCCATTTTAAGTGCCCTGTTTTATGACAGACCGAGCAACGAAAAGGAACACCCCAGTAATCAAGTCTCTATTGAATATATAACTCACCCCAATTAAGGTCAATGTGCTCAGGAAAACTACCTCTGTATTCTTTCTCAATAAGAATCCATGCTACCCTTTTATCCTTAGCTCCTAGACATTTGGGATCCACAAAGTCAAATTTCCCAATAGCATTCCCTATATCAGAAAGTGTCTCCTTTGTCCATAATTCGATAGGGAGGCTTGGTAATTTGATCCAAATGAGGTTTTTTAGTGGGGTATTTTGCAATGGATTAAAACCAATATACCATTTGTGGAGATCCAGAAAGCTTTTCCCATGAACCCAAGGGAGAACCCATATAGTTTCCAGATCCTTCACATTTAAGAAATGGAAGTTGTACCAATCCTTCATGAGACTAACAATCGTGGGGATGTACCCCAACAAATATTTCCATTTGGAACCAAGCCAAATTCTCATTTGAGTGTCTTCCATATCAGGAAAATGCCATCGACCAACCAAAGCACGGGAATGAAGACTGGCAATTATGTCCGCGAGAAAAACACTATCCAGATTAATAGTCGATGGAGGCAGGGTGATCTTTGCAGGACGATAGTTTTTCTTACGACGCAGATGAGCATGTCCGCCACATTTTTGTTCATGTAATGACTGAGAAGGTTGATGAGTCAAATGATCAGCCAGTGAGAACTTCTAGCTCATCGGATTGTTAGGTCTACAATGGTTTTCTTCTGCCTCCATGGTAGCTCGCACCATAGCTGACGTGTCAGACTTAATAGATAATATCTCCATAAGGCACATGGATATTCCGATAATCGATAGATAAGCAGTTAGGAAAGGACAGGCATGCAAAAAGAGCAAAAGATGGGGAGAAAATCAAGAAAAAATAATGGGAAAAGACAAATCAGTACATTCAAAGTAAGAAAAGGAATGGTTCTGATATACGATACATTCCCATAATAAAAGATTTGACAGTATGGATGGATCATAAGGTTATTCCAAAATCTTTCGACACCTATAAACACCTAGGGAAATCCAACAACTGACAGATAATAGTAATGCCTCTGACATACGGAACATTCCCATAATAAATGGTCAGACAGGATGCATGGAATGAAAGATTATTCCCAAATATTTCAGCACCTAAATACACCTTGAGATTACCAGATACTGACAGAAAATAGAAAAGTTGACTTACTTTCCAGAGAAAGAGAAGAAACCGGAAGCAACGACGATGTACTTTAGGATGAATCAATTACTCACGTGTACCCTCCTACGTCCAAACCCCCCCTGGTTCTCGGAAAAGAACAACTCAGGATATTTCCCTCTTCGGAAAAACTAGAAGGACAGAAATGGCAAGATAATCAATACAGATAGGATTCATGAAAAGTATGGTAAAATAATGCAGCAACAGTAACAATACTAACACTTACACCACCAATGACCTATTCTGAAACTAAAATCTAGGCATGGCTTAGATATGACACATATGTTCAGAAACCATGTATTTTTATTTAGAAGGTCCTTAATTCCTGATAAAACTTTGTGATCCATGCACAAAGACATAAACGAAAGTCTATCCTTTTCTTACGAGACTGGCAAAATATAACCATAGAAACTACACTACAGATCAAGATTTATCATCTATATAATGCTCAAGAATAAAAACAATACGCTAAGATTTGAATGAGGAACTAACCTTCAAAAGATAGAGCAAAGATGGCATGATGCCGCTGAGATGAAAATTCACCCATCCAGAGCCACCTCGACCTGAAAAACTCCAACATGTGCCGAGAAACACCAAGGAAGACGTGACAAAACACAGACGGATTGAGAGAGAAAAGGCCAGGGTACGTAAGCCGACACAGTAGCTAGAGAAACGCTAATAGCTTAGTCAAAACGGAGGAAATGGCTAAGTTCAAATGCGGTGAACACAAACCCAGAAGGAGTTGAGTTCATACCGTAAAACTAAACACATGATATTATAACCAAGCAAATGGTAAACTGGAGATAATACCAGAAGGGTGAGCCACTCCAGAACCTGGGCTATCACCTTCCCTGTGCAGAAACGCGTAGGGAAGTAAAAATAAGGAAAAAAACATCAAACAGAAACACTCCCTGTGTTTTATCAAATGTGAAAAGAAGGAGGATGGACAGAGAGCCAACACGTAGCTAGACGAATGGCTTCCAGAGAGGCTTTGGGAAAAAACATGAAGTGAGTGGAGTGAATAGGTGTCACACCTAAGATAATGTAACGTATCCCCCCACAGGCACCCCCTCCAGGAATTTTCAGGTTCTATTGGCCATCACGATGGCCCAACCAAAATGCACAAAATGGTCTCTGAGGACACACCATGAGGTCTCGGCAACTCGGTGATATTTTTTAGAATTCTAAAGCACCAATGCTCAATAATGCCCTGATATGGACATCCTTGCAGTTTGTTTCTTCATGTTGAAGTTAGCTCATAATTACGTTGGAAAAAGAATTGGCACTTGGCCAAAATCATGCATGGTAAAAGGTGTATTTCTGTCTCTCTTTTTTTTAGCTACAGGGTTCGGTGCTACAAATGGTAAGGGTGACATGCTTCGGTGCTACAAATGGTAAAGGCGATAAAGGCAGTTGTGGTTCTATTTTTTTTTTTTGAGTGAAGGGAGCAATGGATCTAAGAGTTTTTGGTATAATTAGTATAGATTAATTTTAAGTACGGATTTAACATAAGGCATGAGGGACCAAATTTTTTCAGGTGCAAATTTTTTTAGAGTGCAAATACAATGTGTTATTTTTTATTGTTTAAATTGTATTTTTTATTACTAAATAAATTATATATAGAACCAAATAAAAATTTTACCCACAAAAACTTAATTTTTTTTCTATATATAGATTTATATGAAGTTGATATCTACATAAATTAGTTAACATAGATCTTCAAATAGTTTATTTAAATATCTTGTTGAAATATTTTTGAAAAGTATAAGATTTAAATATCTCATTCACACATTTTTTTTTTTTACTTCTAATTACTTTACAACATATTCATTTTTTTTTAATTATAGCCTACATTATTTTTCTATGTAGAACATTTTATTTATTTATTTATTTTTTCTATATATAGATTTATATGAAGTTGATATCTACATAAATTAGTTAACATAGATCTTCAAATAGTTTATGTAAATATCTTGTTGAAATATTTTTGAAAAGTATAAGATTTAAACATCTAATTCACACATTTTTTTTTTTTACTTCTAATTACTTTACAACATATTCATTTTTTTTAATTATAGCCAACATTATTTTTCTATGTAGAACATAATTTTTATTTTTTATTTTTATTTTAAAAGAGCATGGACAGATGGACAAACTTACACATCCTCTCATACTAGGTTGTAGATTGAGCCTCTAGGCTCAACCAAATTGGGTTCATTTTAGTAACAATTTTAACTAAATTTATTATTATAATGTTTTTTAAATAAAATAATTAATTATAAATCTTTTAAATTGAGAATTTATAATATAAAATTTATTATTTAATGATAAAATTATTAATTTTATATATTTTTCAATTTATTGTGTAATAAGTCCACTGGGTCTTGGATAGAAGCTATTGGGTGCTTTGTTAAGACACCCCTTGATGTGAAGTCACTAGTTCAATTCCCCTCCCTCATCGGGTAATATATTGGAAATGATGAAGATGCAGTCCCACCTAACTTAAAAAAAAAAATTGTAAAAAAAATAAAAATTATTATGTAATAAAAAAATTATATTATCTAATTATAAAAAAAGTTATAAGATAAATAATCTAATATCATAATTTAATTTAATTTAATTTAATGTAATAAAACAAGGGCTACATAGTAACTAGTATGCAGGGCTTAGCTTAATTAAACTAAAAAAATAATAGACATAAAGTTTTCATAACATAAATAAAACAACTAATTAAACACTCTATCGTTAAGAAATGCTATTAATTAATATTATTTATATTAACTTATATACACTTTAATCTCTATATGTCTGTGTGTTTTTATTTTATACATATATTTATGTGTTTACATAATTTTTTATAATTAAATTTATTGAAATATGTTTATAATATAATAATAAGTCATCTTAAATTGAAAATATGGAGAGAAAAATGAAAGTCATGAAAACGGAATAATAGAAAAAAAAAAGAAAAATAAATCAAAATAAATAAAAATGAAAAAAAAAAAAATAGTAACTAATAGAAATGGAAGTTACCTCAACCAATCACCTTACTAATAAATATATTTAAATAATAATAATAAATAACAAAAAAATATTTCCCAACGTTAAACTATGGATAAGCCGCATAAATTTTTGGTAAAGACAAACTAATATATAGTCAAAGTAAAGACAAACTAATACACAGTCAAAGCAAAATTGAATGTGTAATACCATAGGCGTGGTAGGTATAAAAACTGAATGCATAATATCATGCCTGCTACAGGTATAATAACATTTTGTTGTATTCAAAATCCATTTTCCCCTTGGTCATTTTATAAATGAATATAAACAAAAAAGAAAAATATAAATTTATTAATTTGGTTTAGGTTTAATTCCATAGGAGATGAAGGAGATGCAAGATAAAGGAAGTTGGAAGACCGTAGAGAAAAAAAAGAAAGCTATAGCATCAATCTCGCCAAGAAAGACGAGGAGCCAGACAATTAAAAATTAAGAAAATTATAGGTCTGATAGACTAATTTGGTCTTAGTGGACGTTAACCACTATCATCATCATCATCAGTAAAAAATATATATGTTTTGATATTAATAATATATATTTATAAATATATATAGAATATTTAAATAAAAAATATGACAATTAGTTATTATTATTATTATTATTTTGGTAATAATGTTGGAGAATTTGGTTTATGTCTAATTCCATGGGGTTTTAGACATGATCAAAGTTGACTGGTGCTTTTTCATTCTTGTCTTTAGTTATATTGGGTTGGGTCACCCATTTCTTGGGTTTGGTTGGTGTGAGTGTGTTAGAGGAGGGTTTACCCTTTGTTTATTATGGTCTGTCATTTTGATATTTGGGAGTAGGGTTTTGTTTTGTTGTTGTCGGGTGTGTTGGCTAAAGGCAGGGATCCTCACTTGGACACCATGGATATTATTGATTATGACACAGTGAGCCCCATGAGGAGTTCTACTTTTGTCTCTTCTGGGGAGGTGTATCACTCTGAAGGTGTTAACTTTCATATAGTTGGGCCTTCTGTCGGTGGTTTGAACTAGACCGATGAGTTTCCTTGGAACCCTTTTGGCTGGGTGATGGTAAATCCCTCATCTTATGCCACCTTTCAAGATCTTTCGCATGGGGCTTTTTTTCCCATCTTTAATGGGGTGCATGCTAGGGGTTTCAGTGAGAGATGTTCCCCTTCTAGTCCCTTCGGTTGCCACCGAGAGTTTATTTGACATTACTAGACCTTTTTTCGAGCATTTTTCCAAGTGTAGGCTTTCCCTTTCTGTCTTTTTGTGGAGGGGATTCTACACCTTTTCCAACTCAGCCTAGGAATGGTTTATAAATTGATGTGGGTTCTTTTCCAGTGTCGGGCTTCTTTTTGGAGGGTTTCAATCTGTCGATATCCTTGGGCCCCCAAGTATCGGTTAACTAGACGTTGTTGGTCTATTTTTTGGACTTTGTTTTAAATTTGATTGGGTCTTCCAAGGTAAATTCTTCCTTGGGGTTTCAGGAGCCTGGGGGGTGGTGGTTCAAAATGCATTCTCAAAAAGAAACTGAGGGTTTTAAGTTGTGAGGATACTTTTGTGACTTACAACTTGTGCCTTGGGGATGTAGTGGTAATGGTAGATGCCGTCGAATTGGATGAAAAATCATTGGTGGGTAGGGCTAGAGGTAGGAAATTTGTCCTAGCTTCTATTATGGCTCAGAGGGACCAACATATCTCTGCGGTGGTTTTAGAGGTTCCTGGCATTTTTTTTCTAGCGAAGGGTTGGATCCAAGTCTCTTTCAAGTCTAAGGAGGTTGTGTCTCTTATTGTGAAGTAGGTATGGGATATTGATTCTACTCTTGTTATTTTCAAATTCTTGACTCCTTTATTCAATTTCAAGAAGGAACACATGGATAAGATCCCTATTTGGGTCAAATTTCTTGGGCTTCCTTAAAACATGTGGAATCCACAAAGTTTCACAAATTTGGGGAATATTTTGGAGCAGTTTTTGGACGTGAACTATTCCTTTAGATTGTCTCGGAACAAATCTATGGCATAGGTCTTAGTTTGTTTAGATAAGATAAAGAAACTTCACACCTCAATCAACATTAGGAAGGGAAGTGTTTAGTTACAAGACTTGGATTACAAGGAACTCCCATTCTAGTGCAGGAGGTGTCAAAAGTATGGGAATTTGGTGGGTAATTGCAATCTCTTCTTCAAGGATTTCTCCAATGTAATTGTTCCTTACAAGAGACAAAAAACGAGGGGTGTAGCTTCAAGGGAAGTTCCTGTGGCCCCGGTGTGGGAATGTGGAGGAGGGTCAGTCTCGACAATGTCTTTCTCAGAGTTTTCTGGCTCAATGATGGTTTCTTAGATGTAGTCCTTTCTGTTTCTCTTCTAAAAATGTCTTTTGTTCTTTTCTCTTTGAGTCATTAGAATACTCTTCCCTATGGGTCTCTATTACATCAGGGTTTTCTTAGGAGGTAGGGGAGGCTGAAATTATTCATAATCTTCGGTCTCATGCAGTGACTCAGGGTTTTTTGGGGGTATCTGTTGGGTTGGGTTTGATTCCTCCTACTTGTTCTACTAGGAAAGGTAGGGGGCAGAAATCAAAATTCTCAGTGGTGCAAGCCATGGCCCGGGTGGAAATGGTCATCGAAAAAGAATCTTCTTTAGATGGGATGGTTAGAGCATTTCCTTCCCTACATGTGATTACTCAATGAAGATTATATCCTTTAATTATCATAGGTTAGCCAGTGAACCCAAAAGACTAGCATTAAAAAGACTCATGTTGGTAGACCCTCCAGATGTCATATTTCATCAGGAAACTCTTAGGGAGGGTGACAATGTTGTTTTGTTTTAGGGATCCTATTTTCATTCTTAGCGTTTTATTGTTTCATGTGTTTGTGGGCATTCCAAGGGCTTGGCTCTTAGTTGGGATACTCGTAAAATTCAAGATACAAATACTTGGGGTTTCTCTACTGGACTGGGTCTAGCAGGATATTCTCCCTGGAATTAAATAAATTCTTCTCCTTTGTCAATGTATATGGGCCAAAAGAAGACAGAGCTACCTTTTGGAACTCCTTCTTTGGAAGATCCATTCTAGGATAAGAGAATTTCATTTTAGTCAATGACCTTAATTTTTCCTTGAAAACCTATGAATCCTAATCTTCATGTGCTTGGGCAGACCCACTCTATGTTTTTTTCTCACATAAGATCTCCATCAGTCGCTTATTAGATATCTACCTTATCTGATTAAAACCTACATGGAGCAATCAAAGAGTGGGGAGGATTTTGTGGCCAATCATCTCGATCAATTGTTGGTAGTTGATTCTCTGATGCTATGTTTTCCTCTTTTTCATCATTGGTTAGGATCTAGGGGTCTCTTGGACCATTCTGCATTTTTTCTAGAAATTAAAGTAAATTCTTACAATCCTACTTGCCCTTTCAAAATTAATTCTTGTTGGACTAAAGAAGAGGCATTCATCTCCCTGGTCAAAGATAATTGGTGGGACTTCGAAAATAGTCGTTGGAGCTCTGCTTCTTGACAATTTGAACAAAATATATGCCATCTAAAATCATTGATTAAAGATTAGGCCTATAATAAAAGGTGGAGAGAGGAGGATGATTTGGTTCCTATTAAACAACATATTGAAGTTCTTTATGAGTCTGGTGTTAAAGGCTTTCATTCGGTGAGGTCTCATGAGGATTTCCAAAGGCTTATTTCCCAAAGGAATTAGATATTATTACACAAGGAAGAGACTTAGCGTGAAAAACATTGAGCTCTATGGTTGGATTACGGGGATGAGAGTTCAAAATTTTCCATGCCTATGCCAAGGGCAAGAAGCTATCAAATACTATTTGAAGTATGGTGGATAAGGAGGGAAGGAAGGTATCAAATTTTAATGGCCTTGTATCGATGGGCACTACATATTTTAAAAACATTTTAAAGGACACTCTGGGGGTCAATATTGCTGAAATTGTAATGGTGGCACAACTTTTTCTACGTTTCATGGAGGATGATGAAAATTATGAATTGATGGTCTAAGTCTCTATTGGGGGACTTTAGGAGGTCTTAGCCATCTTTCAAAAAGATAAAGAGTTTGAGGCTTGATGGTTGGGCTGTGGATGTCTTTGTTTCCCTCTTTCACCCTATTGGTTTTGATTTTAATTGGGTGGTGAATGAATCACATCAAGAGGGTCAGATCCAACCTACCTTCAACTCAAAATTTATTGTACTAATTCCCAAGACTAATCATCCTACTTATTTTGAGGATTTTCGTCCTATATCCTTATGCAATTGTTTTTATAAAATTATATCCAAGGTGATTACCTATAGCTTCAAATTTATTCTCTCAAAAGTCATCTCTGAAGAACAATTTGGGTTTCTTGCTGGTCAAAAAATTCATGAGGCCATCGGGGTTGCAGAGGAAGGAATTCATAGTATAAAATATTTGAAGCTTAAAGGGGTGGTTATCAAAATAAATCTCTCCAAGGCATATGATTTTGTAAATTGCACCTATATTAGACTTCTTCTTACACATGATGGGTTTGAAATGCCTTTGATTAACTAGATCATGGGTTGTCTAACTATTGTTCCTTTGTTGTTCTAATTAATGGTTCCACCTCAAGATTTTTTCATGCTTAGCACGTCCTCCGCTAATGATATCCTCTTTCTCCATTACTATTTTTGCTAATGGCTGAAAGTCTCATTATTTTACTCAAAGAAGCCAAAACAATAAGGGATTCCCAGGGTGTGGTGTTATCGATAACACACCTACTATTTGTAATGATATACTAATATTCAGTAATGTATCTTCAAGAGATCTCCATAAATTGGCTTAGATACTTTCTCCTTTTGGAACTACTACAGGGATGGTGGTTAATGAAAGGAAATCAACTATTGTTGTACACAATTTGGATAACCTGGAGATTATCTCGGTTAGGGATTCTCTACCCTTTCAGATATTGGATTTGGATTTGGGTATAAAGTATTTGGATTTTTATTTAAAACTAATTTGTTACAGGAAATTTAATTGTGGTTGGTTGCTGACAAAATTTGAAAAAGATTGTCATGCTAGAGCTTTCGTTGGTTGGCATGTGCAATTCGTTTGATTTTTGTAAAATCAGCGTTGGAGGCCATTCCATTTTACTAGATGTCTATGGCTTAGATTCTGAAGGGAATCTTAGAGAATACTGGGAGGATCAACTTTAAATTATTATGGGAAGGTTCTCATGATCATTTTTTTCTTCCATGAGTTCAGTGGAATTCTCTAGCTATTCCCAAACTCCTGGGTGGATGGGGTCTCAAAAATAATTTAAATTTTCAAGTTCCCTAGTTGTAAAATGCGGTTGGAGGCTTCTTTATTTACAAAGACTTTGGACCAAGGTGGTCATGCATAGATATATTGCTCCATACTCTTTGGAGGATTGGGTGCAACTCATGGATAAGCTAAGATCCAACATCTTAGTTTTCTGGCGGGCTGTCTTAAATTATATTGACCTCATAGCTTCAGGCCTAGCGTGGCGGGTTAAGAATGGTTATAGATTGTGTCTTGGGTATGACCTGTGGCCTAGATGCAGGTTTAAACACAAATTGTCACATGGTCTTATTAGTGTTCTTCATGATAGGGACATATCTCAGTTGGCACATATTGATTTCCCTTCTCGTTTGAACATATGGGTTTATTGATGGTTGCGTGCGAAGGATATTAATATTTCAAACCTTTTTCGAGTGGGAAGGACTCATTTCTTAGGGGTTTTGAGACAACCTCACATCATGATTATTGATAGAGATGGTGAATTGATATGGGCTTTGACTCCTCATAGTTTCTATAAACCTAAATTAGGTTATCTCCATCTCAGTGTTAACTTCCAAAATGTCCAGCTAGCTTGGTGGTGGTAGGCACTATGGAAATCAAAATTCCTTCCCAAAGCTCAATTTTTGGTTTGGTGTATTATTTCAAAGAAAGTCCCTACTTGGGATGTTATGGGACATCAATTTTAGATTGGTGTTAGGTGGTGTTCTTTATGAAAATATCATGAAGAAACCATCGATCATCTTGTTTTGTCAATTCAGTGTCCTAAATTGCTCTACATAAATTATCAATCCGGGTATCGTAAGGTGATGAAGTGTAGTGCACTGTTTGTGCTAGATAACCCTTCTTACTTCGTTGTTTTTATGTTTTATGTTGTTTTGGGGGTTTTTGGTCTTTTAATTCCTAATGATTCACAATGTAAATTATCAAAACCAAATCTATCTTCCTTAAAGACTGCTCAAAATCTAAAAATAAAAATAGAGCTAAGAAAGAAATGAAAACAGAGTTTCTATTCTTATTTTACCATTATTTTCAAATCAAGAATTAAAATTGAAAGTGAAGTTTGCGATTGACGTCTAACTAATTACAGAAATAAAACTAAATGAAATACTTGGTTACTCTGCCTCTCAATTTTGGGAGAAAGTCTCCTTGGGATGACATTTAAGTAATTATGTACTTCATTAATCTAAGAGAAAGCAAATACAAAGATACAGGAATAACTCATTGCATAGATGAAATTTTAAACCACTTAGTCAAGGATGAATGATCAACTTGAAGGGTTTTCCATAAATATTCATTAACACCATGAGTTAGTATTTTAAACTAAAGAAATGAAATGACAAATATAGTAAATGACACTTATCAGTTTAATTAAGGATTTAAACTAGCAAAACAGTAAATGAAGTAAACTATCAATAATGTATCCTTATCATTATTCAATCCTACTGTCATCCTAAAAAAAAGTTAGTTTTTAATTGAAGAAGCAAGATTACAATATTGAGTTCTATCTTCTAAACTACTGATAAGAACTAAAAAGAAATCAAGCTAATGGAAATTGTTCTAAATTATAAACACAGTTAGTGAGAAAATGACTATAAACATTGTTTTAGAAAGAAGATGATGAATTTACAGTTTAACAAGAAGAAAAATAAATAAAATGAAATGAACCTTCTTCAGTGTAGGGGCCCTCTGCAACTGATTAGGCTACGCTTTCTCAATCAACTCCAAGAAAACTCCTTCAGATGTTCATAAAAACATGCAGTCTTCTTATATTAAGAAATAGGGACACAAAATGCCCAAAAAATACAGAGTCTACAACTTCGATTTCACATAAAAATTACTACATATATTACTACTAACTTCTTCAGTCCTTTACACAGGTATTTATAAGAAAATCATATAACTTTTTGTGGAGAAAAACATGCTACAGCCAAACACGTAGAAGATAGGTATGCAGAATTTCTTCCTCGGTTGCTGGAGAAATAAATCCAAGACATGGTGGTTGTTGGATTTGTTTGTACAGGTGGCTGTTGGAGTTCATAGGTACAGGTGGTTGTTCTGGATAATGCTTCACATCACTGTGAAACGCATTAACTAACCACGAAACAGAGTCTTGTTACCCTCGGTGTCTTTGCGTTTGACTTCTCCATTGATCGTAGTATTATGCTATCTTCTTTGTCAACCTGGGCTGAATGAATAGGACAGGGTCCATGTCATGATGATTTCACAGCTACCCATGTGGCTACTTTCTCCTTCTGACACTTGGAACCTGTTAAAGCATGATGGTAGTTGCAGAATAGTCGGTCAACTGCAGAATAGGCTGTGTTCCGTAGCTAATATACAAAAATTTATTCAAACATCAAAACATAAAAAGTATAACATGTAAATCACTAAATGTCCTCCTCAAAACAGTATATACCAGTTATTAGTGATGAGAATGCATCTTTCTTATGGAAAAACAAAGAAAAGGAATGAGAAGAGTTGCTAGGGAAAGAGTAATTTTGAGGCTCAACATACCCCCACTGCAAAATCATTGCATGTCCCCATGAAATTTTCAAAAATGCGAGCTTCTTTCTCCTATTGCATCTGTTTTGATATTTCTGCCAGCACATTCAACTTTCTTTTCTTACTCCTCCTTGCACTGACTACCAGCCTGCGCTTCTTCATAAGAAGTTTGTATTTGAGGTTGATAAGTGCTCTGTTCAAATTCCTATTTTTCCTCTTCAACTTTATATTTTTCTTATACCATAATCCTAGGTGCAGCATTGTGTTGTCATGAATGGCTTTATCCAGTTTGTTCTGTTCCTTCAAAGTTTCATTTTCTTTTTGAATATGCCTGTTCAAAATCTCTAACTCAAAGATTTATTGTTTGAGAGAGCTAGTTAGAAGTTCTTGTGGATTGATAGGCTGCTCTAAATTGGTTGAGGATCCTGGATCCATTGAGGTATATTTTTTCTCTAATGACTCTATATAGTCATAGACTTGCTGCTGTACTGGATCTATGCCAGGAGAAGCTCTACTTGGGGTGCCTTCAACATTCTGTGGAGGAGAGTTTTGTGGACTGCGTTCATGTGGAATACTGTCAGGAGATTGAATTGGGGTTTCTTCCTCTAAGTTTATGAATTGGGCTCCTTTTTATGTTACCTTCCTCAACTTACCTTGGAGTCTAGAGCTCCTTCTCAATTTTTGGAAGCTTACGGTTCCTTCTCTTGTGTCCTTCTTCTTCTTCTTCTTCCCTATCTCCTTCTTTTTCTTGATTTTCTCTCGAATCTTGGTTAGTTTTTCGGAGAGTAATTGTTCATCTTCCTGTGGTGATGAAGGTCCAGGAATGTCTTCATTGATTTCTTTAGCTCTCTCTTTCAATTTTCCTTTCTGTTTAGTCTACTCTCTAACTTCTGATTTAGAAGTTGTCTCTTAGGGAAAATTTTAAGAACCCCCCCTAAATTTACATGTATAATAAATGGGCGAATCTCCATGGTATATAGGAAAAATGGAAGGCAATTTTATCAATAATATGATATGTATATATAATTTTTTGGCGAATATTTTACTCAATTATAAAATCTTGTGTTTATTGAATACACAAATGAAATCATTGCATTTCTTTAAAATATCTTTTGAAATCAAAATTACCGAAATTACATATCGATAACCTAGTGGGTGTAGGATAAAATTCACCCGTGCCATTCACAGAAAGCATGAGAAAAAACCTAATACTATATATAAAACCAAGAAAAATTCAAATTCATCACTTCTAGGGACCTCGTAACCACCCTGCCAATACACAAGTATGTTCCTGTTTTCAATTAGAAAAATTACCCAAATTACAATTTGTTTACTCCAACATATGTTGGAAAGTTATAGAAGGATGACTAGTGTAATCAATCCATTCCTTTTAGCCCTGTATTTGTTTTAGTTTAAAACAGAAGTATATAAATATACTTGTCCAATGTCTATGCTTTAACCATTCACCCTAAGATGTTTTTACAATATAATTTCCTAAGTCTATTTAATATCTTCATTATCATAAAAACCAACCTATATTCATCTTAACTCCACATCTACCACTCTTAGGAGGATGAAATCTATTTATCCCTTTGAGCACTTGGTAGACCCAGAATTAAGATGGATCTAAGATGATAGAATTTCCCCTTTAAATAGTCTATGCTCACATGAATACCATGGGTTATCATAAACTTGGAGCTTAAAAATTACTATTAGTAATTTATAAAAATCAATAAAATTAATAGTTGATTTTTATTTTATTTTTTATTTTAACTAACCTAAAATGTTTAACATACATTAAATTACAACATCCATTTTTACTCTTGATCGGATCAAATATTTTTTAACTCTATACTATTTTGCATATCACGATATTTGATACCTCTCGAGGGTTAGTAGATCTAGAGTAAAGATGGATCTATGCTGGTTTAATTCCCCCATTTAAATAGGCTACATTCCAGGGGAATACCATGGGTCAATACCATGTGCCATTTTGGTGAATACCATGGGTCAATACCATGTGCCATTTTTATTTTTATTAATACTAATATTAGGGTTAATAATGTTTTTTTGCATGGTATTAATAACAATCTAGTCCATGGTATTTGTCCCATAGTATTTTGCCCATAGGTTTCACCTAAATATAACACATTTTTTGAGTGTTCATAAATATAAGGTGACTTATGGAGTAAATATAGAATAATGTTTTATTTGTTTACCATACCTCTCGTTTATTTATATTTTTATTAATTTACCATACCTCTTTTACAAATATGGTATTTGGCCCATAGGATTCACTTAAATAAAACCTCTTTCTTGAGCCTTCATAAATAGAACGAGGGTTATGGACTAAATATAAAAAGAGGTTTTATTTATTTACCATGCGTCTAGTTTATTTATATTTTTATTTATTTACCATAGCTTTTGAGTAAGTATAAAAAGACATTTTATTTATTTACCATACCTCCACTTTACTTATATTTTTATTTGTTTACACCCTTGCATGTATATAAGGTGACTTATGGAGTAAATATAAAAAATGTTTTATTTATTAACCATACCTCTCATTTATTTATATTTTTATTAATTTACCATACCTCTTTATAAATATGGTATTTGGGCCTTTGGTCCATAGGATTCACTTAAATAAAACCTATTCTTGAAAATGGGCGAATGGAAGGTTGTAACTCCTAATTTCAAGGGCTAAATTTACCTTTTTTACCCTCTCCCTTAAAATAAGGTGGGCTATTTGAGGTGATTTGTAAAATTGTACTATGATACAAAATATTCGCCCACTAAAAATTTAAACCCCTTAATTTCGCCAAAGGGCGAACATTCGCCCCTAAAATTTTCTATGTTGTCTCTGCATCATTCTTTTGTGAGGAGGTTCCAGATTTGTTTTGAATGTTAATGTTGATCTTTCTCCTCCTACTTTTCTTAACATGACTCTCCTTAGGTGACTCTGAATCATCTTGGAAAAATATTTCTTACCAAGAAATCTTTCCAGGTATCCCCTATACTTTTCAAATGGAATTAAACTAGTATTTTCACTAATCCATGATGATACATAGTTGTTTCTATGGATTTAATTTTCTTCTGGACATTTGTAGCCATCCTTCTTAGACTGTTTATAAGGAAGAAGGGAAGGTTGATGGTTCCATTTTCTAAGAAATTCATTAACAAGCATATATGATAAACATACATAAACCCAAATCTATCTTCACATGTAATGAAATTTTGCAATATCAACAACACATTACCCCATTTGTTCTTGAGTGCTGAAATAGGAATTCCCTTCCTAAATACTATAACATCCATACCTGGGTTTTTAAGGATAACTTTCCAAGATTCACCATGAAATTCCTTGTTTTTAAACCATCTTTCTCCTTGTCTCAACAACTTTGTTGCTTCTGCTATAAAGGATTCTATGAATGCAAATTTGATATCTCCTATCTCCACTTCTGTGCCATCAAACGATCTTGCAAAAGACTTGGTAATTTCCTTGTGGTAGCCGTCAAATTTCTCAATAAAATTTAACCATCCGGCCTTCTGTAGCATTCTTTTCAGCTGTGGATACCCCTCCATATACTTTACCCCTACGGGCTCTATCCTGACAATAAGCCCCATATCCCCTGTCTTTGGTTAACCTTCAAATTACTCTTACTGTCTGTAAAACGAGTACTATTTGAGAAATGGAATGACTGCGTATATATGAAAATGAAAAGATTGTGTGTATGGAAAGGGAATGACTGTGTATATAGAAAATGATTGTGTGTTATAGGAGAGGTAAATTTTGAATTAATAAATACATAGTAAGGTTTTAGAGAATCGTAGATAGGTAGGTCACATCGTCATTTTGACTATTAACAAGTGGAGTTCTGGAGGACCGTTTGAGTACAGATTATCGAGTTTGAAGTGAAGATTTGTTATGAAAGAATCATTGAGACCGTTTGTCATTAAAGATGGAGGATATGGTGGAGATATAGTGGCAGTCAAATCAAATGATGGTTGATTAAGGAGACATGTGATTATACATACTATACAAACTTATGCTTTCAAACTGCTTTTTGAAATAAATTTTTGCATTTGCCTTTGGAACCTTTACCTTTCACTTGCTAATTTTTTTGATGTTTGATCCACAGGCGCCTTGAGCATGGTTGGTCTTCAAAAATTGATGATGATTTTTCATTTCCTTGCATACATGATTTTATTATGAGCTGTACACTTGTGCTTGAAGTGATAAACAAATTGTAGCTACAGAACGTGAAAAGGAAAGTGTAATATGGCTTATGGATCATGAATGAAATGGAAGTGGTTATGTAAGTGAAATGAAATGGGATGTAAGACAAGATGATAAATGAAATGAAAAAAAATGGAATGAAGGCTTTATTGATGAAATATAACAATGAGATGAAGTGAAACTTGTAAAAGTAAAATGGAGTGAGGTGAGATGAGATGATAAATTTGTAGAATCTAAACTGTAGAGTGATTGTAGATTTTTTTGGTCACTACTTATTACAGAAAGAAAATGGAAAATATAGGATGTCAGAAACCTCTGATTTTCACCCTGTATTTTCTTTATAAGTATGCCAATCAATGATTGATTTTCAACCTTATACAATTTATTTTTTATATTTTTTTAAGGAAAAATAAAGACTAAGTTAGTGGAGAAGAATAATTCTTCCTCACTAGCTTCATTTCAGAATTGTCTTGGAAAATTTTAATGAACTCCTCTTTTGAAATAGGTTTGTGATATATCTTTAATTTATGACCATTCACAAGAAGAGGAGTTTTATTTTCATCTATTGTTTTTATCCTCATTGCTCCATTACTAAAGACTTTTTCAATCTCATATGGCCCAAGCCAATGAGTTTGAAACTTCCCTTGAAAATCTTTAAACTTTGAATCAAATAGTAGTGCCCAATCTCCAACTTGAAACGTCTTGTCCTTGATATATTTTTCATGCCATTTAGCCCTCTATTGTTGGACTATACTAGTCCTTTGAACTGCCTCTTGCCTGATTTCATCAATTTCATTTAACTGCTCCAGCCTATGCTTTTGTGCCTCTGATAAATCTAGTCCCAGTTGCACTGCCATCTTGAGAGTTCTGATTTGGAACTCTATAGGGAATAGGACTTGTTTCCCATAAAAAAGTTCACAGAGTGTATGTCCCGTTATGTTCCTCCATGTAGTTCTATAGGCCCATAAGGCTTCAGGAAGCCTTTCTGCCCAATCTCTTCTATGTAGATGCACAGTCTTTGTGATGATTCCTTCAATCACTTTATTTGTTGATTCTACTTGACCATTTGCTTGAAGATGATAAGGAGTAGATTTCCTATGTTTGATCTTGTATTCTTCCACAAGCCCTTCTACCATGTTAGATGTAAATTGATATCCCTGATCTGTCACAATTTCTCTTGGAACACCAAAACGAGTAAAGATGTCCTCAAAAATAAAATTCACTACAGATTTTTCATTAGCAAAAGGTAATGCTTTAGCTTCTACCCATTTAGTGACATAATCAGTGCACACCAATATATACTTCTTCTGTTTATATGGAGGATTAATTGGTCCAACAAAATCTAAGGCCCACTTTTCAAAAGGTTTGATGAGTACCTGAATTTGTATCAGAATTTCATTTGAGGGAGCAGGTTTCCCTACCCTTTGGCAGCTACCACATCTCCTGACATATTCTTTAGCATATATGAAGATGAATGGCCAATAATATCCTAAAGAAAGGATTTTATAGGTTGTCCTCTTGTCAGCAAAGTGTCCACCACATGGCTCATCATGACATGCCTTAAGAATCTCGGGCATTTCATCTTCCCTGACACACCTTCTGATCATAAGATCTGGGCCTATTTTATACAATTCGTTAGTGATCCATGAATATCTTGCACTTACCTGAATAATTTTTCTTTTCTCTCTAGGAAACAAATGTGAAGGTAACTTCCCTGTGACTAAATAGTTAGCAATATCTGCAAACTAAGGAGTTCGAGTAGTTACTGCAAAAATATATTCATTAGGAAACTTATCTTCAACTAGCGAATCTTCTTTGGTATTCTGAACCCTCGATAAGAAATCAACAACTGTGTTTTGTTTTCCAGGTCTATCTAGCACAGTTATGTTGAATTCTTGGAAAAGTAAAAGCCATCTTGTAACTCTGCCATTAGTAATAGGTTTATTCATTAAATATCTAATTGCATAGTGATCTGTATGAACAAAGGTTTCATAGCCTGTTATATAGTGTCTGAACTTGTTAATTGCATGAATAATAGCTAAAAATTCCTTTTCAATCATAGTATAATTTAACTCAGTGGGAGTCAAATTCTTACTTGTATAGTAAATGGCATAAGGAATCAAATATTTTTGTCCCAATATAGCTCCCAGAGCTGTATCTGAAGCATCTGTTTAAATATGGAAAGGGAGTTTCCAATTTGGACCTCTTAAAATGGGTGCTTAAGAAATTTTTGTTTTTAAGGTTTCAAATGCCAACTGACAATCAGAATTCCAATTGAATTCACAATCTTTGGTAAGCAATTTGAAGAGTGGGGATGCTATTTTAGTGAAATTTTCTATAAACCTTCTATAGTATCCTGTAAATCCTAGAAAACTTCTAACATCCTTTTGGCAATTTGGAATTGATAATTTAGAGATGACTTCAACTTTATATTTTTCAACTTTAATCCCATCTCCTGAAATGTGATGTCCTAAAACAATACCTTATATAAACATCATAAAACATTTTTCATGGCTTAATGAAAGGTTTGCTTCTTTACATCTTTAAAAACTTTTTCCAAATTTTCCAAAGCTTCTTCAAATGTATTGCCATAGACTGTAAAGTCATCCATATATACCTCTACACAATCATGTATTAGATCAGAAAAAATCCCTAGTACTGCTCTTTGGAATGTTGCAGGTGCATTACATAACCCAAAAGGAAGTACTCGGTAGGCATAATTTCCCCATGGACAAGTAAATGTGGTTTCATCCCGATCTTCAGGGGCTACCTGAATTTGATTATAACCACTAAAAGCATCCAAGAATGAGAAATACTTCTTACCTACTAATGTATCTAACACTTAATCTATAAAAGGCAAAGGGAAATGATCTTTAAGGGTTGCTTTCTTCAGTTCTCGATAATTGATGCACACCCTCCATTTGCCATTTTTTTAGGCACAATTACCAAAGGAGAAACCCATTGGCTATCTGAAATTGGGTAAATGAAATTTACATTCAGTAATTTTTGGAGTTCTTCTTTCACAATCTCTCTAAGATTTGGATTCATCCTTCTCTGAGGTTGTCTGACAGGTCTAAAATTTTCCTCAATGTAGATTGATGGATACAAATCTTAGGATTAATGCCTTTCATGTCGGTATATTCCCATGCATATGCAGCAGAATGTTGTTGTAATGTCTTGATTAGCTTTTCCTTTTGTAATTTCTCCAAGTTATTGTTTATGTTCAATGTTTTCCCTAGAAAATTTCAATTGTAGAGCTACCAAACTCTTCCATAGAATAGAGAGACATCTGCCTAGATGACAAATATTCAACATTAGATTTTTCTTGAAATTGTTCATGGTCATATTATGAAGATGATTCAAAATTTTCCAGTGTATTTAAAATTTGACTATCTTCACTAATATCTGAAATAGTAAAGAGAGGTTGAATATCATCTTCATCATCAATCCATTCTTTGTCATTTATTTCTGTGATTGCTTTTGCTGGAGGATATAAAGTAATTTTTTTTGTTGAATTACCATCAGAAATATACATGTCACCAGATCTACAGCTAATAAAAGCATCAGCTGTGGCTAGCCAAGGTCTTCCTAATATGAGTGGATGTCCTCCTAGATTGTTCTTGGGAGTTAAGATCATGAAATCAACAGGATATTCCCAAGAATCTAAGGATACTAAAATATCTTCTAACACTCCATCTAGTTTGATTACTGATCTATCTGCTAGTTGTAGTAAGGTAGGTGTCTAAAGAAGATTAGGAAGCTTGAGCTGCTCCATAGTTTGTTTACTCATGATGTTTATTTCTCCCTAAGTCAATCAAAGTATTTGGAATTTCAATTCCATTGATATGTTTTTTCACAATTGGACTTCTTGGATCCACATATTTTTGTATGGCAATTTTTCCCATCATTATGTCTACTATTTTTCCTACCAGGTGAATTCTTTTTGTTTCCTTTGTTTTTCTTCCTGATTTCCTTTTGCTCAACTCCTTTATTGTTTTTGCTAGAATTGGAATTTCTTTAATGGCTTGTAGTAAAGGAATTTTGATACAGACATTCTTCAATTCATCTAGAAAATCATAATTGGGCAACACAATCTACTTTTCTACTCCTCTATCAATTTATAATCTTTCAAGAAAAGGAGGTGTAGAAGTAGATGCTGGTTGCTCAATGATAGGAGTTGTGTTCACTGATTCTTTTTGTTTTTCTTTTTCAATGTTTTGGTTTTGGAGAGATGTTCCCTCAAAAATTTTATTGACCTTTAGAGAATCTTCCTCAGAACTGTCTTGTTCCTGAATAACTACAGAAGGTTTTTCCTTTTCTAATATCCTACCAGATCTCAGTTGAACATCATTAAGATCTAGAGGAGTGATCATATAAGTTGGAAATTGTTGTCCTTCTACCATGTAAGCATTCTGAGGATTTTTATTGTTGGGGTTTGGTAATGGTTGGGCAGGTAGCTGATTTGGTTTCTGTTGAAATGGCAGTAAGAGTTGAGGATTTTGGTTTTGTTGTGGATTTTGTTGTGGAAATGGTAATGAAAGTTGAGGGTTCTGATTTTGAAGTTGTGGTTGTTGATTTTGTTGTGGAATATGTGGGGGGCGGGGGGGGATAATTCTGATATGATGGAGGATATTGATAATATTGAGAAAATCTCCCATAAGGATTTTGTACTCCTTGTGCCCACGGTTGAGATTGAGATTGAGGTTGAGGCCAAGGTCGCTGTCAAGAATTTCAGTTTGGTGGGGGTTGAAGATATATTTGATTGTTAAATCCTTGATTTTGTGGCCCATGCCAAGTTTTTCTAGAGACAAAGCAAAGAGGCTCTACTAAATTTGGAATTGTTTCTTCTTGAAAAATAGTCTTAAGACCTAGAATCGAAGGACAACCCTTGGTTTCATGATTCTCTGAGAAAATCATACAAGTCTCTATAATTTTTACATCTAAAGGGCATTTCCTTAAAGCATGTTTATTTCTGCATTTTGGACAGAAAATAGCTAAAGAATTAGTCTCGATTTTCTGCTTGTTTTGCAACTTAAGGGTGTCTATTTGCTCACTAAGACTCCCTAGGATATCTGTTTTGAATTCATCAAGCATATTACCAATTTCCGCCCTGCTCACTGATCCAGTTGCAGACTTATTTACTCTAACAAGAGAAGGATCTCTTAGACCTTTTCCTGTTTTGGATTTCCCTCTTGAGAGATGAACACATAATTCTCCTATATCATTTAATGGGAGCTCAGAGAATCTCCCTTCCCAATCATGTTAAGGATATCTATCCACTCATCTCTAATAGTTTTTAATAAAAGAGCTTTCAAGGTATCTTCATCTAAATTGCCCATCTTTTCTCTTTTCAAATTATAGTTGAATCCCTCAATAACATCCTCTAAGTTTTCATCCTCTCTTTGCATAATTTTAAACACTTCATCTTTGTGATTGGTAGGCATACAATAATCCAAATACATATCTAAAAACATTTTTTTCATGTCATTCCATGTTCTAATGGACTGAGTGACTAACCCCATGAACCACTTCAAAGGAGCTCCTTTTAGTGTTGAGGGGAACAATTTAAGTTTTTGAGAGTCTTCTAGATAATCATAGGTTCTCCACAAGACTTCAAACTCAAATAAAAATGTTTCAGGATCCTCACTTTTTAACCCATGGAAGTTTGGGAGGACAGAAGGTGAGATATTTTTCATTGTGGCATTTGTTTCCTCATCCACTATAGGGAATCCAAAAGAATTATCTATTTCTCTATTTCCTCTGCCTCCTCCATTATTTCCTCTACCTCCTCCATTATTTCCTCTGCCTCTTCCTCTACCCCCTCCTCCAAACAGTGTGAATTCCCCATCCTCTCCTTCTTCTGCCATTATAGTTTCCTCAGATTCAGTATAAGGTTCAACTTGAAAGGTTTCTTTCTCTTCCTTTGGTTCTTATATCAATGGAATATGGGGGAGAGGTTCTACTTCTTCTTCCTCACCAGATATTCCTAATTCTTCAGCTAAAATTTGATCTCCTGTGGAGGTGAAAAAGGCTACTCCCTCTGTTGGAGACTCAAGATTTTTCTCTTCTAGGACTGCTTTGGTAGATGAAGTAGGAGCTTCTTTTGTTTGGACTTCCGACTTTGGAATTTCAGGTGTTCTACGACTGGGAGTATTAACTTGAGATGGAGGTATGTCTCTTCTTGTTCCTAATGGAATGGGTGGTGTTGTAGGAGTTGAACTTCTGCGCCTAGCTATGAATCTACCCCTAGAGTCTCTTTCTCTATGCATCCCAATTTTTTTTTGAATGTAAGAGATAAAGTTACCTAGTTACACTTCCCCAGAAACAGCGCCAAAATGTTTTGTCAATTTAGTGTCCTAAATTGCTCTACATAAATTATCAATCTGGGTATCATAAGCTGATGAAGTGTAGTGCACTTTTGTGCTAGATAACCCTTCTTACTTCGTTGTTTTTATGTTTTATGTTGTTTTGGGGGTTTTTTGACATTTAATTCCTAATGATTCACAATGTAAATTATCAAATCTAAATCTATCTTCCTTAAAGACTGCTCAAAATCTAAAAATAAAAATAGAGCTAAGAAAGAAATGAAAACAGAGTTTCTATTCTTATTTTACCATTATTTTCAAATCATGAATTAAAACTAAAAGTGAAGTTTGCAATTGATGTCTAACTAATTATAGAAATAAAACTAAATGAAATAATTGGTTACTTTGCCTCTCAATTTTGGAAGAAAGTCTCCTTGGGATGACATTTAAGTAATTATGTACTTCATTAATCTAAGAGAAAGCAAATACAAAGATACAAGAATAACTCATTGCATAGATGAAATGTTCAACCACTTAGTTAAGGATGAATTATCAACTTGAAGGGTTTTCCATAAACATCCATTAACACCATGAGTTAGTATTTTAAACTAAAGAAATGAAATGACAAAGATAGTAAATGACACTGATCAGTTTAATTGAGGATTGAAACTAGTAAAACAGTAAATGAAGTAAACTATCAATAATGTATCCTTATCATTCCTCAATCCTACTCTCATCCTGAAACAAAGTTTGTTTTTAATTGAAGAAGCAAGATTACACTATTGAGTTCTATATTCTAAACTATTGATAAGAACTAAAAAGAAATCAAGCTAATGGAAACTGTTCTAAATTATAAACATTGTTAGTGAGATAATGACTATAAACATTGTTTTAGAAATAAGATAATGAATTTATAGTTTAAAAAGAAGAAAAATAAATAAAATGAAATGAACCTTCTTCAATGCAGGGGCCCTCTGCAATTGATTAGGCTACACTTGCTCAATCAACTCCAAGAAAACTCCTTCAGATGTTCATAAAAACATGAAGCCATCTTATATTAAAAATAGGGACACAAAATGCCAAAAAATTACAGAGTTTAGAACTTCAGTTTCACATAAAAATTACTACTTCTATTACTACTAACTTCTTCGGTCCTTTACACAGGTATTTATAGGAAAATCATATAATTGTTTGTGGAGAAAAACATGCTACAACCAAACACATAGAAGATAGGTATGTAGAATTTCTTCCTCGGCTGCTGGAGAAATAAATCCAACACATGGTGGCTGTTGGATTCGTTTGTACAGGTGGCTATTGGAGTCCATAGGTATAGGTGGTTGTTCTGGATAACGCTTCACGTCACTGTGAAACGCATTAACTAACCACGAAACAGAGTCCTATTATCCTCAATCTCTTTGCGTTTGACTTCTCCATTGACCGTAGTCTTATGCTATCTTCTTTGTCAACGTGGGATGAATGAATAGAACAGGGTCCATGTCATGATGATTTCAAAGCTACCCATGTGGCTACTTTATCCTTCTGACACCTGGAACCTGTTAAAGCATGAAGATAGTTACGGAACAGCCAGTTAGCTGCAGAATAGGCTGCGTTTCGTAGCTAATATACAAAAATTTATTCAAACAACAAAACAACATGTAAATCACTAAATGTCCTCCTCGAGATAGTATATACCAGTTATTAGTGATGAGAATGCATATTTATTATGGAAAAACAAAGAAAAGGAAAGAGAAGAGTTGCTAGGGAAAGAGTAATTTTGAGGCTCAACACATCTCTCTATAAATTTCCCTTTTACTTCTTGGATGTGCCAGGCATGTAGGATTTTATTAGGGTTGGTCTATCATTGGGTCGATGAATATTTCGTAGAGCCCTGGGAACTCTGGCATGAGAATCAGGCAATAAAGGCCTTCTAAGCTGTTCCTCTTATTTTGAGCTAAGGTATTTGGCTAGCTAGGAATAGGGAGATATTTCAAAACTATATGTCATATCCAGAGAGGATTGATGCCAAGGAATTGGCTATTCTAGCTCACTACCCTTAAACTAAGCAACCATTGGGATGTCAAGGGATTGGCTATTCTGTCTCACTACCCTCAAATTAAGAAACCACAGGGAGGTCGTCCTATGATCATTGAATCTTGGGATGATACTATCCCATGGGGATATTTCCATGGTTTGGTAGCACAATTTGACAAAGTTTTGTCCCTATTTTCTCATCTTTGGTGAGTAATTGTAATAATTTTCTTGTGGTGGGTTTTGTTATTTTTACTCTCTCAAGAAGCTATGAGGTCCATTGTTTACTCAAGGTAAGTGGGTTCTCAAATCTAAGACAAGGCTCCATCTAATTCTGAAGCATTCCACTTGACATTATTCTCGTCTTTCTCATCCCTTAAGCGCAAGATTGCTAGCTTGATATCGGTTAAGGATGCCACTCATCCACTTTTGGGCCCAACTATTTTCATAGTATTACACATCCTCCATCAAAGAGCTGAAGTTCCCAATGGCGCAAATTATTATCATGAACAAGGGTGCACAAGAGTTTAGATGACAGTTGAAAGCTCAAGTACTGCCAAATTTATGGAGCTTACTCCCCAATTGGTTCAAGAGAAAATTACTTATGAAAAGAGGGAATTAGCAGATGAGTAGCAGAATGGGTTCTAAATGTAGCACATACCAAAGGACATTGCAACCAATATATGTATACGTCAACATTTATTGGCATTTAAAGCTTCTCTAGGGTGGATTACTTGTGATTAGAAATGAAATTAAGGAGGGAATTCTCCTCACACTAAATCAAATGTAGAGGCACATGATTGAAATAGATTGTAGACTCAAGTGGTTTGAGAACCATATGGACATTCCTATTGATCCACGTTGCTCCACAAGCAACAACAATGAATCCATTCCTATTGAAACCACCGACTCAAATAAACATATCTGATTTTTTTAGTTACTTTGTTTTTAACGCTTTTTTTTCTATTTCAAAATAGCCCTGAAGGCCCTATAGCAAGAGTGTTGGGATGGGGTCCCTGGGGTCAATTTTGTTAAGTTTTGAGTCAATTTTGTATTATGTTTTCTAGCGAATGTAAAGTCTCCGCGAAATGTGGAAAAGCAGAGCACAAAGCTAGTAGAAGTCAAAGGGGCTTTAGTCCCTTAATTGGGTAGGTGATAGAGTTGTTCTGAGACCCACCCATGGTCCACGGACCATGGTATTGTAAATAAAAGGATATATAAAGTTGATTCATAGCGAGTCAAGAGGGAGATTTAAAAAAAAAAAAAATCGTTGTAAGGGAAAGGTGCTGACGCAGGAAAGGTGTGTTTCCTGTACTTAGGCGAAAGGGGAAGGCTCTTGTAGTTGAGTGCCCAGGCCCCTGCAATTGAGTGCACAGGGATAAGAAGTTTGTTTCCGAACGTTTCTATCTAATAAAGATTGTTTTGAGCTGAAATTGAAGTATCCGTGTTCCATTATTTACTTCTGTTAAGCTTATGTATATTTTCTATGTAATCTGTTTTATATGAATGAATGCTTATTGTATGAACTTGGTAGATTTATAATATTTATGCATTATAAGTACAATTAAGTACCTTCGCAAAGATCTGAAGGTCATTTATATAGAGTTGCAGTAGTTGTCTGCCGGAAATATTAGATCTGTGTGAAGGAAAATCTAAGCCATCAGAACTCCGGGAAACCATCACACAGGCCTCTGGATGTAGAAACCTGGTTCTAGCATCCCCCAATACTGCTTCGGGTGAGACTACAACCTGCGCTACACAAGTTGTTTCTGAAAGGGCCAACAATTAGGGTTTTGTTGGTTGGCACAGTTAAAGTTGAACCTGGGTCAGGCCCTATCAAGCCAACGAATGGTTTTGTTCCTGGGACCAGGATCTATCTGAGGAATGTGTGATGTTGAATAGGCGTTTCCCTACTAAGAAAGAAATTGAGAAGTGGATTGATTGGAAATTGCATGCATTTGTACTTTAGGAGAACAGAAACCCTCGATTGTCCAAGAAACAGTGGTTGAATAGATACTTGTACACATATGAAAATGAAGCCATTTTCTATTTCTTCCCTTGTGAATTGCACAAGTGGCTCTCTAGATTGGTTGACAATCAGGGTACATGGAGGCTTGACGATCCTATTGTGTGGACTCTAGATCTGATGAGGCGCTTGGAAGCTTTAGAAAATAACATGCACGGGCTATTTATCATTGGATTTATCGCATTGTAGGAGGATTCTTCATTGAGCTTGCAATTGATATTACCATCATCTATAGTGAAGTAGAGTGCAGGCTCTTCAAGGGACCATGAGGTAATTATTTAAAATATCTAAAAACTTGGATTAAGATTTTGTTGTGTGAGAAACGGTTTATGCCATTACCTTGATGTTTGGGACTACACGAAGTGGAAAACATTTCAGAAGGAACGAAGAATCAAGCTCTGAATATAGTCCATTATTGGGATCCTCTTCAAGCGACGACGAAGGAACTATTCTGAATACATTGGGAAGTGCGCTGCAGTTGGTAAGTTAGGGTATCCCTAAGATTCCTCATCCATCCACTCCACCTCTGCCACATACACCTACACCTTTACCTCCACCTCCACCTCCGCCTTAATCATTCAACATGGCAAACACAATGAAGATGCAGATCCTTAAAGGGGTAGGGAGCAAAGACCCTGAGAAATTTTGGTTTGTTGCAAATGTTGTGTGGATAACGCAACAAGTAGCTGATGATAATATAAAGAAAGCACAGCTGGTCACAACATTGTAGGATAGGGCGCTGACTTGGTATAGAGACTCAGCAAGTGCTGAATAGTGAGTTTGAGAAGCCTAAGCCTCAAGCGTAGTTTGTCATAGAGTTTAAGGAGATACATCAAAGGTTAAATGAATCCTTGTGGGATTTCGATTAGAGGCTAAAATTCTTGATCCAGTAGGCTAATATGAACATCATGGATGATCAACACAAAGATTGGTGCATTACTTCATTGTTTCCTCACCTAAGATTACCATTATTGCAGCAGAAGATAGGAACGCAAGCAGAGGCTGTGTAGATCGTGATGAGGTTGGAAGCCTCGCCAGTACAAGATACGAACATTGAAGTACAACAGATTCAGTCGTAGCTTACAAGTCTGCACATGGAGTTGCAGAGCTTGAAAACAGGAAAGGAAGCTCAACCAGAGGTGTGTGCTGAAGTCTGGTGTATAAAATGCAAGGACAAGGGACACGATAAGGATCATTACCCTTTTTATCAGAATTACCTGATTGGTGGAGGTCTTGTTGATGAGCACCAGTATTGTAGCAAGAATACTGTAACTCATGGGGCTACCAGCTTTACTTTATCAACCTGGGGTTCATACAAACTTGGAGGTGATAGTGTTGTATACACAAGTAAAAGTGATGGTTCTGCCTTTTGTCACTATTCATCTGGTGAGAGACAACTAGGGTTTTCAAGCCAGCCTTCTATGGATTCAGAAGAAGCTTGATTACTAATGAAAGAAAGAGAAATCTACTCTAGGAGAAATCTTGTCTACTATAATAAGGAAAATGACTGAAATTCAATGCTAAAAACACACCATTTCCTAACTAACTGCCGAGAAACTATAATTTACAAGAATGCTAAACTAGCATGTATGAAATGTTGTTATCCTGAGTATGGAGGTTCGAAACATCAAACATCACTATTGTGCATGTAAAAGGCTGAAATAAATTTGTGTTTTCTTTTTATTCTTTTTTATGGAAAATAAGTGTGAAAGCTAATCTCTTTTGGTGATGTGGCAAGTGGCTTACGGATGCCAGTGGATGGTTTTGAGGCTTGGGAGACCCTTATGTGACCTTGTGTGGCTTCCTAAAGGTTTCCCCTCAATTCGGCCTCAAAACGGGGCCACTACAGGAAAACCTACGGGATGTCCTAAAAACCTACAGGAATCCTTGTATTTCTACAAGATACAACCAAGAGCAAAACAATGGGTGTTGTAGGTGATGGAAGGATTAGGGAAGGTGGTTGGTGGGTGGAATGGAGTGAGAAAATTCCTAGGATCACTCAGAACTCAAAACCAAGGTTGGGAGATGGTTGGATTTGCTCAACATGCTTGGAGGAGTTTCTATGTAAAATGATGAAATTGGTGAAGGTCTTAGTGAAAGTAAGGAATGATTATGGATGGATGAAGTTGGAAGGTGGTTGCTTGCTATGAGATATCTCTCTACTTCTTAAACATCTGCTCTGCATCGAACATTGATATTTGCCAAAAATCATGTAAACAAGAAGAATTGTAACAAGCTAGAAAAATAGATTTTAATGAGCTAGTTGTCTACTTCATACATGGGGAAGGTTGCAGAATAAAATGGAATAATTGATGAGATCTAATGGAAGAATGAAAATGGAAGAAATGGTAATTAAATCCTACACTTGCAAACTAATCAAATGTTGGTTCAAGTACAGTAAACTCTAAATTCTGTGAGAAAGTAGAAATTTGTCTTTTTTGTGTTGCATAGGGGTCATTTCCTCAAATCAAGATCCATGAAGGAAGAGATTAGGCCAAGACACCTGCTGACAGCTTTTTGATGCTCCTTTTACCCCTTCTAAACTACTACTGAAGTAAAGCACAAATGGAAGCACTAATAAACAACTAATCAAATCTACACTACTTGCAATGAAATACTTCTAAGGACAACTTAACAATGAATCTATCAAACTAAGCTAAGCATACAGATACAAGAAGAGGAGCCTTTGCTGCTAGGGTTGGGTCCTAACCCAAGAGCTTCAACCCTCTAAGTTAACTCAGTGTTGGACTATAAAAAAGCTCATTTCATTATCAAAACAAAAAATTACGTAGCAATGTCTTCCACAAGTCTGGAGCTAAAAAATAACTAGTGTTTTTACAACAAAATTCAAATCCTAATGAGGCTCTAGGCCTATTTATTTAAACAACTGAATTCCCCAACGACTTCCTTAAATATAGGGAGGCTCGACTCCCAAACTTGAGATGAAATAACTCTTTGACTATCACTTACTTGGCTGCCTTTTGATCTTCATGACTTGGATGCTTGTACTCCAAGCTGGTGTGATTGTTTGGAGGAATATTTGAATGAGGGAGGAGTAAAAGAGGAGGATTTACCTCCTACAATCTCTCTCCCTTGTCCCATTTGAGTTTCAGACCTTAATCTTGCCAAAATTCCTTGATTTTCTCTTTCAAACTTGCATTTAATGCATGTTAGTCCACTAGGCTTAATATCTCACTTTAACTCACCTCATTAAACAAAATATAATCAAAACATGTAATAAATTGTGAGAAGAGTTGATTTGACTAAGCTAAGAAGTGACTTAAGGTCCATATAGTTACCGAGGCTCATCATCACCCCCTACTGAAAGTGTTGCTCATTCTCTGAGCAACTCAATCAATATCCATGTCTTTCATAGCTCTAGTGGCCTCCCTGACATCACATGCTTCTTTGTGGTTTCTTCTTCTTGTGCATAGAATCTTGCCTTCCTTTCTACCTCCTCCCACTACTTTCTTTCTTCATCTTTCTTCCTTCCTTCTGACATCCCCAAGAGTAGTGGTGGACTAAGTCTCAAGCCAATCCAATTGATTTTGATCCTTTGGATGGTTTGTTTGCACATGGGTGTCATGTTCAATGCTTCTCTCATTCTTTGAGGAGAATGGCACTCTCTAATTTTCAAACTATATGGCAAAGTATTCCATATCCTTTGGCAAGCTTGCATGCTGTCGTACCCTAAAAATCTGAACATATCCTTAAAATGTGTAATTACTTGCTCTTGGGCAACAAGATACCTTGGTGCAAGTTGAGGATCATTTTCAATTAAATTATGTGCGTTGATGAGATCCATTGGATTGGATTGCTCAACTCTTATCATGAGAGGCTCTGTTTGTTTCCTTGTCAATATCTTCTTCATTTCTGCAGCCCTTGCTTCCTCATGGTTCATCCATGATGCCAAAGTCATCAACTTTAAATCCCCTAGCTTTGCATTAGGGTCCCATACATTCATATCTACCAAGGCCATGTTATGCAAGTAGAACTCAAACATATTAGCCCTATCTTCCAATGTGCTTTGATCACAAAAATCAATGAACTGTCTATAATCCTAGAATGGCACAGTGTCTCTCTGTGTTAGGGTCTTGATTTGGAACTGCAGCCATTGATCCTTAAGGTACAATGCATAGGACTTAGCTGGCATCTTGCACTGGATTGCTTCCAAAGATAGACTAACCATGGATACCAGTTGATTCTCTCTTTCTTGCAGCTGTCCTTTCAACCATGCACTTTCTACCTCCAATTGAGTTTTCATCATGGCCTCTCTGTCCCTTAGGCTACTTAGTTGTCTGCTCATCTATTTTAGCTTCTCCTCCATGTGACCAATTTATTCCACTCCCTTGGACTTGGAAATCTGCATCCATCTATGTGTTCTGGCTCTTTCTTTCTCAAGCTCAAAGAATAAAGGAATGGAAAATTTTGTTAGGATATTTCAACACATAGGAGATAGTTAAGTATAACTTGGTCTAGTGTAGAGTTACGTAAAGTGTTTTTCTTTACTATGTACTTTTGCAACTTACAATCCGACGGTCACGATATGTTCTAAACATGAAGTGATCTGACGGTTCATTCTCTCCTCAGTATTACCGACACTTGATCTGTGGCTTAACACCCAATTGGTCCATTATCTCTATTTAAAGAGCATGGAGGGTCATTTGTAGGGTGACCGTTCATGATATAAGCTTATGTAAATTTTCATTCTTTTATTAATAAATTTTCTGAAGTGGTCGTGTTGGCTTAGGCCGTGGACTATTTCCCTCTATGAAGGTTTTAACCACGTCAAGAATACTGGTGTATTGATGTGTGATATGTTTTTGAGTGGTGTCTTTTGGTGTTCTATCTGAGGAACTTACCCTGTAAATTCCTACATGGTATCAGAGCTATTTGAGGGCCGCATCCATTGGTGATCCAAATCGGAAGCCGGTACAACTGCATCTGACTGTCGTTTCCTAGATCTACTATTTTTGACCGCTTTTGGGCTGAGAGGACTACTCTATTGTGTTAGGAGAATCTGTTTCAGTGAGGAACCCCTTTTGTTTCACACGAAAAGGTTTCTGGTAGCCCTAGCTACGTCATTTTTAAGATATGGAGGTAAACAATCTTTATTTGCAGTTTTAGCTATTTATCTCTCTGTTTTTTATTACTGGATCTATACCTTTCATTTTTGTGTATGCTCTTTGCCCCGTGACTCTGTGTGATATGGGAAAATCAGAAACAAAAAGGAAGGATTTTTCTCATGCGTATGTTATTTTCTGTGCAGCTTAGTGTGATCTCTGAAAATCAGAAACATAGAGGAAAATAGTTAGTTTCCGGCGAAATTTAACTTCAAGCCACAAGGTTTGGTTTTTTTTGTATGTCCGTGTTGGGTTGTGTGGTTTTTTGTTTTTAAGAAAAAAGAGCTTTTTGAAGTAAGCACGCACCCCAAAGTTTCAGTGACTAAAAAAAATCCTTCTTCTTTTACAAAAATTACTAACCTTTTATACTAGCTCACTTGGTCCAAAGTTACTTTATGAGAATAGAGGTATTGAGTAAAAGTGTTCTCACTCATTATAAAAAGTGAATCACTTGTAGTTCTAAAGTCTCTTTATCTTTTATTTAAGTTACAATTTAGCAGGCAGTTCATAAAGTACTATTGTAAAAGTGGCTTTCACTTATTTATAAAAGTGAGTCACATAATTTTTTTTTAAAGTGAGCTAATTAGGTTAAGTTTGGAAAGCGGGGTAATTTTTTTAAATATAACATTATCATTCATTTCCGCACATTCACACACTTCGTTGACATCTTCAACAACTTTTCTTCAAAAATCCATAACTTCTTCATCTGGAAGCCATTTTCAAAGCAATTTTTTTTTAATCAACCTAATTTTTTAAGATATTTCCATTGGAACACTTAGTTTTAGCATCTACAACTTCAGTTTCTGTTAAAAATAAATGTCCATGCCAAGTTATTCTTGACAGCATTAACTACTTCCAATGGTGGTCCTACGTTGTGGATTTACTTAGAAGTAAAGGTCTTTACAGAATAGCCTCAGGCCAAGAAACTAAACCTAAAGATGAAGATAAGGCAGTCAAATGGGAAAATAGGCAAGATCAAGCACGTGGGTTGATAGAGATGTCTATTTCTCTAGACCTTAGATTCCATATCGCAGAACTTGATACCCCTAATGAAACAATGAAACAACTCACTAAGTTTTTTGGAATTAAAAATGAAATTAGAGCCTATCAACTTGAAAATGAGTTACTTACGTTGGACCCCAATAATTTTTCTTCCATTGAAGATTTTTTGTCGAAATTCAAGACCCTTAGACTTCTCTTGGAAGGTGTTAAGGTTAATAAAGAAGATGATAGCCTTATCTATTCCATTCTTACTAAATTGGGACCAGCCTACTTTGTGTTGGTTTCCACCTTCCATTCTACTAGAGAAGCCTTTATTTCTCAAGGACAAGACTACAAGTTTCCCTCTTTTGATGCCTTTTGTGATTCTTTAATAAGAGAACAAGAAAAACACTTACATCTTGGTCTTCTTAATCTTGGAAACTCTTCTAAGAAAGCCTTAACTTCCCAGCAGCAACCAAATTCAAATAATCCTACGAAGCAATATCCTAAAAGGAATGGTCCTAAACCAAACAAGGGTCCTAAGCAATTTCAGTCTCAAAATGAAAAATCAATTCGACAAAATAATAAGGCAAATAAAAACAAAGGGATTCAAGAAGACTGATAGACATTGCAACTTTTGTAATCGAGATGGCCACATAGAATCCAAATGCTTTAAGAAGATGGAAGCCTTGGAAGCAACAATGAAGAAGTATAACATCCATTTGGAGCACTCTTCAACTTCTACTTCATCTTCAAGAATTTCACTTTCTGCATGTGGTTGTCAAGTATCTCAGTTTGGTTATGCACTAAATGTATCTTCTTCTTCTCATTCTCACGAGTGGCTCATTGATTCTAGAGATTCTTATCACATGGCCAAAAACAAAGACATGTTTTCTTCTTTAAATGATTGTAACACCAAAAATATATATGTTGGTGATGATAGATCTCTTAGTGTTGTAGGGACTGGAACTATTCATCTAGATAATGGTCAATTTAATGATGTTTTATGTGTTCCAACCTTATCCTGCAACCTTCTATCTGTATATCAGATAACTCATTTAGGTGAAGGTAAAATCGTTGAACTCTCACCTCATGATGTTGTAATGAAGAACCTAAGAGATCCTAGATAGATTTTAGCTATTGGAATTGCTGATGATTCTACAAGGTTGTATAAGATTAACAAATTTGGGTCATTAACTCTTCCCTCCGTATTTGTTGCTCATAATGATATAGTGAGAAAATTTTGGCATGAGTGATTTGGTCACTTGAACTATCACTCCCTTCAAAATCTATGTAAAGAAAATATGGTGACAAATCTTCCTATGGTATCTTGCAAAGATGGTGTTTGTTCCGAATGTGTACTTGGAAAACATCATCAACATAGTTTTAAAAAATGTGCCTCTTGGCATGCCTCAGCCCCTTTATAGCTTGTGCATAGTGATTTATGTGGTCCACTTTCAGTTGTTTCATTCTCTAGCTACAAGTATTTCTTAATTTTCATTGATGATTTCTCCAGACGCACTTGGGTATACTTCTTAAAACTCAAGAGTGAAGTCTTTAACATGTTCTTGGCCTTTAAGGCCTTTGTTGAGAAATAATCTGGATATCAAATTCTTAAGCTAAGATCTTATAATGGCGGAGAATATGTTAAAAACAAATTCATCAACTTTTGCACTGAGCATGGAATTCAAATGCAACATACTGTTCCATATACTCCACAACAAAATGGTGTAGTTGAAAGGAAGAATCGCACCTTAAAGGAAATGGCTAATTGTATGCTTCAATCTAAAGGACTTGGTCTTAATTTTTGGGCAGAAGCAATTAACTGTGAAAATTACATACTAAATCGTACTCCTACTAAGGTTTTAAAGAATATCACTCCAGAATAAGCATGGAGCTCAATTAAACTAGATGTAAGTCACTTTTGTGTTTTTAGAAGTGAAGCATGGGCCCATATTCCAGATGAGAAACATAAAGCCTTAGAACCTAAGAGTGAAAAATGTATTTTGTTGGATATTCTGAAGGTGTCAAAGGATATAGAATTCTTTCACCTAAGTCCAAAAATGTTATCATTAGAAGAGATATAAAGTTTTCTGAAAATATATCGGCCTATGAACCTAGTTCAGTGGATGTGCCACCTCTCTCTATCCCTTCTACTTGTTAAAATATTTCTTCTTCAGATGATGACAGTGAGGATGAAAATCCTCCCCCACCTTCTCAAGATCTTCCTTAAGCTCCTCAGCTTCTGAAATGGGTCTGTGCTACTCGGGATGCAACAGGTGCTCTTGCAGGTGATCCTACAGATCAACGACGCACACGTTCTCAATTCAATAGAGCCTCTTCTTTACTGGCTCAAGCTTCACCGAATTATGATCCTGAAACATTTGTAGAAGCTTCAGGCCATCCAGATTGGGATGCAACTATGAATGAAGAATGTTGTTCATTATTGGCAAATGATACATGGGATCTTGTTCCTCTTCTAAAGGGATGAAGACTTGTTAGATGAAAATGGGTTTACAGAACCAAGTTTGGACCAGATGGAAAAGTTGATAAACATAAAGCTCGTCTTGTTTCTAAGGGTTTTTCAAGGCATTGACTATATTGAAACCTTCTCCCTTGTTGCCAAAATGAACTCTGTCCGCCTTGTTCTTTCCCTTACTGTCTCTTTCAAATGTGAAGTCCATAAGATGGATGTTAAATCTGTCTTCTTGCATGGGGACTTGCATGAAGAAATCTATATGGAACAACCTCCTGGCTTTATACAAATAGAACTCAGCCTTGTATGTTGGCTTAAGAAATCCCTTTATGGTCTCAATCAAGCCCCTCGGGCTTGGTATGCCAAAATGGATAGCTTTCTTTTAGATACTGGCTTTTCTAGGTGTCATTATGACAATATTGTCTACACCAAGAAAGTGGGTAAGTCTCTTATCATTCTTATTCTTTATGTTGATGATCTTATCCTTACTCATAGTGATCCCAACCTTATAAACCATGTGAAGTCCAGCCTTAAAAAGAAGTTTGAAATGACAGACTTAGGACACTTGCATTATTTTCTTCGTCTTCAAGTCTTGCAAACCAAGGAAGGTATTTCCCTTTCCCAGTCCAAGTATGCCTGTGATCTTCTATGCCATTTTCACATGGAAGACTGTAAGCCAGCCCCTTCTCCTTTTCAGTCTGGATCCAAACTTTCTATCACTTGTACTTCCCCTGAAGTTGATGCTACCTTATACAGTCAGCTTGTGGGAAAACTTTTGTATTTGACCCATACCCGTCCTGACCTTTCCTTTATTGTTGGCCTTATTGCTTGGTTTATGGAAAACCCACATGAAAGTCATTGGAAAGTAGCTAAAAGAATACTTCGTTATGTTTGAGGTACAATTCCGTTTGGGAGTCATTACAGTGTAGAAGAATCTTCTCTATTGGTTGGTTTCACTGATTTTGATTGGGTTGGTGACCCTGATGATTGGAAGTCTACTACAAGTTATGTATACACTCTTGGTTCTAGACCTATTACATGGGCTTGAAAGAAACAAAGTGTCATTTCTCTTTCTTCAGCAGAAGCAGAGTATCATGGCACTGTAGAAGCTAGTAAGGAAGCCTTGTGGCTTCGTCAGATCTTGTCAGAGTTTGGCTTTCAGCAACAACATCCGACTACACTTTGGCGTGATAATCAAAGTGCCATTCAACTATGCAAAGATCCAGTCCAACATCAGCACAACAAACACATTGAACTACACATGCATTTTGTCAGAAAGCTCATTCATGACCATGTTCTTGAAGTGAAATATTGTTCAGCCAATGATCAAGTTGCAGACATCTTTACAAAGGCTCTCACAGAGGCAAAGTTTACTAAACTTCGATTTATGGTTGGAGTTCAGGAAGTTGTCACTAAGGGGAGATAGGCTCTAATGCCTCCTTCGCCTATTATGTCATATTTTTACATCCTTCAATCTTATCCCAAGTTGTTCTTAAGAGGGATGTTAGGATATTCTGACACATAGGAAATAGTTAAGTATAACTTGGTCTACTGTAGAGTTAGGTAAAGTGTGTTTCTTTACTATGTACTTTTGTAACTTACAATCTAAAGATCACAATATGTTATAGACATGAAGTGATCCAATGATTCATTCTATCATCGGTATTATTGACACTTGATCTGTGGCTTCACACCTGATTGGTCCATGATCTCTATTTAAAGAGCATGGAGGGTTATTTGTAGGGTGACCATTCATGAGAGAAGCTTATGTAAATTTTCATTTTTTATTAATAAATTTCCTGAAGTGGCCGCGTTGGCTCAGGCCATGGACTGTTTCCCTCTTTGAGGGTTTTAACCACGTTAAGAATATTGGTGTATTGATCTATGATATGTTTGTGAGTTGAGTCCTTTGGTGTTCTATCTGAGGAACTTACCCTGTAAATTCCTACAAATTTTTGTGGATTGACCCTGCCCCCCTCAATAAATCTGTAGTAGGAGTCAAGGTTATGTTGAGGACTAGGTTCCCTTAGCTTTGGGTCCTCTCTCTTTGTTTATTGTTGCATACTTCCTTCCTTATCCAATTTTTGAATTTCCTGTAGGTTTAGCAGAGTTTCCTGTAGGATTGCCTCTGCTTCTTGTAGGTCTTGCGGTGTATCCTATAGGATGTATTTTCATTTGGATGAGGTAGATATGGTTACAAACCTTCTTACATAGGTGATAGGAGACTTAGGGGAGGTTTGTGCTGAGGATCCTTCTTCTTGAATTTTTATAAGAGGAGCCATCTTCTCTTGCTGTTTAGGTGAGTCATCAATAACAATGGGAATCTTGGTTGGAGTTTGGGGTTTTCCCTGCCTTATTCTTGTACTCTTTCTTGTTCTGAAGTAGAAGGGGGTTTGCCTCTATCTTTTTCCTTTTTGTTTGATAAGCGTGCCAAGGGCAGTGAGGGCAGTTGCTGTCTCTTTCTTAGTGGGTTCTAGAGACACCCTGGGTGACTCGTCCTTGTCCTCTACCTCCTCTTTTCCATCTCCCTTTTCACCTTTGTCTTTCCCCTCTTCTTCTCCCTCTAGATCCTCATCTTATTTATCTGTTTCCTCCTTGACATCTTCCTCTATTTCTTCATCACCTTATTTCTATTTCTCTTCCTCTTCCTCCTCATTTATCTCCTCTTCATCCCTCTCTGCTTCTTCTGTTTCAGTCTCTTCTTCATCCTTTTCACTGATAGTAGGGCTAATATCATATGTGAGGGCTTTGATATCCTCCTCCGTCTGCATGTCTATGAAAATTGCCCATTGGATAGGAATTCTGAGGTTTTGGAGGGAATCTTCTATGATGATTCTAATTAACCCATGGTGGACTAGCTATTGGTAGTTTCCTTCCTTCACCTTCATGCTTGTATCTATCAATGATTGCAGAAGGAAGTATGGCATGTTGAACTTGTGGTGAGGAGGTGTTTCTGCTCCAAACCTCAATTCTTCAAGAAGCCTAAAGTGATATCGATATGCCACACTATACCTACCTTCACATGATATGTGCTTTATAAGGTGGTAGCTTACCTCATTCTAGGGGTATGGTGGCTTGCTCTCCTCACTCCATTCAATGGGTTCCTCTCCCTCTAAAAAGAAATTATTCTTAGTAGTTTGGCTATCTCCCTTATCTTCCTTTCTCCAAGGCACTCCTAAGGGAAGTGTGGTAATTCTGCTTATGAGTTCAGCGGTGAGCTCTATGGAGAGGCCTCTCACCACAACAGTGGCATGGGTTCTAGTTAGTGGAATGAGGGAGAGAGAAAAATCTCGGGCTACTTCATCATCATACCCACTCAATTTCTCAAAATACCCCATCCAATTATGCCTTGTGAATATTTCTAGCATAGGAGGGTGTTGGTGAATTCTCACCATGTTAATGGGCTCCCTTCTATTAAACCCCCATCTTTTTTTCTGGTGAATTTGAGGAGTAGAGATGTATGATACAAAAAAAATTAATGAAGGAGGGAATGGGACTGAAATTTCTGTGGATATATTTCCCTTACACAACTATCAATTTCAATCAAACTAGGATAATTTTATATTCTTTTCACTTGGAAAAATGGAAAGAAATGTAGAGCCTACCTCCTCATAATGCTTATTGTAGCCAACCCTTGTGTTTCTTTGTCTGAAATTGCTCTTTGCTAATCCTGTAGACTGCCTGACTGTATTCTGTAGGATTCCACTGTGATCCTGCAGGGTTTCTAGTGTGATCCTTTAGGAAGTCTTGTGTAGGAAAAAGATGAAAATTTTCCCTTCTGTAGGTTGCTTGGGTACGAGAGAGACTTGGCTAGAATAAGCCTCGAGAAGATGAGTACATGAGTGCATGTGGATCAACATTTATTTCTTCTTATGGTCGAGTTGAGTGAGGTGGTGTGTTAGTAATAGAGATACGAATTTCTATTTTTGGACTGTTGGTCCCCACTACCACATCATCATTCCCCTCACCTCATTATCAACTCCCACTTCGGGCATCCATAGTCTCAACTGCTTCTGAACTCATTCTCCTTTTCTTTAACTTGATTGTTGCCACGTGTGTGAGGACTAATTGTTTTGTCCTCGCTAACTAAACAAAGGTTGCCAAGTTAACTGGCCACCTCTCGCTTATTAACCAACTCGTCCACAATCTTTACATCTTTTGATTACATTATGCAAATGAGAGAGTGAAGAGAGATACTTACCTGTGGTGATAATACCTTGCTACAGTTTGTTGAAGAAATGAGGTGCTTGTTGTGTGTTGGTTGCATGTTATTTCTCCATCCTTTTTTTTTATATTTCCCTTTGATGATTGCCGTGATATGTAAGTACTTGGTGTTGAAGATGATGGTGTTTTTGTTGCTCTGGAGCTTCTTCTACCCTTGGATCTCCATGCTATAAACTTGCTACAACTTATGATTTTTATTCTATGGGATAGGCCGCGACATGATGTCTTGTAGCTGCTTCTCTCTCAGAATTTTTAATCATTTCTACTATTGGGACCTGAGGATGATGAATATGGATAGAGAGGAGGTCTAGGGGTGTATGAATAATGAAACACAACATTCAGGTGTTGTTCCCCTTTTCTCTTTGTCTCATTTTTTCTCTATGTTTTTTTTCCTTGAAGACTGTAAAAAAATTTTAAAATTGATTTTTTTAATGATGAATGTAGGGGTGATCAAGGTGGAGAGAGGTATGGTAATGAAGTGGTAATGTAGGAATTTATTTTTTTGACATGTGTAGATCATTTCATTTCCCTAGGGTTACTTCCTTTAGGATTCCCTAGCCACTGTAATTCCTATAGGATCATCCTGTAGGTTTTCAGGGGATCATGTAGGTTTACAGAGAATCCTGTAGAAAAAACAGTACCCTTGCAAACTGAGGAAAATGAGTGAAAAAAATGAAAGGAATGGTGGAATGATGAAGGATAATGAATGGAGAAATAAAAATATGAGTGGAATAGGTCCCTTTTGATTCTCCTTTGTTCTCTGATCATCCTCCTACTGACCTGTAAACATTTTTTTTTTCTTTCCTATTTTTTTTTAATATTTTTTTTGGAAACAACTAGTCTGCCTCCAAGAGGTTTTCATCCTAGCTGCTTGCCCTGGGCGCCTCAAGAGAGGTTTCACCCAGATATCTTTTTATTATTATTATTTTTTGACACCATTGGACCGCCTCAAGAGTTTTTTAACCCAACAGTGGGACTCGGGTGCCTCATGGAGGTTTTCGCTTAAGTCTCCTTATTTTTTCTCTTTTTTTCTTTTCTTAGTGACTTGATGAGGCAGGAGATGCGATTTTGTTGACCACCATCATTGTTTTATTGATACCATCAATGAACTCTTGCTTTGACAATGGCCTTTTGTAAACTTTCAATCTGTGTCCATTAACAAGTAAAGGAATGGCCTCTGCATCTATGGTTCTGATCTGCACCGAACCATTTTCATGACATCTCTCTATAACATAAGGCCCTAACCATCTTGTCTTTAACTTGCCCTTAAAGTCTTTATATCTGGAATCATATAACAAAGCCCAATCACCTTCTTGAAATTGCTTAACTTTGATGTTCTTATCATGTCAAATCATCCTCTAAATTTGAGTTACGTCTGTGTGTAGGAGGGCCTGCATTCTGAACTCATCTAAACCATTCAACTAGAGCAATCTCTCTTTTTGTGCACTACTGAGATCTAGATCTAATTGGGCTGCCATCCTTAATGTATTATACTCAAATTCAATGGAAAACAAGGCATTTTTCCCATAGACCAGCTCATAGGGTGTGAATCCATTGTTGGTCTTTCAGGTGGTATTAAAGGCCCAAGTGGCCTCAAATAGTCTATCCGCCCAATATTTCTTGTTGCGTCTAACCACTTTGGTCAAGATGACCTCTAACACTCTGTTGGTCACCTCCACTTGCCCATTAGCTTGTGGGTGATAGGGAGTGGAGGTTCTATGCCTAATCTTATGTTGGCTTAACAAGTCTTCAATCATGTTGGAGGTAAATTGGCTACCTTGATCAGTGACCAGTTCTCCAGGGTACCCAAATTTGTAAAATACATTCTCCCTTAAGAACTCAGCCACCTTCTCCTCTGTTGCTGCCTTAATTGCCTTGGTTTCAGCCCACTTAATCAGATAGTATGTGCACACAATGATATACTGCTTTTTCTTGGAAGGAGGGTTACTAGGTGCAATGAATTCCATGCCCCACTTGTCAAATGGCTTGAAAGTCACTTGAGGTTGCAGAGGCATTTCATCTCTTGGAGTAGGCTTTCCCATCCTTTGGCACCGATCACACTGACTAGTATATATTTTCACATCCGGATGAAGAGTGGGGCTAATAATAACCGGTTTGTAACACTTTAAATGTTGTCCTCTTTGCTGCAAAGTGAACTCCACAAAGCTCATCATGATAGGTCAGAAGGATGTCAAAGACTTCCTCTTCCCTAACAAACCTTCTCAGAATTTGATCCAGGCCTAGTTTGAAGAGGTTGCCCCCAATCCAAGTGAAGGGGGTGCTCTTCCTCACAATCTTGCTTTTCTTTTTGGAGGACAAATTTGGTGGGAACTATGCGGATACAAAATAGTTTTCTATGTCAGCAAACCATGGAGAGAGAACTAAAATTGCAAATAAGTGCTCATCCAGTGACTGATCATCAACTATTCCCTCCTCACCAAGAGGAAAAGTTAATCTCGACAAAAAATCTGCCACAACATTTTCCTTGCCAGGGTTATCAACAATAGTTAGATCAAACTGTTGCAATAAAAATAACCATCTAATAATCCAGGCATTCACGTCAGGTTTATTCATTAAATATTTGATTGCAGCATGGTTAGTATGTACAAATGTTTGATAACTTGTAATATAATGCTTAAATTTGTTCAATGAATGCACAACAACCATGAGCTCATTTTTGGTCATTTTGTAGTTCAGTTCGGCCTTTGACAGATTCTTACTGATAAAGTAAATGGCATAAGGCAATTTTTCATCTATTTGGCCTAGGGTTGCTCCTATGGATTTGTGTGAGGCATCGACATGTATATGAAAAGGAAGGGCCCAATTTGGGCCTCGACGAATCGATGCAGTGGTTAACCTGTCCTTTAGGGTGTCCAAGGCCTCTTGACAACTTTTTGGCCATACAAACTCAGAGTCTTTGGCCAACAACCCAAACAAAGGAGAAGCCAACTTGCTGAAGTCTTTTATAAACCTTCGGTAATATCCAGCGAACCCCAGGAAACTTTTGATATCTCTCTGCTTTTGTGGAGGTGGGACCTTTTTGATGATAGCTATTTTGTTTGGGTCCACCTACAATCCTTGCTGAGATATTGAATGACCTGGCATAGTCCTTGCAGTCATCAAGAATTCACATTTTTCAAGACTGAGCGACAGGTTCATTTCAATGCATTTGTGTAGCACCTTACCTAAGTTGGACAAAGCCTCCTGGAAATTAGATCCATAAGGTGTAAAATCATCCATATAAATCTCTACCGCATCATCGACTAACTCGGAAAAGATACTCAAGACTGCTCTCTGGAAAGTGAACAATGTAAACTTTGAAATGGGAACTGATATTGTTACCCGTTTTGTAGAGATAGCAAAAAAGTGACCCGATTTTGAAAAGGGGTGATGCAGAACACAAATGTTTTTTTTCGAGCATATTTTTTGGCACTTTAAATTTTTTTATGTACATTACGTTTTAGAATGGTAGTGATTTTCATGCTGATTTAAAAAAGTGGTAATTCTGCATTAGGCCACATTTTTTTTTTTACAGAAATAGATATGGATTTATATTAGATATTGGCCAAAATGCCTTTCACCGGTTACAATAGATCGGGCATAGCCCTTGAATTTTCTTCCACTAACTGATCATAGGCCCCAAAATTTGGAGATCCACGTATTTTACTCGAGACTAGAGAATCTATCTCCGTTAATTTTCCTATCTTAAATGTACAAACAAACTGATTCAGAATAATGCAGTAAAACATAAATCTATTTTATGGTATGGAGTCCCACTCCTCAATTCCGTCTTTTAAGAGAGCTAGCGGGAAGTGGCACCACCCTGTTGGCTTCCAAATCAGCATCTTTATTGTCCCCCCTCAAAACATGAAGGAAATTTGCAGTCTAGAAAGATTTCACCAGAATTCTGATTCTTGAAATCACTCTTGCCAATCTAAGATCTGCAGGAGAAGAATCCTCCAATAAGAATTTAATTATGGACTAAGAATCTCCTATAATATTAACATCTGATAGACCAGAGGCCTTTTCTTGCTTGAGACCTTGAAGAAGTGCCAAGGCTTATGCTTGAATGTTGGTGGATTGTCCTAATCCCCAAGCGAACTTAGTCATAATTCTGCCCTCCTTATTCTTTATAACGCCTCCTGCCCAACCAATTTGGGGTTGCCTTTCGCTGGCCCATCAAAGAACATAGTGTATCTGGCTTGCCTAATGAGAAAATAAGATAGATCATTCTCCTTCCCTCTGAATTGCCACTCTTTTATATCCTTGTGTTGCCTTGTTTCTCCAGAGAATTGGAGATCCAACGAGGCACCCCAGTCTAAGTCTTGCTGGATTAGGTTCAAGTTCGACAAATGATCCCCTAGACTTTCTTTCCATAGAATTTTTATTTTGATGATGGTGAACTGCGGATTTAAGCTTTCATCTATGAAGAATCTTCTATTTCTCTCCAGCCAGATTTTCCAACAGATAAATTTTGGCAAGGAGATCCATGCAGCTTTGAAACTTTTGTTTTTTGGGAGCGTTTCCGGGTAGAAGTTTCGCCAGTTTGCAAATAAGTCAAAGATAGACGTAGGTAAGATGAATTATGTTTTCCAATGACTCAAGAGGTTCTGCCAGATTTCTTTTGAGAATTTTCAATCCAAGATAATGTGATGGGCGTTCTCTTCACTGTCACAGCACAAGTGGCATCCTGAGGGACCTTGGAATCCTTTCTTCTTCAATATGTCTTCTGTTAAAATTCCTTTGTGGCATAACAACCAGCAGAATGAGTCAACTTTTGGCATGGTTTTGTAAGTCCAGAGCCCCTTCCACACAGCAGGGTCTGGAGGGACGTGAGGGCGATCTTGGAGGCTTTTATACCCCTGCGCAACAGTATACAGCCCTGGGGCAGCTCCCCAACCACGGGCTTCCTTCCTTCCAATGTGCAGAGGTGACTTCCCATTCAGCAGAGTGAGAAGGAGATCGCGTTCTTGTATCTTGAGGAACAGGTGGAAGTCTCCATCGCAGCCAGTTGTTGCCAGCCCACAGTGAGATGTCCCAAAGAGAAACGCAACCTGCTCTTTCCAGCCACAGTCGTAGCACTTGCAGAGAACTGTAGCTCGATAATGGGGGATGCATCATGATGTTGTCGTCCCATATTCTGACTTCTTTGCCGTTTCTAGGTATCCAATACGCTCTGTCTCTGATTAAAGGAGCTGCTTTGTGACAGAGTTTGATCAATTGCGATCCTGAGGTGGGCAGTGAGGATTCCAGGCATCTTTTCCGCTTCCCCATGAAATACTTCCTCCATAAAGCTCTTTGCGCCCATCCTGGATGAGGACCAATGATTCTCCAGAAAATCTTGGCTCCCATGGCTATGTTTTGGAGGCTGAGAGCTTTGAAATTTAGGCCTCCTTCATTCTGAGGCTTACATATTTTCTCCCAGCTTACCAAAGGGATTTTCCTGTCATTGAGATTTCCACCTATCCAGAATAATTTGCGTATGAAGGCTTCCATTTTCTTGATGATGCCAATGGGAGCAAGGATTACAGAGAATTGAAAGATGGGTAGACTACTGAGAACAGATTTGATGAGGACATATTTTTCGGCAAGGTTTAACCATGAGAATCCCCATGCTTGAATTTTAGCCTTGAATTTATCCAAGAGAGGGATCCAATCTCTGCAGTAAGCTAGATTTTGGAAGATAGGAAGGCCCAGATAGGTAAAAGAGGTCTAAGTGAGGGAGGGAGAAAAGCCAAGGATTCTGGTGATGGACGAAAGAATGGAGGCAGAGATATTCCAACAAAAAACTTTGCATTTACCTTTGTTCAAACTGCTGCCTATAGCTTCGCTGTAATCATCCAGAACCTCCTTAAACTTTAAGGCGGATCTGAAAGAGGCAGCCCCTAACAAGAGGGTGTCATCAGCAAATAAATTATGATTTACATTTTTTACCCCTCTGGCTATGTTGAGCCCCAGGATCTCTTAATCAGCGAATTTCTGGTCAAGATAGAAGCTGAGGATAGAAACATGGAGGACAAAGAGAAGCGGAGAGAGGGGGAAACCCTGCCTAAGCCCTCTAGAAGCTTGGAAAAAGCCAGCTGCTCTCCCGTTCACCAAGGGAGCGATCCAGCGATCGAAAATACAAGCACGGATCCAATTGATAAAGCCCATTCCAAAGCCAAATTTATGCAAGACTTCCCAAAGAAAACTCAATCTGACACGATCAAAAGCATTTGCCAAGTCTAGTTTAATTACCATACCTTTCTCTTTACGAAGTTGGCTCAAATGAATCGCCTCTTGCACTAGAATGAAATTGTCAGCAAGCTGTCTCTCCTGAACAAACCCACCTTGGTTCTCCGGAATGATGGCTGGGAGGATGCCTTTTAGCCTATTTGCAATCACCTTTGTGATTATTTTATAGCCAATATTGCAAAGAGAGATGGGGTGGAACTGATTAAAATATTTAGCGCCCTTTTCTTTAGGTATGAGGGCAAGGAAGGCAGAGTTAGTGCTACCCCCTATTTTCTGGAAATTTTGAGATTTCAAGATCATTTTGTAGAGGTCTTTCCCCACAATCTGCCAACAGACTTGAGGAATCTTGCAGTGAAGCCAGCCGGGCCTGGGGCTTTGTTGGGCTCCATTCGGAGAGAGCATCTTTTATTTCTTTTATAGAGATCTTAGCTTCTAGATGTTGATTCATTAAAGGGGAGATCATAGGAGGAACTGCTTCCAAAACTTTAGAGTTTGGGTCAGTCACTCCCTCTCTCTATCTCTCTGCGCCACTGCCTCCTGCTGCGTCTCGCTCTGCGCTGCTGAGCCTAGGCGATGCCCGCTCAGCCGTCTCTCGCCCTCAGGGACTCTCAGCTCTGTTCGGTCCCCTCTTTTCCCTGCTCCTCCCTCAGGAACTCTCTGATCTGTCCCTTGTCGGATCTGTCCCTTGTCCCCTCTTTAGGGCCTCTTCTTACAGGGTCTGACTGATTCTTTTCCTGCTTCTCTTCGGCTCTGAGATGCTTCGTCTTCTGCTTTTGCTTTGTGCAGTTTGGGTTTTTTGCTGCTGACCAGATCTTCTCGGCCATGGAGACCCAGGGCTTGCCCCTCAGTCCTTCGCATTCTTCTCCCCCTGATGCTGAAGCTGCTTTCTCCTCTTTTCTAGCTTCGTTGCCTAAGAAGAAGAAGTCTGAAGCCGCGAAGTTTGTCGAAAAAATTGATGATGTTCCTGAGGTAAACCTTCCTTCTGAGGGCCCGATCCAGGTTTCTTTGTCCCGGGCAGATCGAGCCCTGGTGGATCAGTTCACAGGCCTTTGGCCCTCACCAAAATCAATGGAAAATTGGGGTGTTAAGAACTGGATCCCGCTGATCAAGAACAAAGTCACTTCATATTTCCTAGGAAGAGGCTATTTCCTGTTTGAGTTCAACACTAAGGAGGAAAAAGACTTGATCTTCAGGAATGGGCCCTATTTCATGGGCCCTCAGGGTCTCTACCTAAATAAATGGACCCCTGACTTCGACTCGGCCGTGGATGTCCCAACGACAGTCCCTATCTGGGTTCGACTCCATAATCTCCCAGTGCACTGTTGGAACTAGGAGTCCCTCATGCACATTGGCAATGCTTTGGGAAAGTTCATTGACAGAGCAAATAACAACGATCAGTATGATTGCGCCCGAATCTGTGTTGAGGTGGACTTAGAGGTGGGACTCCTGGAGGCTAACAAAATCAAGGTTGGCAGTTGGACGCATGTGTAAGTGCTGGACTATGAGCAGCTCCCCTTCAAATGTCGTAAATGTCACGTCTACGGTCATTTTGCAAGAGGATGTCCGAACAAAGGGGAATCATAGAAGGGAAAGGAAGATGGTTGGAATCAAGTTAAGCGGTCAAAGACCTCTCACAAGAAATCTGGGGCCCCAAATGGCCAAGGCTCCCAGCCTGCCTCCGCCCAAAATGTTCCTCAACCAAAAAGTCAAAAAAATAGGTATGAGGTCTTAAGCTCTAAAGAAGAGGTTCCTCAGGAAGAGGATAGGCAAGATAAACCCTCAGAAAAAATGGCCTTAGCAGGATCAAGACCTAAAGAAAGTGTCACTGCAAGAAATAAGGATAAGCAAACTGAAGCCTTCGAGGAGGAACATGACTCGGAGGAGTCAAAGGAGGAAGGAGAAATAGGGGATACGCAGACATCGGTCAGAAGATTAGCAAGGGGCTGAAAAACTGCTAGAGAAAAGAGAGATCAGGGAACTTACAAAGACAAACTTCAGGGTAGTCAGCCCACGCTGGAGAAACTCCTTGGTAAAAATCCAAAGATACCTAAAAACCAAGCACAGGGTTCCAAGGGAGCCCATCATCATAAATCTAAATGATGAAGATCGTCTCCTAGAACTGCAGAGGAATGGGGAGTAAAGCGAAAGAAGAAGCAACAAGAAGCCTTATTAGAAGAGAAGCCCCAGATATTCTTCTGATCCATGAGACCAAAATGGAGGACAATGAGTTTCTCCAAACCAGTAAAAAATTCTGGAAGGGAAGTAGAGGCCAAGCAGTTTCAGTACGGGGAGCCTCTGGGGGGCTGGGCTCTCTTTGGAATCCTCTCAAGTATAGGTTGGTCTCTGAGATTCAAAATACCCATTGGTTGTTCTTGAAGCTACAACCTGTGGACTCGAGGGAGACATTCTGCCTTTTTAATGTCTATGTCCCAGTAAATATAGGGGAGAAAAGGGAGTGTTGGGACTCCGTCAGACACCTGTTGGAGTCTGAGAACTTGGAAAACATCATTATTGCGGGTGATCTAAATCTCACTCTGCGCATGGAGGAAAAGCGAGGAGGCACAATCGTAAGGGACCCAGCAAGGGAGTGGGTGGAGGATCTCATGCAGGACTGGGATCTGCTCGATATCCCCTCAGAAAATGGTAAGTACACCTGGTCCAATAAAAGAATAGGCCCCGGTCACATTGCTGCTAGACTTGATAGATGTTTGGTGCAGAGTTCTTTTCTTTTGTTGGGCTTAGAATCCAGATTGCATATCCTCCCTTGCAGTGTTTCTGATCATAAGCCTATTATGCTTGAGATGTTGGATCACAAGGATCTTGGCCCCATACCTTTCAGATTCAATCCTCTTTGGGTCAAGGATCATGAGTTCTTGAATCTGGTTCAGGACAGTTGGAAATTGCTAGTGAAGGGTTCTCCTTTCTTCATCTGGGAAGAAAAACTTAGAAGACTGAAAGCTGTTCTTAAATCATGGGCCAAATCTCTCCCCTCCCCTGCAAATGAGAGAAAGCAGGCCCAGGACAGACTTTCTCAGCATCAACCTCAAAGTGAAGATGTAGAAATCACTAAAGAAGTGTTATATAAGGAAGCCGAGCTTTAGCAAACCTTCCATAAAGCCTGTGTTTCGGAGGAAGAGCATTGGAGACAAAATTCTAGGAGTTTATGGCTTAAAGCGGGAGACAGAAACTCCGCCTTCTTTCATAAACAAGCTCAAGCTAGAAAGAGCTTCAATTCTATTGCAGAAATCAAAGAAGGAAACTCGACTCACAAAGACTTTGGGAGCATAAAGAGAGCAGCTTTCAATCACTTTAAAATTAGGCCACATCTTTAAAAGACCTATTTTTGACTTTAAATTTTCTAATGTATGAAATGTAAACAATTATTTCTTAAATTTAATAATTTTTGAAGTGTTCTTCTTCTTTGTATTTTCTTGTTTTTATTTTAATTTAATTTTTTTTTTGTAGTGAGGTTTTTATTGTTTTGCATATTTAAAGAAGATTGATATTTTGAATTTTCGATATTCTACATATTTATACATCATTAATTAATATTTCAATCCACATGAAATAATTGGCTCTAAAAAACAATAATTTTTAACAATTGGCAAAAAATAACCATTTTTTTAACATAAATATAACTAAAAAACTACACGTTTTTATAATTTTTTGTAATTTTTTTGCTAGAGATGACATGTCAAAATCAAAATTTTTATAGGAAAATTTTAACTAAGAATGGTTAAATAATAGTTTTTTTTTTATGAATTTCATGTCAAAAAATAATAATAATCACTGTCTTTTTCAGAAAATAATGATTAACATAAAAATTAATGCGAAAGTCACATAATACAAATATTGAACGTATAACAACCTTAATTGAGTGCTTATTCTTCTCATAAAATGTCAAAGTCAAAACATTACAAGTATAACTAATTAATAGTTTCCAAAAATGAGCTTGATTTCCAAGCATAACTTAAATTTAATCAACAATGTCACATAATCCAAACTCTCCGGCCTCTGTAGTTTCATCATTGTCTTCTTCCACAATATTTTCTGCTTCATTTTGCTCATTTTCCTCCTCTAATGGATCTTTGATGTCTGCGAATCTCCCAATTTGTATGCCTTTCCATCAATTTGTGTAATGGTGGTTGGGGTTCCTTTGCCTTTTCCACCACACGTGATTCACTAAAGTCCCCTTTCTTCAACCCAATTTCTTACATTGCATATGGAAGAAATTGAAGAGCATTAATTCTTTGCTGAATAAAATTGCACTATATTGGATCTTTTTCAATGGCAATGCAATTTCTTCTTTTTTGAAGGCAACATGTTAGTGTTGTACCTAATTATCAAGCACAAAAGAAATAATGAAGTAAACTAGTACAATGACATAAACTAATAAATAACATATTGAAATTCAATTCCATATAATAAAACTTACCTGAGCCAGAAAATAAATCCAAAACCCAATCTCCTTCATTTGAACATATGTCTATAATATAGTTAATCAATCATTGTGGTTGTTGATAAATGTTAACTATCTCTCCTTTTGCTTTTTTTTCTCCATATGTTAGTTTTCTCACAACAGCATCATAAGTCAGTATTTCGCTATGACTTTCCATCTACCCAATTAAAAATCATAGACATATAGCTATCATCTTTTGCTCAACTATCAATATGGATGAACTCACAATCATTTATAAATGGTTGATCTTCACGGTTAAGAAGATTTGACTTTTGCTTGTAACATGAAATAGTAAAAGTTCAATTAACTTCTACATAAATGAATTTTTTTAACATTAATCAAATATACATTTTAAAGGTCTTACCATGTAAGTTGCTTCCTTGAATTTGTTTTCCCCTTTAAGCTTGACAATAACATTGTCAGTTGTGTGTCTGAATGTAATGTCACAAATCTCCATAATGGTGATGACGTGACTTCTAGAAATCCCGCAACCACTTTACTAATAGCTTGATAAGTATAAGGGCCATTATCATAGTCAATGTTTGGAATATTGAAACCATAGGGAATATCTGCAATAACTAGGACATAATCCCTTTTAGGTATGAGTTTAGCAATGTCTTCACAATCGCCTTGTATTACTTGATATTGAATAGTGTCTAGCCGATTCCAAATGAAATGAGTAAGAGTTGGATCAAGTTCAACATTCTTAAGACATTTCTTCTTCAGTCTTTTGATCTTTATTTTTTCAATAAAGGTTTTGAAACTATCTGGTGCTCCATTTTCATCCTTCTTCATCTTTTATAAAATAAATAAATATACATGTAAGTTATAAATTAAAAATAATATACAGAAGAATAAAAATGAATGTATAAATCAATATACCTCTTTAAATGCAAGATAAAAAAAAAATTAATGTTGATGTAGAACTTGAATCTGGATAGTTGGTACAACATCATCCCAACCATCTTCATTCAACAATTTAGCCATTTGTTCTTTAATTTTCATGTAAACTTTGTGACTGCATAGATAAAGTAAAAAATATCATATAATGATATGTATAACAAATACTACCAAGAACAATATGCTATATTTAAAAGAAAATTATAATCTAGAAATAAATAAAAATAATTCAACAAACTTACTTTTGAAATTCCTCAGACATTTCCTCCAATGATAATTTCCCTGACCTCACACAAGATAATATTGCTTTGACAAGTTTTTCATCCTTCCCTCCTTGCAATGCTCTCCAAGGTGTGATACTCATATCTTCTGGAAGCTGCTTCATTTCAAGGCCTGATTTACTGTTGTCACATATCAATGGCTTAGACTTTTTGACCTTCTGGTTTTTAATGCCAATGTTCTCCCACATGCTAGAAATCTCATTAATCAACTCCCATATCTCTCTAGTTCTAAATTCCAACTGGAAAATGTTATCAACACCTCTAAATAAATCACTAAATTTGTCACCTTGTGAATTGATTTTCTCTTCAATTTGATAGCCTATTTCCATACAACATTCCTTTCGGAAATCTATAGTAACATTTATCCTATTCACCACATTTTTCTTCAAATTCACTATGAATAAATCTAACCCTTTGGATGAAAGTCATATACATCCTATATTCATTATCTGAATTATGATCCCATGCCACTAACTTTGCTTATGTATTTGATAAACCAGCATAAATGATACATTTCATTGTTTCAAAATGTGGGTTATTGGGATATTCCTCCATCAATTGTCTTTGAGCTTCTATAGAATGGTTCCCCCCAAGCACATAATAATTGTATTCAAAACATTTTGACTTACCAAATTCTTCTTTGTTGGGAACTTGAATTGGATCAACAAGAAGCACATAATTAACCACATGAGCATATGGATTGTACCTCATTAATTTCTTCAAGTTGTGAACATGCAGATGATGTGGCTTTTTGATTTGATATTGACATTGTCCTTCACTTGCCTCATAGATTTTTCTGACATTAAGTTGAAATGTACGACCACCCTCAATTAAGTTTCTCTTTATCAAGTTCTGTCGAATGGCATTTTGTTTTGTTTTGATAATGCCATCCTCTAAATCAGCTCCCAGTGTAATGATTTCTCTCCTTTCTTTTGAAGTTTCACTAGGTTCTTAATTGTTGGTAATGACTACTTCAAAATGTTCAACTTTACTTTTCTTCCTCATAACATTCTCATCATTAACTGTAACAAATTATTCTTGGGCATTGTTATTTTTGGTCTTTTATGGCTCTTCTCAGTTCCAATGTCATCCTTAATTATGACAACATATTCTTCACTGCCAGTTTCAACTTCCTCGTCTTCAAAAGTAACTTGTCTACCCTTGCTAGATTTATCCACTAAAGGCTTTTTTTTCTTTTTTCTTTTTTCTTTTTTCTTTTGATCCCTTGGATGTAGTTTTGTAGCATCATGAATTACTACATTTTGTTTGTTTGCCAAATCTTCTTTTGACACTGAGTAGAAACTACTGACAACTTTCATAATATCATGCTCTATGAAATGAATGCCTCCCAACCTAATTGAACAACTTTGAAGAAAATTCTGCCAAACAAAATATCATATGTCAACAAAAACAAAGTTAAAAAAATATAGTGAGACAGTTACAAGAACGCGGAACACAAATATAAATAACAATACTTACGATATTTTGTTTCATCTCATTTACAATTTGTTTACACAACTTTGTAGATACCTTTCTCATGTTATACAATGAATTTGATAACTGGCATTGAATCCTTTCATGTGACTTGGGCGGTTTTGTAAGTATGTAAACAACTTCACTGTCTGATACCGAACACATATCTATGACTCTTCCCATCACGTCATAAATTCCATTATCATTAGGTATATCAACATATAGATATATCTGCACATTTTGGCTTTCTCTTTCTTTCACATACCAGACTTTTGATGGAAGTTTCACTTCTTTTGATTACTTCCAGGATGAAATCTTCTTATCATTTGAGGCACTTGAAAGATTTGTAGCCATCAGCTCAAGTCGGGTTCATTCACCAATGTTTTTGAAGATCCACCTTTAAGAGTCTTTGGTCCAGAAAGATTCATAGGAATCTTCTTTGATGCCATTTTCCTAAAAAAAAGACACACATAAATCAGTAAATGACAAGAACATAGTAACTTAAATTAACAACGAAAATGAAGATCGCTCATTTCCTAGCTGGACTGAGCGCAGGAAGCACTCCAAAACCTTGAGCAAACCCCTTATGTATCGCTCTATGACCACCTCAGGGGGGGTTCGGCCCCCCCATCTTTCGACCCTTTTGTCTTTGGCAGTCTTCCTTCTAATCCCTCCAACACCCCATCCAGCTCCCGATCCAGGGTCAACAGCAAAGCCTCAGCTGCAAACCACAACCCTAGAGCCAATGGCTCTGCGTCCACGGGGAACATTCCCAGTCAGAACAGTGCGACAGGCCCATCCCCTTGCAAACCCCTCTCAGAGAAAACACCCACATTGATCATCAAAGATCCTTGGATCGACGAATACAGAGATCACATGAGTAAACATGCCCTAATATGCCGATTCATTGGAGTTCGACTCAATGAAAAGGCTTTCTGTTGGTGGATATGTAGGTTTTAACCCTGTATAGAAATTACTTGCATACGAATTCTAAAACATAGAAAAATAAACAATGTGAACGCATAACACATAAAGCACATATACATAGAGATTTTCCCCTGGATCCCAAAACCGGGACTATCATCTTGATTTTTCAATATATTCCTTTCAATGTTACAATACATATTTATACATGCCAAAGCATCCAATACCATGGACCGAAAACCATCGCATCCAAAATAATAGACTGAAAACCATAGGTAGGTTTGCCCAACCTAATATCGGGTCCAAAAAAAAAAAATTCCCGGGGCACTGCCCCGGACCCCGTAGAGGGGGGCTACCCGCCCGCCCCTCTAACCCGCTAGTTCATTACGTAGGTTAGTCGTGGAAAGAATATAACACAACCCAACATTCTCCCACTTGTTGTTTTCTTTCCATAGGGGGCCACAGGAGAGCTTAGTCATTTTTCCAACCCTGAAACGCCCATTGTTTCTCTACACCAAAAGAACTTCTCAGAGCTCACAGATTTTGTCAATGCATCTGCAGTATTCTTCAAAGTGTCCACCTTTACCAGCAACACCTTTTTGTCTTCTATCATATCCCTCACAAAGTGATACTAAACATCAATGTGCTTTGTCTTTGAATGATAAGCAGGGTTTTTTGCCAAGAAAATTGCACTTTAGCTATCACAATTTATCCTTATATCTCCCTGTACTAACCCCATACTTGAACACAATCTCTGCAACCAAACTGCTTCCTTGCTTGCATGAGTGGCTGCCATGTATTTTGCCTCTGTAGTTGATAGTGCCACTACAAATTGTTTCTTACTCATCCAACTAACTGCACCTCCAAATAGGTTAAACACATACCCACTTGTAGATTTTCTTTGATCAAAATCTCTAGCCCAGTCTGCATCAAGAAAGCCACAGATATCCAAAACTCTGTCCAATCCTAGTCTTCCTTGGTAGCACAAACCATAATCACTAGTGCCACGCAAATACCTGAAAACCCGCTCCATTATTGTCCAATGCTCCTTCCCTGGCTCTGACATAAATCTGCTCAATACTTCCACTGCATGTGCAATGTCTAGTCTAGTATAGACCATTGCATACATCAGGCTACCAATTGCACTTGCATATGGAACATGGGACATATCCTCTTCCTCTTCTTGTGTCTTGGGACACTGTTCAGCAGATAACTTTACACCTACAAGAACATGAACCTTCACCGGTTTATTATCTTGCATATTAAACCTCTGCAGTATTGTCTCGACATACCTCCTCTGGTTTAACCAGAGCTTCCTCTTTGCCCATTCTCTTTTAATTTCCATGCCCAAAATATAGTTTACAGCTCCAATATCTTTCATGTCGAATTTGGAGGACAATTGGGTCTTCAAATCCTGGATAATTTCTTTCTCATTTCCAACCAACAACATATCATCCACATACAAGACTAGATAAATAACATGGTCACCAATTAATTTAAAATACACATAGTGATCTGCTTTGCTTCTGGTGAAGCCAAGTACCCATATAAATGTATCAAATTTCTAATACCACTTCCTTGGTGATTGTTTTAACCCATACAAAGACTTCTTTAACTTGCATACCAGTTCTTTCTTACCCTTCACCACAAAGCCTTCAGGTTACTTCATGTAGATCTCCTCTTCAGATCCTAGTGAAGAAATGTTGTCTTCACATCCATCTGTTCTACCTCAAAATCAAAAGCAGCAACAACAGATAAAAGTAACCTAATAGAAGTTACCTTGGCAACAGGAGAAAAAATATAACCAAAATCAATTCCCAACACCTGGGAATAACCTTTTGCTACCAATTGAGCTTTGTATTTCTCCACCTTTCCTTCTGCATCTGTCTTCTTCTTGAACACCCATTTGCTGCCAATGGGTTTCCTTCCAATCGAAAACTCCACCAGATCCCAAGCCTCATTTTTGTGCAAAGATTCCATTTCATCAACCATGGCCTCTTTCCAGAGTTTTCCATCCTTTGAATCTACTGCTTCCTTCACAATTCTGGGATCATCATCAGTAATAGATAAAGCAAAATTTGAATAGAAAGTAGATGGACTATACCTTTCTGGTTGCCTTCTTTCTCGAACTGGTCTTCTTACACCCGGAGTTTGTGGCTCTTCATCTTCTGATTCCTCCTCTACTGTAGAGTCTGATTCTTCCTCCTTTAGCTCAAACTCTATCTTCTCAGGTTCATTTGGTTGGTCTTCATGTTTAATAACATCTTTCACCTCTCTGAACACCACATCTCGGCTATACACAACCTTCCTTGTTGTTGGGTTCTAAAGCTTATAACCCTTTAAGCCATCCTTATACCCAATAAAGATGCACTTTTTCAGATTTACTATCCAACTTGGTTCGTTTCTCCTTTGGAACATGTACATATGCATCACATCCAAATACCCTCAGATGTGAAAGAGAGGGTTTCTTACCAGTCCATACCTCTTGTGGAGTCTTATCCTCCAACGCTAATGAAGGTGATCTGTTGACCAGGTAACATGATGTCTCCACCGCCTCTGCCCAGAATTCCTGTCCTAACTCAACACCATTGAGCATGCTTCTTGCCCTTTCCATCAATGTCTTGTTCATTCTTTCTGCAACTCCATTTTGCTGAGGTGTATATGGAGTAGTCTTCTGTCGTGCTATACCACACTTCTTACAAAATTCTTCAAATTCCTTACTGCAAAACTCTCCACTGTTATCTATCCTCAACACCTTTATCTTCTTCTCTGTCTGGTTTTCCACCAGAGCCTTAAATTCTTTAAACCTGTCAAAGACTTCAGATTTCTTCTTAAGGAAATATATCCATGTATTCCTTGAGAAGTCATCTATAAATGGTACATAGTACACAGACTTACCCAGTGATGGAACCTTCACAAGTCTAAACACATCACTGTGCACAAGCTCTAATATGTGTTTCGCCCTCTTACTGCCAGAGGCGAAACTCACCTGATTCTGCTTCCCATATACACAATTTTCACAGAAATCAAAAGCCAGAGAGTTATCACTCATACCTTCTACCATACCTTTACCATGAAGTATTTGAAGGCCCTTCTCTCCAATATGTCCAAGCCTTTGATGCCACAACACGGTATTCTCTCCAGAGACCACTAGATTTTCTGCTTCACTTTCAGGAACCACAAAGTTGTTGCACCCATCAACAATAGTGCTACCTTGCAGCTTGTACAGAGTTCCAGTCCGAACTCCCCGCATCAATACCAGTTCTCCCCGAACCATCTTGAAGGTATCCTTCTTGAACACTGTTTTTACACCTGCATCATCTAGCTTGCTTACAGAAATCAAATTTCTGGCCAATGCAGAAATATGTAGAATACCCAGAAGTGTTCTAACCCTTCCACCTTGTAACTTCAACTTTACTTTTCCGCGACCAATGATTCTGGCCTTCCTATCATCCCCTAAGAAGACATCACCACCATCGTATTTCTCATACTCACAGAACCACTCTCTATGGGGAGTGAAGTGAAAGGATGCACCTGAGTCAATTAACCATGCCTCATTATCTACATGTGTACTTGAAGAAGCCAAGTACACATCCCCACCTTCATCTAAGGTGGTTTTCGCCTCTACAGAAGAAGCATCATCAGATCCCTTTCCTTTATCAGGAGCTTTAGATTTACAGTCCCTTTTGAAGTGCCCTTCCTTTCCGCATTTCCAACACACCGTCTTTACAGGTTTTCCTGGAGATTTAGATCTCCCTCTAGATTTAGATCTCCCGCTCGATGACTTATTTTTGTTTCTGTTCTGGCACCATCCTCGTACAGACAAGGCATCACCATTCTGGCTCTCCATATTTTTCCATCTAATCTCCTTCGTCAACAAGGATGAGACTATTTCATCAAACTGCAAGGCAGTTGCATTGCTACCTATTGCAATAACCAGACTATCCCACGAATTTGGTAAAGAACACAACAAACTAATGCACTTATCTTCATCTGAAATTTTCATATCAACAGATGATAACTGACTTAACACACTATTAAACACATTCAGATGCTCTGTCACCGAGTCTCCATCTTTCATCCTCAGGTTATACAGCTTTTTCCACAGGAACAGTTTATTCACCAAAGACTTAGATTGGTACAAAGTCCCTAACTTGTCCCACAAAGCCTTCGTCGTAGCTTCCCCTGATACATTCAACAAAACTATATCTGAGACACACAATTGTATTGTGCTCTTTGCCTTCCGATCCAACTTCTTCCATTCTTCATCGGTTACCCCCATTGGTTTAGTACCCGGATCTACCACGATCCACTGATATTTATACACCAACAGATCCTCCATCTTGAGTTTACACAACTCAAAACTCTGACCATTAAATTTCTCAATCTCTATATTTCCACTACTTTCCATCTTCTTTCACCACCAGAATCGATTTCGCAGATCTCCCACTGAACAGGGTCTACCACAGCCCCGATCGAAACCCCTCAGCAACAAAGGTGTCCCCTTGAAGCCAAAAACAGCTCCGATACCAAATGTAGGTTTTAACCTTGTACAGAAGTCACCTGCATACGAATTCTAAAACATAGAAAAATAAACAATGCAAGCGCATAACACATAAAACACATATACATAGAGATTTTCCCCTGGATCCCAAAACCGGGACTACTAGCTTGATTTTTCATTATGTTCCTTTCAATGTTACAATACATATTTATACATGTCGAAGCATCCAATACCATGGACCGAAAACCATAGGTAGGTTCACCCAACCTAATATAGGGTCCAAAAAAAATTCTTGAGGCACTGCCCCAGACCCCGTACACCTCAGATCTCACATCTCAAGGTAAGTACACTACCTACACTAGAATATGTGTTTACATGGATGTATCAGGACCCCTCCTAGGCCATATTGATCTGGTTGATAGGGGATTTCATTGGAAGCAATCCATTGACTATGAAAACATCCCATTCAGATGTCGGACATGCTAACAGCATGGACAGCTTAGTCATGGTTGCCCCCTTAATCAACCCCCACCACAAACCCAAGCGGAAAAGGTGGATAATCCACCCCCAGGATTCATCCCAATATCGAGGAAGAACAAAGGGCAGAAGGGCAAAAATCTTCTGAAACACTCTACTAACTCGATCCCCACCCAACAGAATAGCTTTGAAGCACTTGGCAACCTTGATCCAAATCAGAACCCTATGGAATCTCCCACCTCCATTGTTCAACATCTATCCATGATTGTTCAGTTATCAAACCCATCAAACACTTTCATTCCAAACCCTGACTCACACCAAGCCCAACCATAGAAACAAAACCCATAACCCCTTCCTATCTAGAACAATACAATCCTTGCCTTATTGCAACCCCCTCCCTCCACATAAACCCATTAAGACCAGCCATCCTCAACCACTCCCACTAATCCTCTAGAGGAGATCATAGGTGACCTAGATCTCCAAAAGGTCAATGAGCAATGGTCCAAACTGGGAGTGGATGCCATTCCCTAGGAGAATTTGGAGAAAATAGAAATGGCATACCTGCAGTTGGAATATCTCAACCAGAATGCAGCCAAAAAGCAATGGGGAAACAACAGCTAATCGGGCATTCAAACCAACCTGGATCTGGACCAATACAGGCCGAAAGGTTTGGGAAGAAAGAGGGGGTGAAAATCCACAAAACAACAAATACAAGAACTCGGCAAGCGCCTAATCAATGAAGGAAAAGTCAGGGCCTTGGTCCTATCCACTCCAAAGGTTACTCAATGAAGATCACAACCTGGAACATCAGGGGGCTAAACGGTACCTCCAAAAGATGAATCCTAAAAAACCGTCTTTTCTCGCAATCCCCGGACCTTATTCTTCTTCAAGAATCCAAATGCTCATCCAACAACATAGAGACGATTAAAGAAATATTTTCAAAAGGCTATCATTGCATAAGCACAAAAGCCATTGGGCAAGCAGGAGGGCTACTCATGTTTTGGAATAAAAGCAAGTTCTTTATGCAGAATACTCTATCCACTAAGCATTCATTATCAGTCATCTTCAACATGCCAGAATCAAGGCATACGATATGCATCACCAATGTGTATGGACCTCAGTGGATCCAGGAAAATTTCAAGATGCTGGAAGACCTGGACAAGGTCCAACAACACCATGGGGCAAATCACTGGATCTTAGGTGGTGACTTCAACATGATCACCACCCTAGAGGAAAAGAAGGGAGGCTTAAGAAGATTGGATAAAGACGCGGAAGCATTCAACACCTTCATAGCTACATCTAAACTCATTGATGTCCCCACAGTCAATGGTCTGCATACTTGGAACAATAAGCAAGGGGGAAATAGGAAAATTGCATCGAGGCTCGATAGGTTCCTTGTCTCCGAATCCATCATGCTCCAAAATCTAGATATGGAGGCCAACATTCTGACTATTTGGGGATCTGACCACTGGCCAGTGCAGATTCACTTCACCAATATGGATAGGCCTCACAATAGACCTTTTAGATTCGAGGCTTTTTGGATAGATCACCCAACATTCATGCAAAATATACAGATCTCGTGGACTCAAACCACCATAGAGGGTGATAATATCATTTACATCTTCCAGGAAAAGCTTAAGATCATCAAAGCCAATCTCAAATGCTGGAACAAGAACACCTTTGGCAACATTTTTCAAGCCAAAAGAGAGCTCGAGGAAAAAATGGTGGGACTCCAGCAAACAAGGATCAAGGAAGGGCCCACTGATGAAAGGTTGGCTCAAGAATCAAACCTACAAAGGCAATGGGAAGAAAGGCTAAGACAAGAAGAGCTACTTTGTAAAGAAAAATTGAGGGTGCAATGGTTAAAACATGGAGAATGCAACACAAGTTTCTTTCATAAGTCAACCATTCAGCACAGAGCCAACAATTGTATTATATCCCTAAAAAAAGCTTATGGTGCTAAAGTTTATACCAGGGAGCAAATAGGAACTGAACTTAACTCATACTTCAATTCACTTCTCAAAGATACCATTCATGATAGAACCCAAGCCATCAGTGAAGTCATCGGTGCTATCCCTCCCTTAGTTACAGAGGAGAAAAACTCCCTTCTTTTAAGAGAGTTCACTGAGCAGGAGATTGAAGCAGCCGTCTTCACCATGGCTACTGACAAAAATCTTGGACCAGACGACTTTACAATTGAATTCTTTAAAGCTTGCTGGCCCATTATCAAGGCCGACCTTTTCAACCTTATAAAGAACTTTCACAGAACCAAGAGAGTGTTTCCTGCAATCAATGCCACCTTCCTCACCCTAATTCCAAAATTTGATCAAGCTGACTCACCCGACAAGTTTCAGCCCATAGCCCTTTCCAATGTCATATATAAAATCCTATCCAAACTGATGGCTAACATACTTAAACCCATCCTCCCCTCAATCATATCTCCAGAGCAATCAGGATATGTTGAAGGCAGGCAGATCACCAACAGCATAATCCTCACTCAGGAGGTTCTGCATTCTATCAAAACACAGAGGATTCCAGGCATGCTCATCTAGCTTGACCTTTCCAAGGCCTTTGATAGAATCAGTTGGATCTACATAAGAGCAATCATGCAGGCTTTCGGCTTCAGTCAGATTTGGATAAATTGGATAATGGAATTGGTCTCGAGAGCATTCTTTTCAATCATTCTGAATGGAGGGCCCCTACAACCCTTCCTTCCGTCCAGAGGTATAAGACAAGGAGATCCCCTGTCTCCTTTTCTCTTTGTTATTATGGCAGAGGGTCTGGGAAGATCTCTATCCAAAGCAAACCAGAAGAATCAGCTCAAAGGCATCAAACCTGCACCTCACAGCCCCATAGTAACGCATCAGCAATTAATAGATGATACAATAATCATGGGCTCCCCCACAGTGCAGGAAGCTCAAACCATCAGCAAGGTGCTAAAGACCTTCTCGGAGGCCTCAGGTATGGAAATCAATCTCACAAAATCCAAACTGTTTTTCTTCAATACTTTCGTTCCTATGTAGATAAATCTTAGTAGAATTCTTAATATTCAGAAGAACTCCCTTCCAACCAAATACCTTGGCATTCCACTCTTGGAATATGCCCCCAAATATGCAAACTGGGAAGCCCTCCTAAACAAAATGAAGGCCAGGTTAAGTAGCTGGACACACAGAGCCCTAAACATGGCTATCAGACTGGTTTTGGTCAAATCAGTTCTTCATACTATGCAACCTATCTGTTCTCAGCCCTAGTGGCTCCTAAAGCTGTTTATAAATCCATTTGAAACATCCAACGGTCCTTCCTCTGGAATGGAGCTTCTAAGAAATCAAAGTGGGCTCTCCTCAAGTGGACAAACATTTGTAAACCAAAATTGGTGGGAGGACTGGGCCTAAGAGATCTTGAAATCCTAAGCAAGGCTGTAGCAACGAAAATCTGGTGGAGATGGGTGGAAAATCCTAATTCCCTCTGGGGCACCTTGTGGAAAACGAAGTACACGAATCAAGTTAGGGACAAAGACCTCATCAAGCTCACTGGCAACACTCAAGGATCCCCCCTCTGGAACAAAGCATGGGAAAATCAACATATTGTTTAGAGGCACAGCTTCTGGGAAGTGCACCAAGGCAACACCGCCCTCTTCTAGGAGGATGACTGGCAGCAACTCCCCCCCCCCTAAACCACCCAGATTGGACTACTCTTAAAAGGTCCATGCAAGAAGCAGGGTTGGTAACTGTAGCAGACTACTGGAAACCTATGAACGTAGCTACTACATGGAAAAAATGGCTTTCAAAAGAGCAATGGCTCACCCAAGACCGCCATGTCAATATAGACCTCTTTTACAAGACCTAGATTAGCGGAGAACCCTCACATCAAATAAAGACGATATCCTTCGGTGGGGAAGTAATCCTAAAGGAATCTTCAACCTCAAAGAAGCCTACAAGATCCTGGCTGCCTTTCCTGACTCGCAACTGGACCCCAAATGGCACGCTCTTTGGAACAGATGAACCTGACCCAAAATCACCCTTTTCTCCTAGCTGGTCTTGCATAACAGAGCACTCACATGGGACAATCTTCAGAAATGGGGTTTCATAGGGCCTTCCTGCTGTGTCCTCTGTGAGAATGATCAGGAAACTCTTAATCATATTCTCAACACTTGCCCCACTGCCTGCTCTCTTTGGGATGACATGGCCATCGTCTTCAGACAATCCGACAGAAGCAGGAACTCTATTTGTCATTCACTAAGAAACTGGAGATCCTCCATATCCTCCAACCCTCTGGTCAAAAGAGCTTGGAATCTCATTTCGGGAGCCATAGCATGGATCCTTTGGAAAGAGAGAAATGCAAGAATCTTTAAAAATTCAGCAATGGCAGTGGACATGTTAAAAGGAAAGACATGATAGCTCATCACGGAATCGATCAATGTCATGGGTATATTGCAGCCAGAGGGAAGCACATCTCCGAGTGACCAAAGAATAATCCAGATCCTAAATCTCAAAGCCACAACCATTCCTACTGGAAGGAACCAGGCTTCAGTTGCTATGTCACAGGATAAGTGGTGTTTGCCTCCATTTCAAACATTCAAGCTGAATTTCGACAGGGCATGAAAGAAAAACCCAGGAAATGCTGGTTACGGTGGAGCAGTCAGGGATCATGTTGGCACCATCCATCTCATCTATCATGGCAATCTTGGTGTGAACACCAATAACGCTACATAGCTAATCGCTCTCATCCAAGGCATCACCCTGGCTGATCGCTACAGACTTCTACCTCTGGTGGTGGAAGGAGATTCAGAGATTGTCATCAGGTTGTTGCGAAAACTCCAGACTGGCACCCAGGTGGACAAGATAACCCCAAGCTGGAGGCTCTTGGCAATCCTGAGGGACCTACAAGGCCACCTCAGCAATATTCAAGGTGTCACCTTTCAAATGGTTCAAAGAACATCCAACAAGTTGGTCGATGCATTGGCCAATGCTAGCGTTTAGTCCAATCTTGAAGACTATCACATCCTTTGGCAAGATTTGGAGGATGGGGAAATCAAAGCTATGTGCAATACCATTAATAACTCAGACCTTCGGGCCATGTAAACATGCAGAGCATGACTGCCACTTTTTTTCCTTGTTTCTTCTATATATGCATCTATATCGATAATTCTACTGGATGTAAGTGTACTGTTAGAAAACAGACATAGAGTATTCGTTAGGTTCTCAGACCGGGCCCAGGCAGTTTTGTAAAGGCAAACACAGGGAGGTCCCCTCAACTCCCATGCTGCATTTTTTACTTTACTGTATTCTATTAATATAAAGTTCCGTTGAACCTTACAAAAAAAAAATGAACAACGAAAACGCTAAAGGATAATTAGTTTTATAAACCATAAAAATTTCGAAAAAAATAAATCTAAAAATTCATTGCCCTCCAATCGCCCCCTGAAAATTGGTCAGCCAACCGCGCCGGCCATTGGGTCCACCCCCCTAGCCCACCTTTGCGCCCTAACCACTGCCCACCACCCAACCTCGGCGGCTAATCGCCCTGCCACCCCGTGGGCGGGTCGGCCGCTAGGGTGGTGCAGGAGGGGCTGTGGCAGCCCCTCCCACGCCACCCTAGCGGCTCACTCGCTTGCGGGGTGGCGGGGAAATTTTGAGACTTGCCCCGCCACTTCGTGGGCAGGCGGGCCGTCAGGGCGGCATGGGGGGGGGGGCGGGGGGGGGGGGGGGGGGGGGGGGGCGCTGCCGCAGCCCACCCCTGTGCCACCCTAGTGGCCCGCCATCCCGCGGGTAGGCAAGCTGTCGGGGAGGCGTGGGGTGGGGGGGGAGCTGCCACAGCGCCCCCCACGCCACCCTGGCGGCCCGCCCACTTGCTGGGTGGCGGGTCTCCCCACCACCCCGTGGGCGGGCGGGCCGCCGAGGTGGCGAGTCACCTCGCTACCCTGTGGGAGTGCGGGCCGTTGGGATGGCACAAGGGGGAGATGTCGCAGCTCCCCCCCATGCCACCTCAGCGTCATGCCCGCCCGCCCACGGGGTGGTAGGGTGGGGCCAAGAGTCGGGTAGCTATCCCCATCGTCCCTAACCTACGGGCCTGTTTGGCCGCTGTGAACATTACCAGGCCCATTTGGCTGCCGTGAGCATTAGCAAGCCCACCGTGCCTAGTGCGGAGGTAGTGGATAAATTTGGTTTGCAAAAAGTTTTAATTTAAAAAAAAAAAAAAAATTAAACTTCATTAAACTTATTTAATTTTTAAATTTGAAAAGAAAAAAAAATTAACTAACCTTTCAAATGCGAGAATCCTCCGTTGAATATGCCGTTGATAGTAATGCAACTACTCCACAAATTCACTCCAAATCTTTTAACGAACCTCGGAAAACCTTGATGTGATGTGGGTAATAGTGATAATCAAAATTTATTAAATAGGTGAAATTACGGAGATGTTTTACCATGCAGTTAATGTGGGATTAATTTGTTTTAAAAAAAAAATTAACATTTTTATGGCGATATAGGAAACTATAATAAAGCGAATATTATGGAATTGTTTTACAGCGCGGTGAATGTGGGATTAATTTTTTTTAGAAGGTATTATAAAAATTAAAAAAACATTCAATTGTTTAGTAAATATTATATAGTTTAACTATTAAAATAATTTAGGTAAAAGTTTTAATTTACAATTTACAATTTAAATATTTATTTCATAAAAAACTTTAGTTAAAATTTTTCAATAAATTGTAGAATAAAATAATGAAACGAAATACATGAAACGAAATTTTTGGAGGGAAATATTTTGGCGAAACTTTTTGGAGGGAAAATTTTTGGAGGGAAAATTTCATTCTCTAAGCTATATAATATCTTTAGGAGAGTCTGCATTTGTATCATTCAACCTCTTCTATTTGAAAGGGATGGATTCTCCTGATAGTGAAGTTTCGCTTTGTAAAGCATCAACATTTTCATCGCGTAACAACTCTAATCATATTGATGAATATAACGGAAATTCTTCCACGATGAATAGAAAGTCAAGTCTTCCACTTACTCCTAATCCTAAGGACTATGAGAACAACACTGATGAAATAGGGGATGAAGAATTTCAAATAAATAAAGAGTCACGGATTCCACTTAGTCCTAATCCTAAGGATTATGAGAGAAACAGTGATGAGGAGCATGATGAAGAATTTCAAAATAATGGAGTGTAACGATGTCCAATTAGTCCTAATCCTTTCGACTATGAGAGCAATAGTGATGAAGAGAATGATGATGAATTTCAAAAGAAAGGAGTGTCACAGTGTTCACTTAGTCCTAATCCTATGGACTATGAGAGCAGCAGTGATGAAGAGCATGATGACAAATTTCAAAAGAATGGAGTGTCACGTTGTCCACTTAGTCCTAATCCTAAGGACTATGAGATCAGCAGTGATAAAGATCATGATGACGAATTTCAAAAGAATGGAGTGTCATGGTGTCCACTTAGTCCTAATCCTGAGGACTATGAGAGAAACAATGATGAAGAGCATGATGACGAATTTCAAAAGAATGGAGTGTCATGGTGTCCACTTAGTCCTAATCCTAAGGACTATGAGAGCAGCAGTGATGAAGAGCATGATGACGAATTTCAAAAGAATGGAGTGTCACGGTGTCCTCTTAGTCCTAATCCTATGGACTATGAGAGTAGCATTGATGAAGAGCATGATGACGAATTTCAAAAGAATGGAGTGTCACAGTGTCCACTTAGTCCTAATCGTATGGACTATGAGAGCAGCCGTGATGAAGAGCATGATGATGAATTTCAAAACAATGGAGTGTCAACTTAGTCCTAATCCTAAGGACTATGAGAGCAGCAGTGATGAAGAGCATGATGATGAATTTCAAAAGAATGGAGTGTCACAGTGTCCTCTTAGTCCTAATCCTATGGACTATAAGAGCAGTAGTGATGAAGAGCATGATGATGAATTTCAAAAGAATGGAGTGTCAAGGTGTCCTCTTAGTCCTAATCCTATGAACTATGAGAGTAGTGGTGATGAAGAAAATGATGATGAATTTCAAAATAATGGAGTGTCACAGTGTCCTCTTAGTCCTAATCCTATGGACTATGAGAGCAACAGTGATGAATAATTTCAACTTAATAGAGTGTCACAATGTCCACTTAGTCCTAATCCTATGGACTATGAAAGCAACAGTGAAGAAGAACATGATGAAAAATTTCAAAAGAATGAAGTGTCACGGTGTCCACTTAGTCCTAATCCTATGGACTATGAGAACAACATTGATGAAGATCCAAGGTCCAATCTCCCCGAATCCCTTGGGGTCAGGCCTTGCTAGTAAGCCGCGGGGCTAGATTCCCTTCGAGATCGATCAGCCCAGATTTTCCCATGGACATAGCGCCACTCGTTGACCAGGGTGTCCGTGAACCACAACCTAAAAAAAACAGTGATGAAGAGTGTGATGAAGAATTTAAAAAGAATGGAGTGTCACGATGTCCTCTTAGTCCTAATCCAATGCACTATGAGAGAAGCAGTGATGAAGAGCATGATGACAAATTTCAAAAGAATGGAGTGTCACGGTGTCCACTTAGTCCTAATCCTATGGACTATGAGAGCAGTAGTGATGAAGAGCATGATGAAAATTTCAAAAGAATGGAGTGTCATGGTGTCCTCTTAGTCCTAATCCTATGGAATATGAGAGAAGTAGTGATGAAGGACAGGATGAAGCACTTAGTCCTAATCCTAATGACTATAAAGGTAGCAGTGACAAAGGATAGGATGTAGCATTTTCAGTAAGTAAACAATCACATTTTCGACGTAGTCCTAATTCTATGGACTATGAGAGTAGCATTGAAAATGCACATGAGGAAGAATATCCAATAAACATCGAGTCAAATTTTCCATTTAGTCCCAATTCTAAGGACTATGACAGTAGCACTGAAGAAGGGGAAGATGAAGAATATCCTCCAAGTCAGTATTTGAAAAGCACAACTAATCATAGTGTGGATAACATTCCTCTTAATGATGATGAAAATGCTTATACAAATGATGATCCAATGATGGAGATGTTGCCAAGAAATATTGTATCGAGGAGTAGGAGCAGACCTTTTCATATCAATGCAAGATGTTCTAGTTATACAAGGGGTAGAGCAGAATATCTGACAAGAAGAAGTTATATCAACGCTCTCATTTCAATTGAATGTTGTCAAAAAGATTGCTTGAAACATATGGATTTCAAATCTGCATTAGAGAAAAGGAAGAGATATTTGTCAATGAATAAAAGCATGCAAAATCCATATTTCGTTGGGTGCATGCAATCTACATTGTCAGGTTATGATTATCGTATTGGTTTTTTATTTATCTATAGAAAGGCTTTCAAAATGTTTCATTCAATGGGGAATTTTCGTCTCTCGAGAATTCAAGAAAAATTGGAAAAGGATCCCACATTTTATTCAGAAGTACATCATAAATGACAGTTTGGGTCATTATCGAATACTGCAATGTCATGGATGAAAGATTTATTTTCAAAGCATTGAGAGTGTATGACAAATAGAGAGACAATACATATTTTTGATAGTTTTTCAAGACGAGAAATATACAACTTATACAAAGAATATGCAGAAGGTGCTAAGGGACATGGTCAGTTTATTACATATCAATATTTTGTGAAGGTATGGAAGAAAGAATTCAACAATCTTCATATTCCTAAGAAGACAAGGATGGGGATTTGCAGTACATGTGCTTCTCTTAAATAAAAAAGGACAAATGTGAAGGGTCAGAAAGAAGTAAGCATTCATAACTTTAACTTTTAAAATTGTATAGTCATCAACTATGAAAACATATTTCTTAATGGCTTTCTTTTATGTTGTGTAGATTCAATTGTCAAAGAACTTTAGGTGCATCGCGAACAACAAACAAGTGAAAGGAAAAGTTGTACAAGCATCGAAAGAAGTGTTATGATAATCCGAATAAATATTTGGGTTTGATAATTGATGGTATGGACTAGAAGAAAACACTTTTACCACATTTTGTTCACACACCCAAAAATTTACAGGAGGAAAATTTTATTCAGTATCACTTGGTCAGTTGTATGGTCTTTAATGGGAAAATGTTTCCAAGGGTGTACTTCACAGCTCAAAATATTCATAATGATGCAAATCTGACAATAACCATAATTCATGATGTGCTTTCTCATTGGTCTGGTAATCTTCCTGAAGTTTTGTATCTACAATTGGACAACACTTGCCGTGAAAACAAAAATCAGGTTGCTTTTGGATATCTAAACATGCTTGTTGAATTGAGAATTTTTCAGAAGGTAAAGGTTGGTTTCCTTCTTGTTGGGCACACTCCTGACCATATTGATCATATTTTCAATCGTTTTTAAGTCACATTGAGGAGGAAGGAATTTGGGAGCTTGCCATCATTAATTTAATGTATTAAGAAATCATACATGCTAGAACCTACTTTTGATGTGTTGGAAGAAACTATTGACATGCGAAGGTCTATTCTGGGATTGCATGGTGAGGAGAAATGGATTGAACAACTTAATGACATTAGCTTCCAACATCAATTTCGTATCAAAAAAATTGATGGGAAAACACTAATATGGGGCAAGAAGTATTCAACTACTGCAGAATGGGCACCGTCATCAGGTTTGGAATTTTTGAAGTTCATTCTAGATCATCCAATATTTGCATAAAAAATATTGTTATTACAATCAGTTGGTGAAGTTCATAATGCACAAAGACATAATAGAGATATAAATTATTCTGATTGCCTAGAAGAAATTAAAAAATGTATTAGATATACATATGAGTACTTTGACATTGCTAATTCAGTTTGGTGGGAGTCATTTTCAATAATCAAAGTGATATCATTTCAACAACAACAAATGGAAATATACCTTTGAGAAATCCATTTATTTGGCCACAAAATGTGTCAAATGAACATGAGGAAATAAACATTGTTGAACAACGACAATCTCAAGGTATTATTAATTCTTCACAAGTAGAGGAAAGAGAGGTGTATATTGGTTCCAGAAGATCTCGTGCACAACGTGAAGCCATGGAAGACCTTTACAGGGGTTCCGTACAAGATATTAAGGAGGGTTGCATGATCACAGTGCTAGTAGATGGAGATCCCAATGGCTATCCATTCTGGTTTGCTAAGGTTATAAAGGTATTTACAGAAAATGAGGATATTATAGGTGTTCGAGTACATTGGTATGCCACAAATACACACCCATTCAATGGTGTGTATAAACCAGATATGGCAGTTGACAAAAAAAATGGCGGAAAGAGAAAAAGAAAGGGTACAAATATAAATCGCCACCGCACAGGCATCTTAAAATTGGAGGATGTTGAAATACTTGTTTATGACTTCAATTTAACAAAAAAAGGAACTCTTCGCTTCAAGACGATAGAGATTCTGAAAAGGTTGTTACCAGAAGGAATAGTGTTGAGATGGGAGTCCGTTGAAACCAGTCGTAGATCTAGAATAATTTTGAAATCTGAAATGGTGGGCATGCATGTGGACTTAGATGGGGCACTAGTTGATGAAAGAGAAGAATATGGAACATCTTCATCAGCATCCAGTCATTCATCTGAAGATGTGATTTCTGATGGTGTGCAAGAAAATATGAATGATTTTGAATAATTGTCTAAGACAATTTATATAACTGATGTTTGCATCGTATCTTGAAATAAAAATTTTGATTTCCATATGCTGTTAAATTAAAAGCTATGAGTCATTTTTATGTTGTTGGATTATATGTCTTAATTATGATAATTTTTATTGTTTAGAATATCTACAATGCAACATTAAATTAGAGATATAAAGTATGTTTCATTCAATATACAAATAATGATATTTTGATTCATTTAGTCATGTAATTTGTTAATAATGTCATGGTCTTTTAATTTTATGGTTGAAAAAATTACAATTTCTTTTGTATCTATCATGTTATGGTTGAAAACATGTTGAATTTATACTTGAGAAAGAAAAATGTTATTCTACCAAAATCATTTGTGTGCTTTTTTCCTCATAAACAACTATTTTTTTGCACATAAAAATTCAGTTTTACTAGCATTTTTTAAAAATGTTGAGAATTGACCCTAAGAAAAAAATCATCATTCCAGTATTAACACTTTTTCGATTTCAAGGTGTTTTTTGCACGAAAATTTTGTTTTCACTACCATTTTTAAAACATGTTCAAAATTGACCCTAAAAAAGAACCATCGTTCCACTATACACACTTTTTGTTTTTTGCACTGTTTTTTGATGTTTTTTCAGGGTTTTTTGGCGAGAGTTCCCATTTTGAGTTTATAGTTCCCATTTCAAAGTTTACATTGTCAGTGGCAGGAGCATTGCATAGGACAATAGGAAGGACCCTATAGGTGAAATTACCCCAAGGACAAGTGAAGGTGGTTTTATCTTGGTCTTCTGGGCTAATCTGGATTTGATTGTACCTGTTAAATCCATCTAAGAAAGAGAAAAACTTTTTCCCTGCCAGGCCATCTAGCACTTGGTTGATGAAAGGTAGAGGGAAATGGTCCTTCTTTGTGGCTTTGTTTAACTCCCTGTAATCGACACAAATCCTCCACTTACCATTTTCCTTTAGGACCAACACCAAAGGAAAGACCCACTCACAGTCTGAGATAGGGTAAATGAATCCTGCATCTAGTAGTTTTTGCAGTTCTTCTTTGACTATATCTTTAAGAGCTGGATTCATTCTCCTTTGGGGTTGCCAGACTGGCTTGCAACCTTCTTTGATATAAATGTTGTAAGTACACACCGAGGGGTGCACTCCCTTAATTTCTTTGTAACTCCAAGCAAAGACATCCAAATGTTCCTTGAGCATGTTGCACAACTTGTCTTCTTGGTGAACAAAAAGACATGGGTTGATTTTCAAAGCTCTCTAGAGGCCGAATTCTATGGTTTTGACACGGATAGGGTTGGAATCGGCTAAGAATAGATCAATTTGATGATCGTTTTGGGTTTCCTTTACTACTTCTTCTAAGGACAAGGTACTGAGAGTTGGACTTTGGAGTATGTGTTCAATCAAATCATCTTCATCTGGTTGCCCCCCTCCCATGGTTGTTTCTAAGGTATAGAGTTGGGTGGAATAAACTTCATCTTCTTCTTCCTCTTCCAGCCACAAAGGTAAGTCGTGTTTAAGAGATGGTTGGGTAGGAGGATATAGGACTAACTTCTTGGACATATGCCCATTCTTAATGGTCATATTTCTACCCCTGCAGCTAATGTAGTCATCGGCAGTGGCTAACCAGAGCCTTCCAAGGATGAGAGGGTAACCAATAAGCTTAGCCTTAGGTTGGAGAACTAGGAAATATGTAGGGTATTCCCAAGAATCAATGGAGACCATCACATCCTCCACAATCCCCTCAGGGTTCACTGTGGAGTGATCTGCAAGTTGCAGAACTGTTGTGGTATTTCTCAATGAACCTTGGAGGTTGAGCTTGAGCATGGTGTCCTTGGTCATCACAATAATGGCAGCCCCAAGATCGATCAAAGTGTGTGGGACAAAGGTGTCATTGATGTGCACATCTACTACAGGGCTTGTAGGGTCCAAATACTTTGGATAGATTACCTAACCCAGCATTATGTCAGACAACTATCCAATGACATTAATGGTAGGGGCATCTCTTCTTCGCCTCCCTGGATGCTTGAAGCACTTATCCTTAATCAACTTGTTGTAAATAGGTACATCTTTAATAACTTTGAGAAATGGGATTTTGAAACATAGACTTTTCAATTCTCCCAGAAGTTCAGTTTCTTCTGGGGTAGGCTGGAGAGGTTGGGTTAATCACTCAGGAAAGGCTAGTGGATTTACTTTAAGCATGGTTTCCTCTCTTTATTCCTCAACCTCCCTAGGTGGAGGTAGAGGTTGGTTGTCCGGGAGTACTCTCCCAGATCTTAGGTTGATTTCCTGAATTTCCAGAGCATAAGTTGGATATGATGTCTCTCCATTATATATTTGTTGTGCATGTCTGTTGTTCGGGTTCAGATTTGGCTGGGCAGGGATTTGGGATTGTTTAGGTGGAGCAGAGTGTAAAAGATGTGGTTGAGCATGTGGTGAAAGAAATAAATCTTTAACATTGTTGTATGGGGGCTTCCACCCCTAGGGCGGTACTTTCCACTAAGGTTGTCGTGGATCATATGGTTGAAATGACTGGCTGGTTGGCTGGGAATGATACTAAGGTGCAAAGGACCAAGGAGAAGGTGTAGACCAGGAAGGATGAGCAGGGCCCCCCCAAGAAGGTATGGACGTGGTTTGGTTGGGGTTGTAATATGCATGGGATGACCCTTGCATGCCTTGCTAGTATGACCTATGCCCATGAGGTCTCCTTTGGTTTATGTAGCAGAGCTGCTTAGTGACCCCTTCAGCTCCTAGATATATAGCTTTTATTCCAGGTAGAGAAGGAGACTTGTCCATGGAGTGGTTTTCTTCACAAACTGAGCATATTTCAATAGAATTCAATGGACATTCATTTCTATGGTGCCTCCTGGTGCATCTAAGACAGAAAATGGCCAAGGTTCTCTCTGCTTCCTCCTGCTTTCTCTTAATGTGCATAGTGTCCATCTATAGGGAAAGGGTTTGCATCATCTCACTCTTGAAATCCTCCAACATATTTCCAATTTCACCTTTGATGGATTGGTTGGAAGAAGATGGACTAACCATAGGTTGACTACCCCTACCCTTTTTCCTAGCTTCCCTAGAATGGATTTTAAAGATAGTCTTGATTTCCTCATAGGGTAACTGGTAGATATCCCCTCCTGCTAACAAGTGTAGGGTATCCAGAAGATCTTCCCTTACTCCTCTAAGCAGGACCAACTTCAGTGACTCAGGGTCAAGTGTGCACCTGGCCCTTTTGTAGCCAAGCTGGAACCTTTCTTCATAATCCTCTAGGGGTTCATCATTGCCTAAGATCATCCTAAAATTTCCTCTTCAGTGTTTTTAGACCCACAGTAGTCTCGATACTTGTTGTTGAAGGCTTGCTGCATCTGATCCAAATTTTTTATGCTATTCCCAGGTAAACCCATGAACCAACGCAAAGTTGCATCCCTGAGAGTGGATGGAAATAGTTTCAACTTCTGTTCATCATTAGTGTAGTCATAGGTTCGACATATGAAAACAAACTCAAATAAGTAAAGTGTTGGATATTCTGAGGTCAAGTCATGGAAATGAGGAAGGGAAGAGGGGCTTATATTTTTCATCTTAGTATCCCCATTTGTTTCCCTAATGGGGAAGGAACCCTCAACTCTTTCTCTATTTCCTCTGTCATTTCTGTTTTCAGCCATTGTTTCAGTAGGAATGGGTTCTTCTTCTTATTCCCCTGTAGTTTCTTCAAATATTTTTGGTTGCTCACTTAAGGGTTCCTCTAATTCACTGCTACCGAAGAAGAGGGAAGGTTGGCTATTTGAAGCAGTGGGGGTATTTGGCAAAAATTTCCCTAAGTTACCCCTACTCCTATGAGGCATGAAAAAAAAGTTTTTGTTTTGTTTTGTGTTTTTTTCTCAAACTTCGAAAGTAATTGCAGAATTGAAATTGTAGACTGAATCAAAAATACTGACTGAATGAAAAGTTAATTGCTTGATTGAAATCTTACTTGCAGAATGGAAAGGAAAGAAAAGAACGCAAAATGGAAAAGGAGGCAAACTAGATTACTTTTGCATAAATGAAACTAATAGGAGAATATTAGAAACAAGAAATGGAATAAACAAAGTAGTAATCACATATTACTCAGAAACCTCCCCGGAAACGGCGCCAAAAAGTGATGAGCACCAGTATTACAACAAAAATGTTGTAACTCCTAGGGCTACCAGCTTTACTTTATCAACCTGGGGTTCGTACAAACTTGGAGGTGACAGTGTTGTATACACAAGTAAAAGTGATGGTTCCACCTTTTGTTACTGTTCAGCTGGTGAGAGATCACTAGGGTTTTCAAGCCATACTTCTATGGATTCAGAAGAAGCTTGATTACTTATGAAAGAAAGAGAAATCTACTCTAGGAGAAATCTTGTCTACTGCAATAAGGAAAATGACTGAAATTCAATGCTAAAAACACACCATTTCCTAACTAACTACTGAGAAACTATGCTTTACAAGAATTCCAAGCTAACATGTATGAAATGTTGCTATCCTAATTATGGGGGTTCAAAACATCAGACATCACTACTGTGCATATAAAGGGCTGAAATAAATATGTGTTTTCTTTTTATTATTTTTATGCTAAATAAGTGTGAAAGCTAATCTCTTTCGGTGATGTGGCAGGTGGCTTACGGATGCCAGTGGATGGCTGGGATACCCTTAGGTGACCTTGTATGGCTTCTTAGAGGTTTCCCCTCAATTCAGAGTCAAAACAGGCCACTACAGGAAAACCTACAAGATGTCCTAAAAACCTATAGGATTCCTTGTATTTCTATAGGATACAACCGAGAGCAAAATGATGGGTGCTGGAGGTGATGGAAGGCTTACGGAAGGTGGTTGGTGGGTGGAATGGAGTGATAAAATTCCTAGGATCACTCAAAACTCAAAACCAAGGTTGGGAGATGATTGGATTTTCTCAACATGTTTGGAGGAGTTTCTATGTAAAATGATGAAATTGGTGAAGGTCTTAGTGAAAGCAAGGAATGATTATGAATGGATGATGTTGGAAGGTGGTTGCTTGCTATGAGATCTCTCTCTACTTCTGAAACACTTGCTCTGCATCGAACATTGATATTTTCCAAAAATCATGTAAACAGGAAGAATTCTAACAAGCTAGAAAAAACATATTTTAATGAGATAGTTGTCTACTGCATACATGAGGAAGATTGCAGAATAAAATGGAATCATTGATGAGATCTACAGGAAGACTGAAAATGGAAGAAGTGGTAATTAAATCCTACACTTGCAAACTGATCAAATGCTAGTTCAAGTACAATAAACTCTAAATTCTATGAGAAAGTATAAATATGTCTTTTTGGGGCTGCATAGGGGTCATTTCCTCAAATCATGATCCCCGAAGGAAGAGATGATGCCAAGACACCTGCTGACAGCTTTGTGATGCTCCTTTTATCCCTTCTAACTTGTTGCTGAAGTAAAGCACAAATGGAAGGAAACTAATAAACTAATCAAATCTACACTACTTGCAATGGAATACTTCTAAGGACAATTTACCCATGAATCTATGAAACTAAGCTAGGCATACAGATACAAGAAGAGGAGCCTTTGCTGCTAGGGTTGGGCCCTAACCTAAGAGATTCAACCCTCTGAGTTAACTTAGTATTGGATCATGAAAAATCTCATTCTCATTATCAAAACACAAAATTACATAGTGATGTCTTCCACAAGTCTGGAGCTCCAAAATAACTAGTGTTTTTACAAAAAAAATTCGAATCCTAATGAGGCTCTAGGCCTCTTTATTTATACAACTAAATTCCCCAATGACTTCCTTAAATCTAGGGAGGCTCAGCTTCCAAACTTGAGATGAACTAACTCTTTGACTATCACTTACTAGGCTGCCTTTTGATCTTCATGACTTGGCTGCTTGTACTCCAAGCTAGTGTGATCGAATGGAGGAATATTCAAATGAGGGAGGAGTAAATGAGGAGGATTTACCTCCTACAATCTCTCTCCCTTGTCCCATTCACGTTTCAGACCTTAATCTTGCCAAAATTCCTTGATTTTCTCTTTCAAACCTGCATTTAATGCATGTTAGTCCACTAGGCGTAATATCTCACTTTAACTCATCTCATTAAACAAAATATAATCAAAACATGTAATCAATTGTGAGAAGAGATGATTTGACTAAGCTAGGAGGTGACTTAAGGTACATAAAGTTACCCAATGATAAGGCTCATCACTTATGCCTCTGAAGCCTGAAAATATCACGGGACCAAGCATGGGAGTACCATTATGGTGCGTTATCTTCCATGTAGCTGGGAAGCACACAACTGATAATTTTCATCTCTTGCAAAAGTTTGTTCAGATACCGCAACAATCCTTCTATACCTTCTGTAAATTAGTGGGGCATGATGAGCGAAATTGCTAGAGCTACGAATTGATGATGGAGCGAACCCCTACATATCGAATGCAGGTAGAGAATCGGCCTCCGGATCAGGCCGCAAGTGCAACGTGCAAAGGATTCCAAGGCCGAGGAAGAGGAAGAGAAGGAGGGTTTGGTAGAGGTCGCGAATAAGTTATTTGTTATAACTATGGCGAAGTTGGACATTTTGCGTGTCACTATCAGAACCCAACGCATCCATCTTGCCAATATTGCAGATAGTTCAATCATATGATAGAATATTTCCCAGTGCTAATTACCAAGATGCAGGAGAAAAATATACAACAACCTATGCAGAATGCCCAAATGATGAGGGCAGAGCCTCGCGAAAAGGATCATAGCATCAATATCGTAATGCAAAGTGGTATGGCTACAAGAGAAGATAAAGGAAAGAATCCAGAAAATAAAGAATGGGTGCACAAGGTTTTTGAAAAGGAAGTTGGGTTTGACCTCAACCGGGGTAAAGAAACTTTCATGGAAGCGAAGAAGAACTTCGCTAAGGCTTATACGTCGAGGAGTCAGGAAAAACCGGTTGGAAATAGTGAAGTGCAGGATGTGGATCCTTTGTTGTTAGCCATTTTTCTCAAAACTTGTATGAAGCTATTGAGGGATTAGAAGGTGGTAGAAGGGCCCCAGGATCCCCCTATGTGGGATGGGTCCTTTTGTAACCCTTTGCTTCAGCTTCAGTTTTTCTCTCATTAGTTGTATTCAATGGGAAAAATGTGATGATGGGGGCTTGAACTCGGATATGGGAACTCAAATGTCATGAGAGGATAATGGGGATGATGAGAATGGTCATGGTGAAGAATGAGGAGAAAACCCCTCTATTTATAACAAAATATTGAGATAGATTGAGATTTAGAAATTAATAAAATATTATAGACTAAATCAAAATCTAGTTGTTGTGAATATTTTATTATATTTTTTGAGAGGGAAAAGATATTCAGAATGGTCAAATATAGAAAGTTGTTAAAGTAATTAACAAAAAAAAAATTATTAATTACTTTACGATGATTAAGCCAAATATGAATTGGAAACAATTATTAAATAATGATTTAATAATTATCTCATGAGGAAAATATGGATAAAAATGGAATAATACTAAACAATATTTTATTGAATTATTCCTGATTGATTAAGTAAAAAATGATTAGAAATAATCATTAAATAATGATTTAATAATTAATTCAAGAGAATAATAAATAAATAATGTCTGAATTTAGGCTTCTTCGAATCCATATTATGAATGTCAAGAGATCTTTCGGTAAAATCACATAAAAAAAAAAATTAAGTCGACGCATTTCAAACCATCTAGTGCGGTTCATCTTCAGGACAAGATGAAGAACCATATCATGTCATTAGGTTAAATAGATGAAGAGAGATGTTTTCTAGTCATTAAAATATAAAACTAATATTGACTAGAAAGTTATCATTAATTATAAATAATTTTTGAATTAAAATAAAGTAATAGATGGAAATTAGTTGTAACTAAAGAATTAAAGTAATTTTATAATATTAAATAATAAAAAAAATTAATTTAATTCTTTATTTACGACTAATTTCCATCTATTACTTTATTTTATTTAAAAAATTGTTTATTAATTAATGATAACTCTTTAGTCAAAACAACTTGTTATATTCTAACGTTTAGAAAACATTTCTCTCCATCTATTGAATCTAATACCATGATCTCGTTCTTCATCTTGTTCTGAAGATCAATCACACTAGATGGTTTGAAACGCGTCGACTTAAAGCTTTTTAATGTGATTTTTACCGAAAGATCTCTCAACAAACACAAATAAATAATGATTTAGATGAATGTCTTTCTGAATTAATCACATCATTAGGATTTGGTCGACGTTTCAAACCAACTAATGTGGTTCATCCTCATGACAAGGTGAAAAAATCAATCGATCTTAAGGAATAAATAGCATGGATGCATCATTGCCCAGAGTTAGCTGTTGAAGACTAGTTGTTAATAAATTTGCTAGTAAGGTAATCAAAGTAATGTTTTAAAAAATGGTTGTTAAGAGTTATTGATTAAAATATTATATATTTAATTATAAGTAGCCGTTAGGAATGATTATATATAAAAAATTAGTTTTTAATAAAGTCCGAATGATTTTTAATGTAATTTAAACTATATGGGTTAGGAGTTAGTTACCAAATAGTATTTATTTTAATCAAATAAACTTATATGGTTAATAATTGTTCAAAAATGATTGCGTTATCTTTAGCCTGGCAGCAGGGATAATAAGGTGTTGGAATAAAATAAATTGTGATTTTATATTTAAAATTAAGATGAATTAATAATGATGGGAGATATGGTTATGGCAACGATCCGAACGGGAAGCTCTGCAACTTGATCTAGGGTTGGCGTGAGGGTTTGATGTTGGGTACCATGGCGGGATGCATGGGGGGGAGTGCTGCTCCCTCCTATAGTCAAGTAGTTACGAATATAAGTAAGGACGCTGGAAAGCAACATTTCAAGAAACCTCTGGAGAAGACAACAGAGGCAGGTAACACGGAAATATCGGGAAGAAACAGACCTCATGAACAGGAAGGGGATCAGCAAGAAGCTAGTAAGGAGAAGGAGAAAGGGGGTAGCAGTCAAAGAACTACTTCTATAAGGACAACTGGGGTCTACAAACCCAAGTCGAACATCATTCCCCGAGTCATCTTAAGCTACCCAACGCTACAAGCGCATAGGGATCATATGGCGGAATATGTAGTTATATGCAAATTCATGGGGATATGGCTAATGGAGAGGGCGTTGCACGTATGGATAAGGGGCCACTGGAAACCAAAGGGGAAAATAAACCTTCATCTGGGATCTAAGGGCTTCTTCACAATGTTGTTCACAAGCCTAGAGGATAATGATAGAGTATTCGAAGGAGGACCATATTTCTACAATGCTGCAGGCCTTTACATGCGGACATGGATGATGAACTTTGTCCCAAAACTCGAAACATTCACATCGGTACCGATATGGATTAGACTATAGTCCCTTCCTCTGGATTATTGGCTACCGGAATCTCTGAAAACAATAGGCAACAAACTGGAGCATTTTCTAAAGATCTCGGATGCGACTCTGAAAGGAAAATACACCTCCATCACCGAGATATGTGTGGAAATGGACTTATCTGGAGCACTTCCGGACGCGATAATTTTAGAAGTATATGATGAAGAATGGGAGCAGGCGGTGGACTATGAGTACATCCCATTTAGGTGCCACAAATGCCATGAACATGGGAATTTATACAGAGACTGCCCAACAGACAATATGGAGAGAAATGTAAAAACCACTACGGATAAAAATCTTGAGGGTTTCACCAAGGTTGGGGGAAAAGGGAAAGGTGGAAAGCAGCCACAAAAAAAGATCAGTGAGGAAATACAACTGAGCCACAATAGCTTTAAGATCCTATAAGAATAAGATGGAAATAAAGAAACAAACCAAGAAACAAAGAACATTATCACTAAGAAGGAAAGGGATGCTAGCATGGAAGATATCATAGAAAACAACCAGCAAAAGGATGATCTGCCAAGCATTATGGAGATAAGTAGGGACCATGAGATGACTCCAAGTGAGGCAGGAATGGAGGACCATGAACTGCAGGAGATTCTAGAAAGGGAAAATCTAGATCTAGAGAAATTTCTGGAACAAGGGATGACCAAAGGAGTGGACTCCCTGCCAAAAGAGGAATATGATAGGGTTCAACAGCTCTTCCTATGGAGATCACAATCGAAGGGCTCTGGAGTCAAAATAAATCATGAAAGCCAGGAGCATAGAGGGGTCAAAATGATGGAGGAGACACAAGCACAATCTCCAAAGAACCCAGGCAGGAAAAGAGGAAGAAAAAGACAGAATGAGTTGCTGAACAAATGTGGGAAACTCTTGATCAACTCAGGTAAGATGAAAGATCTCACCAGTTATTCCTTTACAAACCTTTCTTAATGAAGCTCACAACCTGGAATATTAGAGGCATAGGAAATAGAAGGAAACAAAGAAATCTCAGTAATAGAATAAAAGAAGAAAAACTAGATATGGTTTTTATTCAGGAGACAAAATGTTCGATGGATAAGATTAGAGAAATTCATAATAAATGGCTAATCAAGTATGAGTATCTAGAGGTTAAAGAAAATAACTCGGCGAGGGGGATTCTTATGCTTTGGGATCCCTAGAAATTTGGAATCCTAGATGTTGAAGCGTCCAGGAACTATCTTTCTTTGGTATGTCAACCTTTAGGTGATCAGGAGATATACATGATCACAAATGTCTATGGACCTCAAAAGCAAGAAGATAAACTCAAGCTTCTCACCTCCCTTGAGGAACTAAGAGCAAGACACCCTAATATGCCCTGGATCGTTGTAGGATATTTCAATATGATAAGATCTCTTACAGAGAAAAAAGGTGGTATCAGACAGCTAGGCAGAGACTCCATGGCCTTCCAGAACTTCATAATGAACATGGGGTTAGTGGACACTAAAACAATAAATGAGACCTTCACCTGGAACAACAAGAGGGGAGGGGCTTCATAAGTCACCTCTAAACTAGATAGATTTATTATTTCAGAGGACATATTTCTCTCAGGCCCTACCATGTCAGCTTCTGTTCTTCCCTTTGGAGGTTCAGACCATTGGCTTGTACAGCTGGAAGCCACTTTTATGGGTACACCAAGAAACAGACCCTTTAGGTTTGAAAATGCCTAGCTCTCTCACCCTGAATTCACCAGCAATATTGACAAATGGTAGAGAGAGGATCTGAACATTCAAGGCACTAGAATGTTCGTGCTCCAATAGAAACTTAAACATATCAAATCCAGGCTTAAAGATTGGAACAAAAAGGAATTTGACAAAATCTTCAAGGCCAAAAGAGAAGCTGAGTAGAAACTCCAGGAGATCAATCAAATCAGCATCACAAATGGCTTTACTGAGGAGCAGAAAAAGCTAGCTGACTCTCTGCAGGAAGAATGGGAATATCGGTGCATGCAAGAGGAGATTTTCTGGAGACAGAAATCGAGGGTGCAGTGGATTAGAGAGGGAGAAAGAAACACGAAGTTCTTTCATAAATCCACCATGGATCACAGGGCACACAACAGAATCACAAAGCTCAAAGATTCTCAAGGGATAGAACTCGTCTCTCACAAAGATATGGAATCTATCCTTGTTCAACACTTCCTCAGTATAGCAGAGGAGCCTCTGGTGGATAGATCCAGGTTCATCAACAATTTCACTCAATACATCCCTCAGCTGGTTACCAGAGAGGACAACCACAATCTTAACAGGCTAATGTCGGAAGAGGAGGTCAATGAAGTGATCAATGAAATGCAAAATGGAAAAGCTCTAGGCCTGGATGGGTTCAATGTAGACTTCTTCAAAGCTTGCTGGAAAATAGTCAAATAGGATATCCTTGAGGTGGTGAAAGACTCAAGAAGATCCAAAAAGGTTTTGAAGGCTCTTAATGCTTACTTCATAACGTTGATCCCAAAACAGGAAAAAGCCATGACACTGATGGCTTCAGACCCATAGCTTTATGTAATGTGGTGTACAAAATTATTTCCAAGGTGATCGCCAATAGACTCAAGCCCATTTTACCAGCTCTCATCTCAGAGGAGCAAATGGGCTATGTGGAAGGAAGACAAATCCTCAATAACATCATCCAAGCTCACGAGGTGGCACACTCTCTCAAAAGCAACAAAAAAGCCGGTATGATAATTCAGCTAGACCTAGCGAAAGCTTACGACAAGCTAAGTTGGTCATATATAAGGGAAGTTCTAAGAGCCTATGGCTTCGACCAAAACTCGATAATATGGGTTATGGAACTAGTTACCATGACCAGTTTTTCCATCCTGCTTAATGGTGCTCCTTCAAGAACCTTCACACCCTCCAAAGGTCTCAGACAAAGGGATCCGCTCTCACCCTTCCTCTTTGTTCTCATGATGGAAGGGCTAAGCATAGCGATTAAAATGGCAAATGTTGAAGGAAGAATCTAGGGTATCAAACTCACCTTGGATGGAGCGGAAAATACTCATCAACAATTTGTGGATGACACAATGCTACAGGGCATACCCACATTCAGGGAAGCCAGATTGATCAAAAAAATCTTAAATGACTTTGCTACAGCATTTGGCATAGAGGTAAGCCTCAACAAATCAAAAGCATTTTCTTTAACACTGACATTGCTATTCAGAGAAACATCTCTAGGATTCTTGGGTTTCAAAGGGACCGGTTACCTTCCAAGTATCTGGGCATACCTCTTACAGATAAACCTCTAATCAAGGGAGTATGGGAGCCAATAATAAATAAACTTCAAGACAAGGTCAGAAAATGGACATGAAGGTCTTTAAATTTGGTGGGGCGCCTTGTGCTCACACAGGCTGTCTTGCAGTAATTCCCATTTTCATGTTCTCAACTCTTCCTACTCCTAAAGGAGTTCAGCAATAGATCAAGAGCATACAAAGGGATTTTCTATGGGGTAGAGGAGAAGAGAAAAGGAAATGGGCTTTAGTAGCCTCGGACAAGATCTGCAAACCCAAGAGCCATGGTGGTTTGGGGCTTCATGACCCTGAAACCCTTAGCAGAGTTTTGGGAGCTAAACTCTGGTGGAGGTGGATAAAGGAATCAGTAACCCCCTGGGCCAAGCTTTGGAAACAAAAATATGCCAATAATTGGTAGGAGAAGGATCACATTCGAATGTCAGGGCATATTAAGGGCTCTCACATTTGGAAACTTGCCTGGGAAAATAAAGATATTGTTCAGCAGCATAGTTTCTGGGAGATCCGAGCTGGGAACCTAGCTCGGTTTTGGGAGTATAACTGGCAACAGGAACCCAACGTGTATAAGGATGAATTAGCAGCTCTCAAGAATGATACGAACAACAAAGTTCTACTCATGGTAAATGACTTCTGGGACCAGGTAAGGAACAATGGAAAATGGAGAATTTGGAAGGATCTAGGCCACACCGAAGAGAGCCCTCTGAAGGCCTAAGCAGACTCTCTTGCTTAGAATCTAGAGCATATGAGGATTTTGGTATCCTCCTTGCCTGACCAACTAAGATGGGGAAGGAACACCAAAGGAAACTTCAACCTCAAAGAAGCTAAATAGGTAGCAACAGGGTTTAACTACCAAAACCCTAATCAAGTATGGAAGAATCTTTGGCAGAGCCCCCACTGGATGAAAATAAAGTTATTCATTTGGCTATTTCATCAAAGGAAAATTTTAACTTGGGAGAATCTCCTTAAGAAAGGCTTCACTGGCCCATCCAAATGTTACCTATGTAGCTCACAAGAGGAGACGATGGATCACCTTCTCAACCTCTGCCCTTTCACCTCTACCGTGTGGGAATGGGTGGCTTCAATCTTTAGGCACACTAATAGGGATAGACTCAGCATCTCCAACACTTTGAATAATTGGAGGAAAAACTTCTCAGGGAATGAAATCATCAATAAATTCTGGACTTTGGTTCCAGGCTTTGTCATCTGGGATGTTTGGAAAGAACGTAATAGTATGATCTTCAAGAACAAAGTAAGCAAGCCCCAACACATAATTGATCAAATTTTAAGGCAGCTGAAAGACACAGTCAAAAGCTTGTTGTGGAAACTTCCTAAGGACCCTCCTTTGCCCCAAGATGCGTGTATACTATTGCATTTGGGTCTCCAGTCTATAGGCCCACATGGCATAATTAAGGGTGTGAGCCAAATAAATGCAGATATAAATATTTGGAAGCCTCCTCCACATGGTTTCTTAAAAGTCAATATAGACGGAGCGTCTAAGGGCAACCTAGGGTTAGCTGGTTTTTGGGGTGTTATAAGAGATGAATAGGGACGAATAAAGGAGATATTTCATGGCCACTTGGGGAAGGCCACTAATAACATGGCGGAACTCATGGCCTTAGAGCAATGCCTAGAAATATTGGTGGACTCAAATTCACACAGTGTCATCATTGAAGCAGATTCGGAATTGATTATTAGAGCAGCCAAGAAAATATGCAATGGTACGACATCAGAGAAAGTGTCAAAACATTGGAGGCTATTGCAGGTCTTTCACCATATTTATACCCACCTGCAAACCTTAAAAACTGTAAACTTTGTCCATGTGAAAAGAAAAGCTAATATGTTAGCTGATTGTCTGGCAAATGAAGGAGTGATTAGTAAGGAAAGGGACACTCGACACGTTTGGGAGTTGATACCCCCAGGCAAACTGTTAGAGGATTGTCTCTATTAGGCTGCCAAAGATAGGGATCGATGGATCGACAGGATGGATCGATGAGGCTCAGGAGATAGGCAGGAGTACATGGATGCTTAAATTATTTTCTTGTTGATTGGTAGCAGTCCATAGATTGTATTGGCATCAATATTCCAATGGATTTGAGCGGATGGTCACAATCATCAGGGGAAGACCAAGGACTCAGTGGCATGAAGATTGATTTCAGACCGATAGATCTCGGTTGAGATAGATATATGGTGTTTGGGTGAGGAAGTTACCCGACATTTAACGAGTAGAAGTGGGTTGGAGAAACCCACAAGTGGATTTCAGGCAGAGGAAAGGCCGTAAATGGTAATTTCCCGTTGGCTCTGATTCCACACACACAATGACACGTAACAACGAGGTGAGAGAGGAAAACTACTTTTCGGGCAGATTTGGACTACGCAAGTTAACTGGCCGAAATACGTGTGAGCCATTAGATCTGGTGGAGCGAGATCGACGGTTGATAGACAAGGAGCAAGTTTCAAAGTTTGGAAGTGATGTGACCGTTGGATCTTGAATAGATCAACGGTGTAGAAGTGCCGATGAATATTTAGAAGGGCGGATTTCAAACTTTATTAAATTGTAGTTTGTGTTATGTCGGGCCTAGATTAGAGGAAGTTTAGCGGAGCTCTACGACTTTTGGAGGGGTCTATTAGCTTAGCGGAAGCTCTAAAGTTATCAGTGGATGACAGAGAGCCCATGGGAGTTTAACACTCCTTCCTGTTTAAAAGTTTTTGGAAATTTGTGAGAATTGGTTTGATCTTGGGTTTTGTTTTTCCTGTTGATGGCATTCCAACAACAGGCTGGTTCTTGTTTTGGTCTTTTCACTTGCAAAGACATGTAACATATGTAATGTACTTGTACGGTTAATAGAAGGCTCCATTCTTACTTGACAAAAAAAATATTTGTTCAAAAATATTATTTATTTATCTAAATTATATTAAACTCTAATATGGTAAGATTAATTCACAAATTAAAAAGAGGCTGCAAACCAATATATATTTATATAAAGGATTATTAGGATTCTCATGGGGTTTTGGATTTTAATGAGAAATAATTTAGGAAAATGGTTCACTAAATTATTTCAAATGGTGAAAGTGGGTCTTAATGTATCAAAACCCAGCCTACATGGTGTATTTTGATCAACCTAGTAAGAAATGGTTGGGTGAGCATTTTTGGGTGATAAAAACTAGGGAACCACACCTAGCTAACCTTGTTAGGAAGTAGATATCTTCCATCTCCAATTGTAGGGCTTCATGTTGCACCACAAATTGTTCATTTGTAGGATCCCACTAATATACCAAACATTGAAACAACTAGGTTTGGCTCTTCATACTCTGTATTTTGAAGAACTTCAACAACTCAATATCTCTAAGTGCTATGAGGGTTGGAGGATGAGCCACAACTTGGATATAATTTCCTCAGTGCTCTCTTTCTCTCCACTCAATTATATTGAACATATACACAAGAGCACACAACAATTGGTCAAGACGAATCAATGTAAAAACCCTAGAAATTTTCTACCCTATCATTTAAAAAATTGGGGGCATGATAGAAAGGTTGGTTTCCTGTGCTCAACTCGGGCCTCTAGCCGTAAGTTGTTTAGTTGAAACCTGTGTCTAGAGGGCCCAAGTGCAGGTTACGCTCATCAAACCTATGTTCGCACAACAATTTAACTAGGGAAAGAAATTTAATGTTTAAAACTTACCTAAAAATTTCAAAGAAAATTACTATTTTGGAAAGGAGGGTGTCACAACTTACTCAACACAAATGGTTTGAGAAATGATTACATGTAGCTTGTGTAATCTCCATTCAAAGTTGAAGGGAACATTGCTAAATTTATCCTCTTCTCCTCTTCCTCACTATGCTAAGGTAAAAATGTGTGTGTGCGCGTGTGTGTGTGCTTTTTTTTTTTTTTTTGGGGGGGGGGGGGCTTGGGTCATGTTCATTTATAACATTGATTTGCGGGGGATTTCACTTGCTTATATATTTTCTAAGAATTGAGATTATTTTATTATATTATTATTCTAACTATTTTATCTGCAGGAGTTTGGCACATTTTTAATCTTTTAAATAGAGTATTTATGTGATTTTGTTATTGCAATGGGCCTAAGATGCATTTTTTTTTTAACTTGGCATATATGGATAGGTTCCACATTACCATTACTGGTGCATTATAACCCATCTTGGCCATTTTTTTAATACACCTTAGGTTCAACCCCATCAAGTTGTGATATTAGCCAGTCTGTTTTCGCATGTGTTAACTTGGTGGTATAGCTTACCTATACATGGATGTCGTAGATCAGCACCTCTTTTCTATATTGGTGTCTGTGCAATTTTTTTTTATCTTATCTCATAATTCCTTCTTTTTTCTCACCATGACTTAGAATATAAACCCCATTTACTCTTCTTTGTCATCTTCTAGATTTACCCTAGGAGGATTCCATCTGTTTTAAACATTTTGATTTTTGCAACAATTTAGCCTTACTTATGCATGTTGATAAGCCTTGGTTTCATTTCGCCACCATTGCCACATTATGCTTAGCCTATTGCTTGCTTTCTCTTGGTATTCTTACCTTTCCTAGAGAATTATATGTGATGAGTGGTCTCACTTTCCAGTCTCTACAGTTCCTAATACTTAGGGTGGTTCCATAAACTCGAAACTAGTTTCTACCCTTTATACCACTCGTTCTTCCAGGATAAGATTTCTTTGTGTGATTTTTACAAATTGAAAGGCACCAAGTATCCTATTATATATATTTTTAGGCTCGTTAAAACTGAACAAAAAGTGAAACTTAAGGAAGCGTACCTGAACCCTCATAGGTTAGTGACAATTGTTGGATCTGAAGCCTTTACTGGAGAACATGCTTCCACTTTAAGATGTTTCTCCTAACAATTCTAATCCAAAAGTCCTGCACAAGAGCAGGACCAAACAAAACAAGTTTTCTTTCCATATAGGGAAGACTATCATGAACATATATAAATATCAACATGATAAACATAGCATGTAAAGAAGGGAAATCATAGAATTTCATTAATGAATCAAATGATTACAATAGTATACCTTCAACATAAGGATCCTCCTCTTCAGCTTACAATCCTAGTCTCCCCTAGAGATGGTCTCTAAGCACCCAAACAATATGGCAAAACGTTTTCACAAATTCCAACTATCCCTTCTCCTCTTGACATGAACAAATTATATCGGCCTTTTGCACTCTTTGAGAGTATGTATCTAGACATCTAGGGGCTCGCGAAGTTACGAAACTTCTACAATAATTGACCACTAGCAAACTCATGGAAAAGTAGGTTGAGTTGGTTTCCTCAAGAATGAAAAACTCTAGAAGTCTTGGCAAAGATGCAGGTTGTGAAAGGGAAACCTTCATTTAAAGGCTTAGGTTGTAGACTGTGAATCAAAGTTTAGATGCAAGTTGTTAGTGTAGGACTAGTGTCTCTATTGTAAAGGAGGAAAAAACAAGAGGAAAAGTTATGCATTAAGGTCAACATGTCAAAGGTCTTTCCTACTAACTCAATGTGGATAAAATAGGTTATAAAAGTTACAACATCAGCCATGATGCTTGCTTTAGTTCATCATCTTGGAAGAAATGAATTTGTTGTTTGTGAGGGCACAAAATGGATATCATGGTTGTTGTAGAAAAAGACAACACATAAAGAATCATTTGTTAATATGGATTCCCCATAAAAACTTGTAACTATCCAAGAGCACTTGTTTGGGGCATGTAGATGGCTATGAGGTGTTGAGAATAGATATCGATATCCATGTATACTCCCTATGTTGGAGTAATATTGTGTAGTATTCCTTTGTATAGGGCATATGGTTATAAGCCTTGGTGCGTCTTGCAAAGCCTTGAATTTTTTTCTATATTGCTTGATAATCATGTTTTGATGTTTCAATAATTGTGTCGAGAGGCACTCTCCAGCCCAGTATGGTAGAGATGTCGTAATGTAATGTAATGTCCTGTAAACATTTTAATAGGTCAAAATAATAAATAAATAACTCTATATTAAACATTTTTACTTAATCAAAATAAAATTAAAATTAAAATAAAAACAACCCTATGTTAAAATTGAAATAATAAAGTAAACTTGACAAGTGTTTTTGAGCTCTAGGTTTTTGAGAACCAATGGGATTAAAGTGGAATATAGATTATTTAAAGGAGAAAATTAAACTAACCTAGATTCATCTTAACTCCATATCTACCAAGTGTCAAGAGGGATCAAATCTCTTTTCACTCTAGAAGAGGTTTGCATCTCAAGAGATTTAATCCCTCTCAGCGCTTAGTAAATCCAGAGTTAAGATGGATCTAGGTTGGTATGTATGGGCATGCAAGGTCAATTATAATTGGTTATTGAGTTTGTTTGCCTTTTGAACCTCACTATTACCGATGTGTTCAAAAAGAAGACTTTGTGAAGTGAAATTGGGCTTGGGGAACTTAGATAATGTGTAGTTAGTTATCACTAAATTAAAGTGATGGAAGAGGGTCTTCTCCAGTAAATGAATTATAACTTGAATATGGTGATGTTTCAAACAAAGTGATGAGAGAGGGTCTTCCCCAGTAAAATACCTATAACTAAACAAGTCTACAAAACTTAGTAAATGTGAGCATTATAAGTCACACATAATATTAGAGAGCATAGTTAGTCATTCTTGAGATATTAATCCACAACTATTATTCATTATAAAATAGTGTTGAGAAATAACTCCTACTTAGTATGTATCATGTTTATAATTAAATATATTATTAATTAAGAAAAATATATATATAAATTTACCTTTTTTATTTTTATATATATAGTTTTATATATAGTTTTTTTAATAAAAACATAATATAATTCTTTTAATCATTTTATTATTATATATTACACTAAATAAATATATAATAATTATTTATAAAAAAAAAAATTATAAAAAAATAAATTTATTTATATTTATATATAGATATTTATATATATATATATATATATATATATATAGATATATATAAATTTTTCTATGGAAAAAATTATAGTAAATTTTATATATATATATATATAAAATTTACTGTAATTTTTTCCATAGAAAAATTTATATACATAACGTTAGACAAGAGCATACATAACACATAGCGGATTCATACTCAGAGACTTAGACGGCAATAGTAGAGAATAATTCACAGAGACAGAAAAATGGAGAAAAAACAAGATTACTCAGTCAGAAACAACGGATTAGATAAAACAATCACCGGAGAACATAAATCACTTAGCATTACATAACAGGCTTGGGCCTTTGCTTGTTTTCTTTGGCTAGAGAAATTACAAATTTATAGAGGCAGAAGTAGGATCTAGAATCCTGTATGTGATTCAGATGGAGATCTGGAATGATCTAGAAACTAATGGCGGTTTTGAAAGATCTAGAATCCTGGAGATCTAGAAAGATCTAATCTAGAAGGATCTAGAATCCTGCATGAATTTGGCTTCACACTTAACATTCTCCCACTTGAAGCCAAATAAGAGTCATCAAGTCACACCGAGTCCTACCATGCCTCTACATAACTCATGTTTATTTCGTGGTAGAATCTTAGTGAGCATATCAGCAGGGTTCCTATATGTATGGATCTTTTCTAAGGATAATTGTTCTTCCTCCAACACATACCGGATCCTATGGTACCTTAAGTCAATGTGCTTGGTTTTTGAATGAAATGTTAGGTTTTTTTCCAAGTGAATGGCACTCTGACTATCACAATATAACACATACTTGTCCTGCTTTATTCCTATCTCTCCTAGGAATCGCTGCATCCACAACATCTCTTTACAAGCTTCTGTTGCAGCTATGTACTTTGCTTCTGTTGTAGAGAGGGCTACTATTCTTTGTAGCCTTGACACCCAAGATACTGCTGCACCTGCAAATGTATACAAAAAACCTGTAGTGTACTTTCTGGTATGCATATCTCTAGCCATATCTGCATCTGTAAATCCTTCAAGCACAGTCTCATCATGACCAAAACATAAAAAATAATGACTAGTACCCTTGAGATACCTTAAAATCCATTTTACTGCTTACCAATGTTGTTTGCCTGGATTGGCGAGGAACCTATTCACTACTCCCACTAAATATGCAATGTCTGGTCATGTGCATAACATGGCATACATCAAACTGCCAACTGCTGAAGTATAAGGAATCTTACTCATCTCTTCTTTCTCCTTGTCATCACTAGGACATAATTCAGTACTCAGCTTGAAGTGGGCTGCAAGGGGTGTACCAACTAGCTTGGCATCCTTCATATTAAACCTGTCAAGCACCTTCTTGATATATTTTTCTTGTGACAGCCACAACCTTTTTCTTTTCTTGTCACAAATAATCCGCATGCCCAATATTTGTTGTGCTGGTCCCAAATCCTTCATTGCAAATTTGCTACCCAAATATTTCTTCAACCTATTGATCTTATTCTTATCATGTCCAACAATCAACATGTCATCCACATATAACAATAATATGATATACTTTCCTTGATCATACATCTTGATATAGACACAATGGTCAGCTTCCAACCTCTGAAAACAATGTTCCAACATGAATGAATCAAATTTCTTGTACCATTTTCGAGGTGCCTGTTTCAACCCATAGAGACTCTTCTTCAACCTACAAACAAGGCCTTCTTTGCCTTTTTCTATGAAGCCTTCTATCTGCTCCATATAAATTTCTTCCTCCAATTCACCATGAAGGAATGCAGTTTTTACATCTAACTGTTCACATTCTAGGTCTAAAGTAGCAACTATACCAAGAATAACTCTAATGGATGACATTTTAACAGCATGTGAGAAAATTTCAGTGATGTCAATACCTTCTTTTTGGGCAAAACCTTTCACCAGCGGCCTTGCTTTATACCTCTCCTTCTTTTTGTCACCTTCATGCTTAATCCTGTACACCCATTTGTTTTGTAGAGCCTTTCTACCTTTTGGGAGGTTTACCAACTCCCAAGTTTTATTTTCTTGCAAAGAGTTCATTTCTTCTTCCATTCTTTATTGTGCTCGACTTTACAAGCTTCTTGAAAACAATTAGGTTCACCTTCATCAGTCAACAAAATATAGTTTGAAGGAGGATACCTTTGTGAAGGCTTATGAGGCCTAGAAGATCTGCGAACCAACTATGGTGGTGCATTATCAGGTTGAATCTCTTGTAAAGGTTCCTGCAAGATTTCTTGTTGTTCATCATTTTCCACTTGTTGTTCTTCATGCTCCTGAATTTGTTGTTCATTTTCTTGTATTGGTGGTATGTTTTCCTACTGCTCTTCAAACCTGTCAATAACCTTCTTGACCTCCAACTCACCTACAGTCCTCTTGAACATTTTTGACTCATTAAATATAACATCCCTGCTTCTAATAATTTTATGTTTGATTAGATCCCATAGACAATAACCAAAATCTTCATTCGCATATCCCAAAAAAATGCATTTCATAGATTTATCATCTAGCTTAGTTCTATTTTATTTGGGAATATGTATGAATGCTTCACATCCAAAGATTTTCAAGTGAGAATAATTCAAATTCTTACCAGTCCAAACTTCTTCAGGAATACCGCCATCCAAGGCTGTAGTTGGAGATCTTTTTATGAGGTAGCAAGCAATCCTGACTACTTCAGCCCAAAAATTCTTCTCCAAACCAGAATTGGACAACATACTTCGCACCTTTTCCATAATGGTGCGATTCATCCTTTCTGTGCCACCATTCTGTTGAGGAGTACTAGGCACAGTCTTCTCATGCTTTATGCCAAACCTATTACAATATTCCTTAAATGCATTTGAGAAATATTCTCCACCATTATCAGTTCTTAAACACTTCAGCAATTTGTTAGTCTCCCTTTCAACTGCAACATGGAATTTTTGAAATATTCCAAACACTTCACTTTTATTTTTCATAAGATATGCCCAAACCTTTCTGGATGCTTCATCTATAAATGTTACAAAATATGATGCTCCTCCTAATGATTTGATGTTAACAGGCCCAAACACATCTAAGTGTACCAATTCTAACACATTTTGCTTCCTGTCATGGCCACCTCTAAGGAATTAAACCCTTCTTTGTCTACCATATATACAATGCTCACAAAGATCAAGATTGTAGGATTTCAAACCTAGCAATAAATTTTTATCAATAAGGATTTTTAAGCCCTTCTCGCTCATGTGACCCAAACACTTATGCCATAGATCTAGTGAATTTCCTTCTTTTGTGACAACAACCAAATATGATTTTCCTATCAGTGTCTTCAATGTGTATAATGTTCCTGTCTTGGTTCCTTTGGCCACGACCAATGCACCTTTGCTAATTTTCCAGCCTCCTTTTCCAAAGCTTTTCGAATAGCCTTCATCATCTAGTCATCCCATAGAGATTAAACTCATGCGCATTTCTGGTACATGCCTGACCTGTTTCAACAATATCTCTTGTCCATCTTTCATCTTGATCTAAACATCTCCCACTTCAACAATACTGCAAAAATGATTATTCCCCAAATGCACTCTGCCATAATACCAAGATTATATGAAACAAAACTATCTTTGCATGGGGTTACATGGTGAGATGGCCTAGAGTCAAGGATCCAATCAAAGCTACTGCTAGATGTATATACACATGCATCCTCTACTGAAACAGTAAACAACACATCACCATATGTGGCTACAACAGTAGTCTCACCTTCATTTGTGCTAGATGACTTGTGATTTGTATTAGATGGTCTCTGATCCTTTCATCCTTTCTTCTAGAATCGACATTCTTTCTTCATGTGCCCTGGTTTTCCACAATGAAAGCAAATGATTCTTCCTCTCCTTGATTTTGATCGGCCTCTCGATCTTGATCGCCCTTGCCAGTCTCGATCCATTCTCCTACCATGATCAGTTAGAGCTAGAGCCTCTCCTCCATGGTTTTCTGCAATTGACTTGCATCGCAGCTCCTCATTCATTAAATTGCTACTGACATCATCAAACTTCAGGGTCCCTGTAGTTGCTGAAGTGCTCATAGCTACAATTAAATTTTCCCAGTTGTTTGGCATAGAACACATTAGCAAAATAGCTCTAATTTCATCATCTAAAATGATTTTAACAGAGGCAAGCTGATTAGTAATAATATTAAATGCATTCAAGTGCTCAACAACTGAAGCACCCTCCTTCATTTTGAGATTATAAAGCTTCTTCATCAAGAACACTTTGTTTGATGTCGTGTTCTTCTCATATAGATCATGGAGCTTCTTCCATAATCCTTCTGTTGTCTTTTCTCTAGACACATTGAAATAAACATTCTTTGCTAAATATTGGCGGATTGTTGCAATCGCCTTTCTATCTAGCTTATTCCACTCTTCATTTGTCATCGATGAGGGTTTCTTTGTTGTGCCCTCAATCGGAAAATACTGATCCTTTAAAATCAGTATATCCTCCATCTGTGATTTCCATAGGGCAAAATTAGCCCCGCTCAACTTCTCCATATCTGTAACTATTGTCTCCATTTTCAATCAAATTCACGCCCCAAAACACAAAAACTCCACTTAAAAATAAAACTTTAATTATTACTCTTTAAAATTTAGTAATAATGACCTTCTTCCTTCTAAATACCCTTTTCAAAATTCCTGCTCCTTTTAAAATATACTTTTTAAAATTCCAACATATAATTATATATGTTTTATAATAAATATATAGAACATATATAATGTTTTAACATTTTCACATTTCACATATACATATGTTGATTTGAGAAAAAACTTGACATATATGTGGAAGCTTGACGTAAAAAAAAACTTACAAACACCACATTTCAACTCCAAACTCCACGGATCTCCACTTTTCAAACTCTAGCAACACGTATGGATCTCCATGTTTCAAACTCCAGCAACACGTTTCAACATAGGTCCACGACCTTGTTTTTCTTGCAGCAACTGTCTTTTAGTTCCAGCGTTCCTCAGCTATTTCCTGGACAGATCCTTCAACAGCTCCAGGGGTAACAACCAACGTTTTAACGAACACTGCCAGAGTAAGGCGATGGCACTAAGCAGCTTGCACAGTGGATATTCGACCCTAGCTCTGATACCAGTTGTTAGACCAGAGCATACATAACACACAACAGATTCATACTCAGAGACTTAGACGGCAATAGCAAAGAATAATTCACAGAGACAGACAAATGGAGAAACAACAAGATTACTTAGTCAGAAATAGTGGAATAGATAAAACAATCACCAGAGAACGGAAATCACTTAGCATTACATAACAGGCTTGGGCCTTGGCTTACTTTCCTTGGCCAAAGAAATTACAAATTTATAGAGGCAAAAGAAGGATCTAGAATCTTGTATGTGATTCAGATGGAGATCTGGAATGATCTAGAAACTAATGGCGATGTAGAAAGATCTAGAATCCTAGAGATCTAGAAAGATCTGATCTAGAAGGATCTAGAATCCTGCATGAATTTGGCTTCACCCTTAACACATAATTTATATAAATATATATAAATTTTCCCATATCGAAATCTATATATATCTGATAGATATGATGAAAAGAAAACATGACCAACGAGCATAACACCATTCACTCATTAGAGGAAAAGCCCACGATAGCTACAAGAATGAATGTGGACAAAGTGACTTTGGATGAAGTGTTGGCATTTTATTTCCTTATTCTCTTCCTCCCTTTCATTTAATTTCAGCATGATCTTCATTGGTTTGAAAATAGTTTGCTTACTTAGATGCAATTGAAAGAAGGGTGGGAAAAAAAAAAATTATTTTATATATATATAATATTGATATTAATGAATTAATTTTATTTAGTTTAAATTTATTTTAATTTAGGATTTACGAAATATTGACAGATTAAATTTCTTTTCACTTTAAAAGATGTTTGTATCTTAAGAGATTTGATCTCTCGGTGCTAGGTAGATCCAGAGTTAAGATAGATAGTTTAATTTCCTTCTTGATATAGACTATATTCCGCACAAATATTATGGGTTCTCATAAATCTGGAACTCAAAAACCACCAGTAACTTGACCAAGTCAAATTTACCTTATTATTTTAGTTTAAAAATATTTTTAATTTAATATGAGGTTATTTTTATTTTTATTTTAATTTATTTTGATAGTGTAAAAATGTTTAATTTATGATTATTTTTATTTTATTTTAATAATTTTTTTACAAAACATTATATTACATTATGTTACAATCTATTTATAAGATTATCACTCAAACCAATAAATTATGAAAAAAATTTCTCACTATATAAAAAATATATTTATTTTTTATATAATATAATTTTGATAAAATAATCTAAATCTATGTTATATTTTAATTTTACGTATGTAAAGAATGTTATATTTTAATTTTGCATACGCAAAGAATATTATTTTTTTAAATACATATAATAAAATAATTAATTTAATTCATATTAATACCATGAAAATGGATCAAAGTAAATTATATCATCAATGAAAACTTATAATCAATCCATTAACAATATACCTTTGAAAGATAAAAATTTGGTAGTACCTTCACGGGACCTTAACCTATTTTAACCAATTCTAATATGGAAACCTATAATTTACCCATTAACAAGATACCTTTGGTGGACATCGAAATTGATGTATTCATTCATATACATATGTGAAATGTATAAAAATAATGATCTGTTTAAAACTAATGTAAAATTTGATTAATACTAAATTATTTTAAAATATATTAAAATTAAATTAATTAGGTAATTAATACTAAATTATTTTAAAATATATTAAAATTAAATTAATTAGGTATATATAGATCGTAAATCATAATTTTTATTAGATACGATGAAAATTGCATTATGTATGTGCATTGTTCCATTTAAGTTATTTATTCGTTAAAATATTTCAGTTAATTCAATAAAAATATGGACGATAAAAATTAAAAAAAACCATCATATATATTTTTTTTGGTATATATCAAAATTTTCTATGGAAAAATCAACAAATTGATCTCTCAATAATTAGTCTACAAAAAAAAAACAAAATCTATTTAAATATATGTATTATATATGATAAACCAACATAAATAAAATTAAGAGCATGTAATCACACCCTCCATGCAGGACCTCTAGAAAGACGCATATTCTCGATCATCTACAAACTCAGAAATCTATTAGACTCCCATATCCTGAGAAGCGCCTTCTTTAGACAAGGCATCAACAGTCGAGTTTCTCTCTCTGTAAATGTGGTAGCCAGAAACAAAGTCAAATGATTGTTTTAAAAGAAATATATCATCAAGAATCGGGCATACTGTGTGCTTGTGACATCTATCATTGTTGTTGAACCAATGTATGACAATCATAATCATAAAAAATTTGCGATTTTTGCATATTTTGTTCTATAGCAAAGATCAACAACTTCCATGAGCTCTAAGAAGTTATTTGTGCATGGCCCTAGACCGCTTTTGAATTTGAAGATATAAATTTTTAAAAGATGTAAAACAACATCCCCACCACAAAACCTCCTGAAAGTGTTGCTCCATCGAAAAAGGCCCATGGGAAAGACTGGTCAACGGATTCCTTAGATATAATGAATTGTATGGGAATAAAATCAGGGGTATCTAATAAAGATAAAATTTTGATTGATTGGGCCACCATTATGTCAAGAGTGTTGGGTTTTTCCTTGAATACTTCAACGTTATGGGAAATCCAGATACCCCACGACAAAAGGAGGGGAAGATAGCAAAGTTGTTTTGGGCTGATGTTTTTCCACCAATCCTTCCAAGCTTCAGAATATGAGGTTATCTGCCACATTTGTTGAATGTTTAATTTTGCACAGGTCGACGACAAGACCACCTTTGTGAAGGTACAATAAAGAAACAAATTATTAACTGATTCGTTCAAATTTTTATAGAGTAGGCACCAACTTGGGCCAATGATGTCTCTCTTAACCAAGTTGTCCCCTATAGGAACTTTGTTTTCTAGGATGCACCATTGAAAGAGGTTAGTTTTTGTCAGACACACTACTTTCCATAATTTCTTCCACCACCATGATGGGTGTTCTGACTTCCTGAGCTAAATTAGAAAGAGATATCCAACTTTCAGGGCATATGATCCATGTGTTACATGTGCCCAAACTAAGGAATCCTTTCTATCACAAATGCAGACATGAGCAGAAATGAGAGAGGAGTTGTATTGTTGCCAATGTTTCTAACATATGCAAGGGATGTGTAACTGTTGAGGGTTTTCCAATCTTGATACCAGATAGTGTATTGGTATAGATCAGTTATTTGAGACAGAGAATGAAAGTTCCCAGTTTGAAGGATAACCACGAGATCCGAAGGAAACTGATAATGTTCATTGCAACCAACTCATGGATCCTCTTCGAGTCTCACTTGTTCTCCATTTTTGACTTTCCAGACAAGGCCCCTTTTTATGAAATTGAAAGCGTGAATGAAAAATTTCCATTGACCAATATATTTGTTTAGATATATGTTAAAGATTTAATAAGAAAAATAATTTTTTTTTATAAGTGTGTAGTGTTTATTCTACTTGATTTTTTTTAATATGTATATAGTATAGCTATTCTCATTAACATTTAGTAATCTTGTTTATTATTTCTAAATAGTTCATATTTTGTTATGTTATATTTTTATATTTTTTAGTTTATTGAGAACTAGTTTTTAAGGTAATACATATTTTATTGTTCTTAATCTTGATATTTCTATTATATATTCTTATTCTTTATTTTTTATTTTAATTTTTTGGTTTGACTTTCAATAAAATAGTCATTTTCTTGATTTAATTTACTTTAGTTTTAATCATTTTTGTTTGATTTTTAATAGAATGGTCTTTTTATTTTTCTAATTTAATTTATTTTTATTCTTTATAACTTTCTTTTCTTTTCTTTTCTTTTTTAATTTGCATTCATTATTTAATTTATAAATTAATATGTTTTTAAACATTAGCCAAAAAATCCTCGATGAGTGTGTGTATTGAGACAAGAGAGTGCGAGATGGATGAACAGACGGTACAAAGCCTGACTCTGGATGATCCAGTTGGCAGGCATGGCGCATGATGATGGCATGGGTGGAACCAAAACGTCGAGAAGGCAATAAAGTTTTATACAAACCATCAGTTCATTGTTTTAACTTGTATTTGGATGATGGGCATGGGAGTGCGGATAAAAGGGATTGAGGCAACAGAGTACACAAAGATCATTTCCCTCTGCATGCCCACTGGTGTTGGCCTAAACGGGGTGAGAAGCTTTGACGGAGTTTGATTTTTGCTTTCATAGGGTAGGGTCTTGGTGAGGGTGAGAACAATTTGGGACTTGGGGGATAGGGTCGACGACTATGTTATAGTGAATGTCGTTGTTGAATTATACATATAAGTGATTTTGTTGGGCTTGGAAGTTAATTCAGGATATGGTGTTTAAATTATGGTGAGCTATTTTCGTTGGCTTTCCTTTTTTCAATGGTGGCCCTTAGTCACCCTACATATTTTAAATCCATCAGCTTGCCACTGGTGAGGAGACATGGTCACTCTAACAGAACTGGGAGGAGATTAGAGAAGATGAGGTTGGAGTACTAGGAGGGTTGTGTGCTCGGTGTGCTCAGTTGAGCGTGATCTCAAGGTGAATTGGCAAGAGGAGACTCAAATTTGGTGGGTAAGGCCTACTTTTGTTCTTTGTGCTTGTAAATATGGTGTGGCCCCTCCTTTGGCAGGTTCTGAGGGAGGAATGGGTCAGAGGCACTACCCTTGAATCGACTTGTCATCATGTTGATGCAGGGGGGGATGGATCAACATGAAGCTGGCCACCACGTGCATCTTGGAGATCGGGTTGTGTGAGCAGAGGAGCAAGAAGAGGAGGGTGGAATTCCAAAGGAAGAGGTTGCTCAGAGTCATAGCCCATCACTAGGGAGAATGGTGTAGCTATAAACATTGCAATCAATTGTTGAAAAATTGTGTGGTATCCATGAAAGCTTGGACATCCTCCAGGAGAAAAGGTATAATGACTGGAATGAGGTAATATATTTCTCAGATAAATGATTTTTAGTTTTCTTAAGGTGAAATCTTGGACGACCTAGCTTCAGTTCATCATATCAAGTGTAGGTATGAAGAAAGGTTGGATGAAATAGAAGCAAAGCTGGAACATATTGATTTTGATGTTCACGAGGGGCACGATCAGCCTATGGCCCTTAGTAATGATCAGATGTCGATTCCTCCAATGTAGTATGGTTGTGGTTGGTAGTTTTTTATCTTATGGTTTTTTTGTGGGTGACAGGACTAGTTTGTCTTTGGGCTTCTAGTAAAAGCAGTCTTTATGTTTCATTGCACTGGTCTCTTGGCCAAACAATATGATTAGAGTGAGGCTGGGAGAGCAAAGAAATTTTGGCATAGATGTAATCGATTTTTGATGAATTAATATAAGCACTCCAATTGACCAAAAAAAAATGTTATGTTGGGTGTGGAGCCTAATTATCTCCCTGATTGTTTAAAGGTTCTTTGTTTCAACTGTGTTGGATCCTTGTTCTTAATGGGGTGGAAACGTCACCCGTTTAATCGTCGCCAGGGGGGGTGGGAAATGACGCATTGTATGAGCCCCCCCCCCCCCCCCCCTGCAGGGGTTCGGGTGCAAAGCTAAAAATAGATGAAAATTTTCCTTGTAAAATATTGTAATTTCGTAGTCAATATGGGTCATTCATTAGGCAGATGATCTAACGATAGAAATTATGTTAATTTAGAGTTTTTTTCCCTATAAGGAAACCCTCAGATTATATGAGGGAATTGTATTATGGTTGTGTATTATTATTCTGAGCAAGAAAGAGAGAGGAGACTGTGTGAGAGCGAAGAGGAAACTACAACAGATCTATTGTAGGTTGTATCTCTTCATTTTGCTAGATAATATAAAAGGAAGGATTGACTGTTTCTCTATGGACATAGCCCAAATTCGGTGAACCACATATATTTGTGTCTCTCTTCTTTTATGTGTTTCTATATTTGTGTTTACACACTATTTTATGTGTTTCAATGCTCCCTTAATTAATTTATAACAATTGGTATTAGAGCCGAAGGTCTATTTGGCTGATAAACTCACAAGAGAGAAGGGTTCCTGGTTCCAGTAGGAGCAATGGTGGAAGATGGTAGGTTTAGGGTCGAGAATTTTAACGACAAAAACTACCAGTTGTGGAAGATGCAGATGGAAGATTATCTATATCAGAAAGATATGTACCTAGCATTGAGTGGAAAGACAAAGAAGTTCACGAGTATGTTGAATGAATAATGGGAGATCCTTAACAAAAAAGCATGAGGAACAATATGGTTATGCCTGGCGGCATCAGTATCCTTCAATATTTCGAAGGAAACGATAACGAGAGGTCTAATGAGGGCCTTGGTGAAACTATATGAAAAAACCTCAGCCTCGAATAAGGTATTTCTCATGAAGTGTTTGTTTAATATAAAGATGTCAGAAGGTGGATCTATTGCTGATCATTTAAATTAGTTTAATACGGTTACCAGTCAGCTAAGTTATGTAAGGGTAAATTTTGATGATGAAGTTATGGCTTTGTTATTTATGTGCTCAATGCTATAAAGTTGGAATGGCTTGGTTATGGCTATTAGTAACTTTGGCTCTTGATCTAGTACTTTAAATTTTGATGACGTTGTTAGTTCCATCCTTAGTGAGGAAATGCGATGGAAAATATCTGGTGAGACATTAGGTAATTCTTTGACTACAGAGAGTAAGGGAAGAAAAATGGAAAGAGGAAAGAGCCTAGGAAATCACAGTAAGTCAAGAAAAGGTAGATCCAAATCTAGATCTGGGATAGTCACGTTGGAAATGCGAGAAGAGGGGACACCTCAAGAAAGACTGCAAATCTCATAAGGGAAAAGGAGATGGACAACAAGAGAACAATCATGAATCGAATGTGACGGATGATGTGTTGCAAGATGCTTTGATTATTTTAATAGAGAATATTATTAATGCCTAGGTGGTAGAGTTAGGGTCCTCATTCCATGCCACATCTGATAGGAAACATTTTCATGGCTATGTTCAAGGAGATTTTAGACAGGTTTGTATGTGTGATGATAAACCCTGTAAAATTGTTAGAATAGGTAAGGTCTTTATAAAGAAACAAAATGGAAAAAAATGGCTATTGAATGAGGCAAGAAATGTTCCATATCTGAAGAAAAATCTAATTTCAACAGGGAAGTTAAGTGGTGAACGTTGTATAACTACATTCACAGACAAAACCTGGAAGGTCACTCAAGGAGCCATGGTAATAGAAAAATGAGAAAAGATTGGTATGTTGTATTTATGCAATGGTATCTATAATTATGTTAATGCTTTAACCTCCAAAGGAGAAGATATGGCATTATGGCATCATAGGCTCGGGCACATGAGTGAGAAAGGGATGCAAATTATTCACTCAAGAAATTTGTTGCCAGGTTTGAAGCATGTTGATTTGGATTTCTGTGAAAATTGTGTTTATGGAAAACATAAGAGAGTTAATTTTATCAGAGTTGGAAAAGGAAAGAAGAGAGAAAAATTAGAGATTGTGCATACATATGTCTGGGGACCTTCTTAGGTATCATCTCTCTGTGGCTCTCACTATTATGTTACTTTTATTAATGATTCAACTAGGAAAAATTGCATTTATTGTATTCGAAATAAATCTAATGTATTTGATACTTTCAAGAAATGGAAAGCTTTGGTTGAGAATCAAACAGAAAAGAAGTTGAACTATCTCAAATAGACAATGGATGTGAATGTTGCAGCAAAGAGTTTGATAACTATTGTTTAAAGCATGGAATTCACACAAAGAAGACGGTTCCATGAACACCACTGGAAAATGGTGTTTCATAAAGGATTACCATGACCATCATGGAGTGTGCAAGGTGCATGAGATTGCATTCAGGATTGCCCTTACAATTTTGAGCATATGTTGTAAATATTGTTGTTTATCTAATAAACAATGGGCCTTCAAGTTCCTTGGATGGTGTTATTTTAGAGGAGGCATGGATAGGTAAAAAGGAAAAGTACTCATTTTTAAAGACTTTTGGTTGTGAAGCTTTTGTCAACATCAATAAAGAAAATACAACAAATATTGAGGAAAAATCAAAGAAATGTACCTATATTGGATATGGTGTAAATGATTTTGGTTATCACTTATATAATTATTTAAATCACTAAACCATTAGGAGAAGAGACTTCATATTCAATGAAAATGTCATGTATAAGGATCAGATGCAGGAAAAGAAACAGAAAAATGAAAACAAAGAATACACAGTGCTTGATGAGATAACATAAAAATTAAAGGTTCCTAAAAATCATAATGATCACCTGCCACAACAACAACAACAACCACAATAGCAACATGCACCTCAAACACCTGAAAGTGGTGTTAAAAGATCTACTAAGATAAGTAGACCCCCTGAATGATACTCTCCTTCATTATATTATGTATTGTTGGCTGATTATGGTGAACCAGAAAGATATGAAGAAGAAATGAAGGTAAAAACCCAAGAAGTGGGAGCAAGCCATGGAAGAAGATATGGACTCCTTGATGCATAACCAGACTTGGGACTTAGTCAAGTTGTTTGCGAGTAAAACAACATTGCAAAATAAATGGGTTTACAAGTTGAAGGAAGAAGATGGATAAAAACAAAAGTATAAGGCTAGACTTGTGGTGAAGGTGTTTTCACAAAATAAAGGTATAGACTTTGATGATTTTTTTTCCTGTTGTTAAAATGACTTCAATTAGAACTATTTTAAGTCTAGTGGCAGTAGAAGATTTGCATCTTGAGCAGTTAGATGTAAAGACAACCTTTCTTCGAAGAGGAAATATATATCAACAGCCACAAGGGTATGAGGTCAAAGGGAAGGAAAAATTAGTGTGTAAATTGAAGAAGATTGTGTGTGGCTTAAAACATAATCCAAGGTAGTGGTATCTAAAATTTAACAGGTTTATGTCTAAACAAGTTTTTACTAGATGTCACCCTGACCATTATGTTTATCTTAAAAGGAAAAATGATGGCAGCCATATTATATTGCTATTATATGTAGATGACATGCTTGTTGCAGGGTCTAACATGCAAATCATAAATGTGCTCAACAGAAAATTGGAAAATTTGTTTCCAATGAAGGATTTGGGTGCTGCAAAACAAATCCTTAGTATGAGAATAATTAGAGGCAAGAAAAATCACAAATTAACATTGTCTCAGAGTGAGTACATAGAAAAGGTGTTGGAAAGATTTAATATGCAAAATGCAAAACCAATTAGTACACTTTTGGATAGCCATTTAAAACTAAATAAGTAGATGTGTCCCAAGGCTTAGGAAGAAATGGATTATATGTGTAAATTTTCTTATACATTAGCAATTGGAAGCTTCATGTATGTAATGGTCTACACAAGGCCTGATAATGCACATGTAGTGGGAGTTGTAAGTAGGTATATGAACAATTTAGAAAACAACATTGGATGGTAGTGAAGTGGATTCTCAGGTACTTGAGAGGTACCAAAAATAAGGAATTATGCTTTGGTGGTTCAAACAATTCTCTACAAGGATACGTTGATGCGGATGTGGCATGTGATAGAGATAACAGGAAAAGCACCACAAGGTATGTGTTTACTCTAGGTGGAACAACTATCAGTTGGGTTTCAAAATTGCAAAACATTGTTGCAATTTCAATAACAGAAGTAGAGTATGTTGCTGCGACAAAGGCTAGAGAAGAAATGATTTGGATGCAAAGGTTTATGGATGAATTGGGTAAGAAGCAGGAGATGGGTAGGTTATACAGTGACAGTGAGAGAGTCATACATCTTGCAAAGAACTCAACATTTCACTCCAATACTAAACATATACAACTCAAGTACCATTTCATACAGTCAGTTTTGGAAGATGGACAATTGAAGCTAGAAAATATACACACTAGCCAAAATCTTGCAGATATGTTAACAAAAGTTATAACCAGGGAGAAACTGAGATTTTGCTCAGTTTCGATTGGACTTCAAGCATGATGGTGAAGATGAGAAACAAACAGGTCCAAGTAGAGTCATTGTCCAGCAAGTGAAGCAACGATGGAGTTTATATAATCAGTGTCCAAGAGGGAGATTGTTCAAAGGTTCTTTGTTTCAGTTGTGTTGGATCCTTGTTCTTAATGGGGTGGCAATGTCACCCGTTTAATCACCCCCCACCCCCTTGATAGGGGTTCAAAGGTAGCACCCTCGAAGCTAAAAATAAATGAATTTTTCTTCTAAAATATTGTAATTTCGTAGTCAATCTGGGTCATTCATTAGGCAGATGATCCGACAGTGGAAGTTATATTAATTTAGGGTTTTTTCCTTAGAAGGCAACCCTTAGTTTATATGAGGGAATTGTATTACAGTTTTGTATTATTATTCTCAGTAAGAAAGAAAGTGGAAGTTATATTAATTTAGGGTTTTTTCCTTAGAAGGCAACCCTTAGTTTATATGAGGGAATTGTATTACAGTTTTGTATTATTATTCTCAGTAAGAAAGAAAGACGAGATCATGTGAGTGCGAAGAGGAAATTACAACGAATCTATCGTAGGTTGTATCTCGTCATTTTGTTGGATAATATAAAAGGAAGGACTGGTTGTTTCTCCAAGGATGAAACCCAAATTGGGTGAACCATGTATATCTATGTCTCTCTTGTTTTATGTGTTTCTGTATTTTTGTTTATTCGTTTCATTTCTCTTTTAATTAATTTCTAACATTTTAGTCAAAAAAATATTCCTTATTAATAATTGATATTTTTCATTAATATGGTTGGAATTAATTCTCTCTACATCGTTCCATTACTTAATCTCTTTCTAAGATCAAACTCTCCATATTGTTTTAATGATGATCAACACTAAGTGGTTCTAAATGTGTTGACACACTACTTCTCATGTGATTTTTACTGAAATATTTTCATTATACAAAATTTGGATCATAGCAGCCTGAATTTTGAGAAAAAAATATGATTAAATTTATTAAATTAGTTGTATTTTATAAATAGAGATTTGTGACTATTTTTATTATTAGAAAGTTTCTTTTAGCCATCTAGTTGACTCCCAACTCTAAAATTTGAATTCTTGCCGACTTAATTACCACAATTGTCTTTCTTACTTACATCGATATCCTAAACTTATAAATATTCATCAACAATATAATTTATATAATTTTACTAAAAATTTATTTATAATCACTTGTAACAAATAATTGAAATTAATAATATTCATAATAGCCATTCTCATTTAACTTCATCTCATAATTAATAATCTTATATTAACCTCATCTCATAATTAATAATCTCATATTAATAACTTTATAGCTTAAAAAAATCATAATGACAAAATTCAACAATTTCATGTACTTACAAAGTCTACCCACCTTATAGCTTAAAAAAAAATCATAATAACAAAATTCAACAATTTCACGTACTTAGAAAGTCTACCCACTTGATTCAACAATGTCATGTATATAAAATCCTATCCGTGTATCGATTCCCATCCAATATAGTGGTTTTATTTAATATTATATTATATTTATATTTATTTAAAAGAAAAACATTGTAATTTAAAATAAATATATTTAATTGAAAAGAAAAATGAAATATCAAAATTAATTTAATATATTATTAATAATTACTTACCAGTTGTGATGGCATATATTGTTAAGTCATTCAATGATTGGAAGGTCACTGGTTTAAAAATTCATGGGAAAAAATCCAGTGATGTTTAGACCAGGGATAATTCCCAAGTGATTTTGATCGCTTAAATACGACCGTGATTTCTTAAACCACAAATCAACCCTAAAATCAAACTCAAACATAAATACTTGTCAGAATCATTGATATACAAAACCATATCGTTGTTTCCCCACACATATATATATATATATAAAATCATTTTTCAAAAATATATATTATAATGAAGTAAATAAATAAAATAAAATCTAAAAATTAATGTGAAATCTCTCTCACACATATATTATACATATAATTTAAATTAAATTAAATCATCAATTAGATTAAATATTCACTTAGGAATAATTTCAAATTACATGCATATATATTAATACTACATATATGATATAAATTCAAATCATTAATTAAATAAATTAAATTAAATATTCAAGGAGGAAATATCAAATTTATTAAAATGCATTTTTTTAAAATAATTTTAGCTCCTCTCATACTTAATAGATCCAAAATTAAAATAAATTTATATTAATTAAATTAACAAATAATAAATTAGAAAAAACATATTCATAATTAAAATAAACATACATTAATTAATTTTTGATAGCCCGTATTAATGAATATGAAATTGGGGCTTCATAGGTTGTGTTCGTCACCCCCAAACTTGATGGTATTAATGTTGGTGGGGGCGGAGGGAGGAGGGGTGGCATGGCTAGCGCCCACATGTAATTGCATGTTCATCCCGAGTTGACACTAGCCATTATCATATAAAGCGTTTGGAGTTTGAGAGTTATGGTTTTAGTGGAGGTGAGGGTTGGACCTTGACCTCCCAACGCTTGCATTATGCTCCAATTGACAACATTGACAATTATGTATTAGGGCTTGCATTTGTAATTGAGTTGGCAAGGCATGGGCCCTCTGGCCCACGAGGGTGTTGGTGACAACAACAGAGTACCATTGACATTATGGCCTATGGTTGGATTCTTATAACCTAAGAATACAATGGGTTGGTGAGGGTGTCATTTGCTTCTCACAATGTGAAAAATCAAGTTGATTTCTTTCTTCGCTTGGCTATTTCGCTTATTGTAATTTTGTGTTTGGGTCTGAGGTTGTAAATTAGAGACTTAAGCAGGGATTGAGAGACAATCCTATTCCGATTTCGAAATCATGGAGGACATGTCATCTTGGGTTCCTAACCTTAGGCACATTGGGGTCAAGAAGAACCAATATTTGAATTCTATGGCTTTTCACTAGCAAATGAAGACCCTACTAGTTTTGGTCATGAAACTCAAGCAACCAGAGTGGTATAACGTCTTCGTTGTTGAAAAATGCAGTAAGAAATTCTTAATTTGATTTTGCCTTAGTCAAATTGAGGAAATCTAAAATTCCACATCAACATATAGTCTGGTTGAGTTAACTGAGGTGGCATGGTTGTTATCACTCAGTTAGCTTAGTTAATTTGAGTTAGGGGCATGAAGTTCAGTTGTGTGTAGTGATTCCTAAATTTTAGGAGACTAGGTTGAGTTAATTTTAATTGTAATCAGTTAAACTAGTTCTAACTGTTAATTGAGCTAGTTGGTGGTCACTTGAGTAGTAGGACATCAATCCAAGTCAAAGATCATCCAGTTAACTGATCATTCTACTAATAATTAGCTCATGCATGTAAAGAATACGAGTTGCCCATTTGTGGTGGAGTTTCCAAGGTAGTTAACCGACAGTTGTTAGCTAGTTGAGTGTACAGGTGTTGCATGAGGTAGGGTGGACCATCCTTGGGAATTGCACAATCAATTAGAGGAATTCCCTAATTAATAGGAGCTCAATTCCTCAAGGAACAACGTAAGAAATTAGGGGTGTGGTGTGCTTGTTTGGTGTGTTGAATTGGTTAAGTAGTAGTCAAATCAGTGATTCAATAGGAGAGAATAGAATTGCTTTTGTAGGTTGAGCTCTTGGATTGAGTTGAAAATTGTAATAGCTTCTCTTACTCACTTGATTAATGAACACAAGGTTGAAGGGGTTTTTAGTAGTTGCTTTCCCCTTAGATATATATGTGTTTTCATGTGCATGTGTGTTATTTCTTATTGCATGTTTATGAGTTGTGCTCTCAATCGTGAATTGAATTTCGTTGATGAGTAGAATAGATTTGAGTCTTGTGTTTTAGTTAAATTTCATAAGCAGTTTCATATCTACACATTAATTTCTACATGGTACCAAAGCAGGATTCATAGTAGAGCAGAAATTTGGAAGTTGTTATTGCAAGAGGATCAAATTTGCAGGATTAATTCTTTAGAGCTAGCACGATGGATTTCTATGGTCTAAGACTTGAGTATGCCCTTGAGGGAAGCTCGAACTTTGTTGCTTGGAAGGACCGCATGGAGGCAGTACTGGAGGACAATGGGTTGAAGGAATTTGTTGAGATTGACATTCCAAAACCAGGATCATCTGATGTCAAGGATCTAGTAGAATGGAGGAAGTGTGTAGCCAAGGCGAGGAGAATCATATTGGAGGGAGTAAAGGACCACATTGTCTCAAATATCCACGGGAAAGAAACTCTGTATGCAATGTGGCAAGCACTAGCAAATTTGTTCTAGAATAGTAGTGACCATAGGAAGTTGGTGCTCAAGAATAAACTTTGAATATAAAGATGTAGAAGAATGACTCTATTCAACAGTATCTGAGCAGGTTCACACAATGTTGTGATGAACTTGGTGGAGTCGGTGTTATTGTTGTAGAAGATGATTTGGTAAGCCTAGCCCTTCAAGGCCTTCCCAAGAGCTGGCATAGCTACCAAGCTTTGATGAACGGGAGAGAGAAACTACCAAATTGGGAACGCTTATGGTCTGATTTGGTACAAGAGTAAATAAGGCGGTATACTAGAGATGAGACTTCATCCAAAGGAGCGGATGAAGAGGAATTTTATCTAGTGGGAAAATGAATGAAAGCCAAGGGAAAGAAGTCCCAAGGTGAGGTTGATTCTAGCCAAGAGGGCAAGAAGAAAGACTAGTCCAAAATTGAATGCTTCAATTGTCATGAATTCGAGCACTATGTTAGTAAGTGTCCACACAAAAATTCTAGCAAGAAGGAGGTTGCATTAGTAGCAACAAGTGAAGCTTCGGCTTCATAGTTCGAGCTTGACTTCACCCTTATCGCATGCATGTTGAGCACAGTGATGGGGAGTGTGTGGTACTTGGACAGTGGTGCCTCGTTCCACATGACGTGGAATAGACAGTTTTTCAGTGACTTGGAGAATAAATATCTCCATATGAACATTGAGTTTGGAGACGATAGAAGGTACAATGCGACCGAGATTGGTACAATCACCTTTCAGATGGAGTCGGGCTCCCCTCTCAAACTCAAGGATGTCATGTTCATTCCAAGCCTAAAGAAAAATCTCATCTCAGTAGCAGTGTTGGAAGACTGTGGTAACGATGTGATCTTCAGCAAAGGGAAAGTATCCATGAGACACATAGCCATGAGGTAGGCGATGTAGATCGGTGCTCGAGTCAAGAACCTATATGCACTTGAGGTAGAAGATGCATGCAAATATTTGAGGAGCAAGGCAAGGGTTAGAGACATGGTGGTTGAGAGGAAGCATGATTTATCTCTCAAAATGAATCCTCGGAAGGAGTCTCAGGAAGTTATGGAGCAACCATAAATGAAGAAGTATACAAGAGGTAGAATGGAGACATCCACTCAAGTAGATACCTACAGTAGGGGGAGAGTTCAAGCTAAGTGGGCAGAGGGAGCATATGCAGCCATACCTCTAGGTGTGAGGTGGGGCAATGTGAGACCCTAGTCCCAGGAGTGTATAAATTTGGGCAAGGTTCATTAAGGTGTTCTCCTCATGGATCATTACCCATTTTACAGGAGCCCACAATATTCAGTAGCAGGAAGATCAATTTCAGTTAGATATTGAGGAGTGCAAAGTGTTGACAACATAGCAGGAGGCTCAGTCACAGAGTCAACAACAACACAATTTTTCCAGTGGACAATTGCAGATGTTGTAGTAGCAATAGCAACAGTGAGAGGTGTTGCATGCAGTATATTTCATAGATGCATGATAGGGTTGGTTGATAATCCCTTTCTTATTGAGAGGGAGTGTTGAAAAATGCAGCAAGAAATTCTTAATTTGATTTGTCCTTAGTCGAATTGAGGAAATTCGAAATTCCACATCAACAAACACCCTGGATGAGTTAAATGAGGTGACATGGTTGTTATCACTTAGTTAGCTTAGTAAGTTCGAGTTAGGAACATGAAGTTTGGTTGTGTGTAGTCATTCCTAAATTTTAGGAGCATAGGTTGAGTTAATTTCAGTTGTGAATAGTTAAACTAGTTCTAACTGTTAATTGAACTAATTGGTGGTGAGTTTAGTAAGACATTAGTCTAACTCAAAGATCATGTAGTTAGTTGATCAATCAACTAATAATTAGCTCACGCATGCAAATAGGTGGAGTTTCCAAGGCTGTTAATCGATAGTAGTAAACTAGTTGTGTGTACATGTGTTGCATGAGGTCAGGTGGACCATCCTTGGGAATTGTGCAATCAACTAGAGGAATTCCCTAATTAATAGGGGGCTAATTCCTCAAAGAACAACGCAAGGAAATAGGGGTGTGGTGTGCTGAATTGGTTAAGTAATAGCCAGATCAATCATTCAGTAGGAGAGAATAGAATTTCTTTTGTAGGTTGAGCTTTGGCATTGAGATGACAATTGTAATATATTCTCTTACTCACTTGACTAATGAACACAAAGCTGAAGGGGTTTTTAGCAATTACTTTCCCATTAGATATATATGTGTTTTCATGTGCATGCATATTATTTATTATTTCATGTTTATGAGTTGTGCTCTCAATCGTGAATTAAATTCCGTAGATGAGTATAGTAGATTTGAGTCTTGTGTTTTAGTTAAATTTCATATGCAACTTCATATCTACACATTAATTTCTACATTCACCACCCGCGAAGAAAAGGATGCTTAAAAATCACTCTCACCTGGCTCATGTGGAGGGGCATATTGCTCATGGTTTTAATAGCAAGGATCTGATAGATTCACCGAGTTTGAGCGTGAGGGTACTAACATGTACTTTAGGAAGGAAATTCAAGACACTTCTTTGAGAACTCGAAGCGATGGTTTGCATAAATAGGTGGATCGTGATAGTAGGAAAGCTGGAAAAGGTCAAAGGTTTGTTGGTTAGTGTTCCATCCAGATGGCTTTACAGTTTGACGTCTTTTGTTTTTTTGGCCCAGTTAGTAGGGCTTCTGACTATCAGGATTACTTAGTTGTTGGTTATATATGTATTGGCTATGGTGTATTGTTGTGAGTGGAAACTTTTATAACTAGTGCCTTTTAGAGAAATACAAAACTAATAATAATAAGAGTATTATTTTGAAGAGAATTAAAATCCTCAAAGAACAATCTAGCAAAATCAAATAGCCTTAATTTTCCTTCATAATACAACACATTGATTTACCAAAAAACCACTACATCAACTAAATTAACAAATAATAAACTAAAAAAAATCATATTTATGTTAAGTTGCTTTAAGAAAAATAAAAAATTCTACATTAAATCACTCAAAATAAATTTGTACTAAATAGAATAGAAAATAGCATAAATACAAATTATCAATATACTAAAATAACCACTCATTTGATAATATACATGAAACAAATTATTATCAAAATCATATTCCTAATCGAATGGAAAATAACATAAATACAAATTATCAATATACTAAAACAACCATTCATTTCATAACATACATGAAACAAAGTATTATCAAAATCATATTCCTAACCAATACAATAGGTTAAAATAATCCATCATTTTATAACCTAACAAAAATTTATTATGAAATAATTTCATAACAAATATGCCACAGGTTAATTAATTCAATTAAATTTAATTGATCCAAAACTTTTTATATGAATTAAGAATTAATTAAAATCGTTAAAAAAATATTTTTATATTAATTAAAAATTTGATAGAAAAATAGCTATCGATGTAATAATATTTAACATAACATTAATTTAATTTTAACTAATTATATATTTCGTGTATTTGAGAAGCGTGAAGTGTCATCACTTTTAATGAATAACATAACTACAATCTAAATCATTTTTGTATTTACTATTTTAATGAAAGTGGTTCCTTAATGTAACATCGTGGAGGAAGGAAATCCACACTGCTAAGATGCGCTACTGCAGTCAAACACTGAGTTTGACCAAATTTATGATCAATACAGAAATTACAAGCAACCACATCTTTGTTTTTCATATTTTAGGCCTTCGTTCAATTGTTGCCGCAACCGCTCAAGCACACTCCCACCCAATAGCAGTTTGGGACATCCACGAACATCAAGAAGCTCTAACGACATTAAATGTTCCACGCCGGGCAGTTCCCGGATCTCACGGCATTGCTGAACTTTTAATGTTTTAAGCTTTGTCAGCTGCCCCAACCAGGGCATGCACCTGAGCTTCACACATCCAGCAACATTCAACCACTCCAAAGAAGTCAAACATTCCACCCCTGGCAGCTCTTGTATCTCAAGGCATCCACGAACACCCAGATGTGTAAGCTTTGTGAACTGCCCCAACCCTGGTATGCTCCTTAGTTTCTCACATCCACTAACACTCAACCACTCCAAAGAAGTCAAACATTCCGCCCCTGGCAGCTCTTGTATCGCATGACATCCACTAACATACAGACGTGTAAGCTTTGTGAACTGCCCCAATCCCGGTATGCTCCTTAGCTTCTCACATCCACCAATCAGCAACCACTCCAAAGAAGTCAAACATTCCACCCCTGGCAGCTCTTGTATCGCATGACATCCCCGAATATCCAATGTTCTAAGCTTTGTAAGCTGCCCCAACCCGGGTATGCGCTCGAGCTTCTTACATCCTCTAGCATACAACACCGCCAAAGAGGTCAAATATTCCACACCTGGTAGCTCTCGTATCTCATGGCATTGCTCAACAATTAGATCTCTAAGTCTTGAAAGCTGGCCCAAGCCTTCTATTCTCTCGAGCTTCTCACATCCCTCAACAGCCAAACTCTCCAAAGATACCAATGTTTCAAAACCGGGGAGGTCCTCAACATTGACACAGCTACTGATATGGAGATCTGGACGTTTTGACAGACCACAAATCCATCCTAGTTGCCTCAATTCATGACACCCCCTCAAGGACAGTCGTTGAAGGTTGGGGCAAACACCCTCTTCAAAAAATACCTCCCTTATTTCTGTGCCTGACAGCTCTAATGTCTTGAGCAAAAACATGCACATGCCATTGGAGGAATTCAATTTATTCATTGTTCTTTCCCCTTGTAATGATAAGTGTCTTTCTTTGTGTCCTCCAACCCTTTTAAATGGAAGTTCGCGCAACGGACAATCTGATACCACTAGAGATTCTAGATTGTTCATCTTGAGAAGGTGTTCTGGTAGATATTCTATCCCACAATTTTCTATATCCAAATGTGTCAACTGAGTCAACAGTTCAATGGAATCGGGCAAGGATTTCAATTGCGGGGAAGAAGAGAGTGAGAAGATCTTCAAGCTCTTGAGGTCACCGAGCCAGAGTGGAAGTGCTTCCAACAAATCGCTACCTAATTTTAGAACTTCCAAATTGCAGAGGTCTCCAATAACGCTAGGCAATTCTTTTAACTTTGTTTCCTGCAAATATAACTGTTGCAAGGACTGTTGACGTGCGACTTGGGGTGGCAAATCTACCAACTGACTGCACGATGAAAGATCCAAGTGCTCCAGCATTTTAATATCTCCCAGAGTTCCATTGTCGATGGCCAAATTCTCGCAACCCCTCAATGAAAGACGTTTCAGGCGAGTTAAATTGCCAAATGAATTGGGAAGAGTGAGCAAAGAGGAAGCACCTTCCAAATCCATGAGCTGTAAGTTATTTAACTCTCCAAATGAAACAGGTAGCGACACCAATTTTGAGAACCCTTTGAAAATTAAGTATTTCAAAGAGTGCAAATGACAAAATTCGGCCGGCAACCTTTCGACGGTCACTGCTTTGGAGTGATTCCATATGGCGATCCTTTGGAGGTACTTCAGCTGCCCTATAGATCTTGGAATCTCTGAGAGGGGAGCCGAGATATTTAACTCTCTCAGATCGAGAGGCAACACCTGCAATGTTCACGTTTCAACATAAGATTCTAGCCTACAAAATGAGAAATTAAATGAAGAAGTATAAACGCACACATATTTTCGTACTTTAGATTGATGTGGCCACAGTCTATTCAAAGTGCTTCCCTGCATTTCCAGAACTCTTAACTTCGTCATCGGAATCCAGTCAGCAAGGGAAGAGTGGGAAAATCCATACCAACGGAGCCATGTCAAATGCGGTTTCTGCTCCCTCAATATGTCTTCTAAATGATCTTCTTCAGTTGCAACAAGTTGCAACTTACTAAAATCGAAATTACTGAATAGAGGCCTGATCCGTGATACTTGTGAAGTCGGCGTATTTGAAAGGTCGGGATGTTTATCCGTGAAGAAATCAAGGGAGGAACTAACCATACTTATTCCGCTAACCTCAGATATTACCTGCTCATTGATCAAGAAAAAAAATCTACAGTGAACTAATCTAACTTTGTCACGAAATAAGAAATTTTGAAGCTTAAAATTTAATTAAACCAAAGAAAAAGGTTTGGATTGTCGAAGTACTTACATGTGAGGATCGCTGTAACAAATCATCAGTGATATTGGTTGTCGAACCCCAAATACGAAGGGGCATGACTTCCTTGGCAAATTTTCTTCCAAGATCCCTAATATGATCATGCATATTTATTTTATTTTCAGTGTCCACATCTAACAGACACTTGTCCTGCAGATTTTGAAGCCCAACATTACCCCATATCCTGATAGCTTTATCTCTGTCTTGTCCTATGAAGAAACAAGCAATATCTAATAATATTGACTTATCATTTTCCTCAAGTGAGTCATAACTTATTTTAAAACAGCCCTCTATCTCCTTGGGAAAATTTGTTTGAAGTCGAACCAATCGATCTTCCCAGTAATCATATTGTTGTCCATAAACTAGTGCGCCCACCACTTTCAATGATAGTGGCAATCCATCACACACTTTAACAAACCGATCTACCAAATCTGCAAATTCTGGTAGTGGCTGTGGCTGATTAAAAGCATAGGAACAGAAGAGTTGTTTGGATTGCGGGATATTCAATCCCTTTAAATAATAAAGGTATCCCTCTAACACTCCATGGCTTTTAAGGACATGCTTGTCACGCGATGTAAGCAAAATCAAGCTTTCAGGGCTAAGAAAATCCTTAATCGTCAAAAGCACTTCTTGTTGATTTGTATCATTTACATCGTCTAAAACTAAGAGAGCGTGACAGGATAAGGGATGCTTTCGTATACCTTCCTCTGTACACTCAGTTTCTATATTTCCAAGTTTCAAGCCTTCAATGAGCTTACTTGATGCAGGAGCATCTGGTCGACAGGGCACAGGCCGAGAAGTGGCAGAACAGGTTTCCGAAGAAGATTGGGAGAAGTGACAATTTCTACAGAAGGACAGCAAGACTGTCTTAGTCTTTTCATTATTATCAATTTTGCTCTTAAGGATCAGACTACAGCATTTAGTGATTAGTTTAAGTGACTTGTTAATTTGTTTCTGTTATCATTGTAATAACCGGTCCTAACTATAAATGTTAAGGGCTTGGTATAGATTTTGAATTAAGATTATTAGACTAATTAGGAACAAACCATAAATTACTGTAGACATCAAACTGTTGCGAGACAGCAAGCACAGGTAAACCCAAAATAGCCAAACCATGTAACTGAAGTAACCGCCAGATAACTATAAGCTGGAACTAACTAACAGTTACCTAACCACTGAGTTATGGTATAAAAAGCGGAGGAAAATACATGTAAAGGGTTCTGGAGTACGATATAGAAATAAGAGAAGCAACAGAGAATTATTTTTCCTTCATATATATTTCTTTCAGTGCATCCTAACTAGCTTACAGTCTGTGATTCAATGTCCTCAAAATATATTTTGCATCCACAGAAATTCTTGTAAATGTATCTATTTTGAATGCGAACCGTGACAGCATTCCACACAACATCCACGCACAGAACATTCTATTTCTAACTACTGAATACATCCATTCATTGCAAAGTCATTTTACAATCAAATTTCATTAAGTCGAGAGACAAGTGCACGCATACATACAGTTCTGTTCATTATAAAAATCTGCAGGTCAAACAGTGACAGGGTAACTACAAAATACAGACGTCCCATAACCAGCGAAGCGAATTCAAGTGAAGAACAACAGAAAACGAGCAGTCAAGCCAGAAAGAGCCACGGCCCCAAACCACAGGTAAGCAACCGTGCCGAATTTCAAAAAAACAATTATTACATTTGCGGTGTGAACAAAATCTTTAACTAGACATAACATTGCCAACGGCCGAGTAAGCGAGGGTTCATACGATTAAACAAGCACGACTGTGGAATGACCTATTGACGGAGAGCAAAGGACTGTAACAGTTATTTACATTTGCCACGAAAACCCTCTGAAGATTACAGTGTGGGTCGAAACCCTTAACTACTTGACTCATTACCAAAACACAGACACCCATGGCAAACAAATCTTGTGCAGACCAAAAGACACGGAAAGAGGAGAAATAGAAACAGAGCTACCCGAAAAGACAAGCTGTCGAATCCCCTGCAAGGCCACGGAACCGGTTACCTGCAACCACCGTGACAAACAGCGTTAGGCCGCGGCATAAGCAAGCTTGTGAAAAAGAGAATAAGCCATGAGAGCCGAACAAGCAGAATAGAAGAAAGAGATAGGGCCTTACCAGTTGTAACCAGGTCCATCAACTGCTGAAAGCTCAGAGATAACCTAACCACAGAGGAGCTGTGAAGGGTTAGGCGAGCGTTCAAGTTGGAAACATAAATGTATAGCATGCAACAATTTCTTACCTGAATCGACGGAGTTGAGCGATGACTTGGAGCCAGAGACGAAGCTGCAACTGTGAGCTTCCCACCGAGACGGAGTTGAAGTGTTGAACAGAACCCATTAACAGAACCGAATGCCATAACAGAGTCACAGAAAGCGGAGTGTTACAGAGAGAGGCAGAATTCATAGACAGAAAACAAACACCGGGACAGAGTCACAAAGGGCGAGAAGTTGCAGAGGAAACCGAGCTCATGCACAGAGCCGAACACCAACATAACCACAGAGCCCAACAAACAGCGCAAATGACCGAAAGACCGCGAATAATCCGGAGTAAAGGCAAGTGAGTTTAGGGTTTTGTCAAATCCCAAGGCGGACAGGTGGTGCGTGGAGAGGCAGAGAGGTACATGCGGGTTGATTAAATATCAACTATCCATTAATTACACAATCACAAATATCCCATTGCAATACAATCACACAAGGTCCACGTAAGGAGTGGAGGAGAAGGCCACGTGGGCTGGGTCCCCATCAATTGGTATCAGAGCAGTTTTTCTTGAGTAAGAGAAGATGGCAGAAGGACAAGTGCCAAGACGAGGACGTGGAAGAGGTGCACGAAGAGGAGCAGATGAAGGATTACGAGAACAAATTAGAGTTCTTACAGCTCGCTTGGAAGCAGTAGAAGCGGGTAGACGAAGAGACCCAGAACTGGGAGACACCAGTGAAGAAGAGGTGATGACAGCTGTAGAAGGGTCTGATGAGGAAGCTCCAGAATTGAGATTGCTGCGACAGGTTTTGATGGCCAGCAGCAAACCAAAGACAGAAATTTCAAATTATGATGGCAGTCTGTCTGCAGAAGTCCTGTTGGACTGGATAAGCGAACTGGACAAATATTTCGAAAATGAAGAAGTCAGTGAGGATAAGAGGGTTAAGTTCGCTGCCACTAAGTTGAAGGGACACGCACTATTATGGTGGGACAGTGTCCAAGCAGACAGAAAGAAGATGAACAAGGCGCCGATACGATTATGGTCTCGGATGATAGCGAAGTTGAAGGGCAGATTTCTGCCGAAAGATTACCAGGTGGAATTATATCGGCGAGTTCAGAGTCTAAGACAAAAAGGAATGACAGTTAGAGAATATACAGAAGAATTTTACAGAGTAAATTTACGTGCTAGCTACACTGATGATAACCCAGAAAAGACAGCAAGGTACGTAAATGGATTAAGGATGGAGATACTAGATGAGATTAGTATTCTTTCTCCCCGGAATATTGAAGAAGCCTTTCAGAGCGCTGTTAAGGCGGAGGAAAAGATTAACAGAAAACAGAATAACAGAAGAGGGAGAGGAAGTAGCAGAGGACGTGGACAGTCCTACGGAAGAGGTAAGAGTGCTGCAAACAGCGAAGAAAGCAGCAGTTCAAAAGCTTCAGGGACGACTGAGAAAGGAGATAGCACCAGAGGAGGACGGTCATACCAGAGAGGAAGAGGAAATGGCCGCGGAAGAGGGGCGAATGTCCAGTGCTACAGGTGCCACAAGTGGGGGCACAGAGCCTTTGAATGTCCAGAAGCTGAACAAGCTGGTCAGAGGGGAACGCTGATGGCACAGCCTGAGGAAGCTGAAGCACAACCCCGAGAAGTGGAGGACATGGCAGAAACGGGGGAAGCTTTAATTTTGAATAAAGTGTTGATAAAGCCAACCAAGGAAGTGGCTGAGACAACCCAGAGGAAGGCACTGTTCCGGACAGTTTGTAAGTCGCATGGAAAGTGCTGTAAGGTAATTATAGATAGCGGAAGCACTGACAACTTGGTAGCCACGGAAATGGTGGAAAAGTTGGGGTTGAAGCGGATGAAGCACCCCACACCTTATAAGGTGTCGTGGCTGCAGAAAGGACACCAGTTGTTGGTCGATGAACAATGTGAAGTGGAGTTTCGTATTGGCAAGTATCACGACACAGTGGTCTGTGATGTCATGCCAATGGATGTGTGTCACATACTGCTCGGAAGGCCATGGCAGTATGACAGGAAGGTGACACACGATGGCAAAACAAATTGTTATAAATTTACGAAGGATGGGGTCAAACATACTCTTGTACCCATCAAAGAGGAAGATGTGGCTGAATCCAATGGGACAAAAGCATTATTACTTGGAGGAAAGCAGTATATAAAGCAGATTGGAAAAAATGAGATTAATTTAGCAGTGGTAAGGAGAATGAAGCCAGTATTGCTGAGCGTGGAAAGGACAGAATTACCTAAGGAGATCCAGGAACTGTTAGAAGAATTCAATGAAATTGCGGCTGAGGAGTTACCTGATAAGTTACCTCCCAAGAGGAGCATCAACCACCATATTGACTTTATACCCGGATCAAGTCTACCGAATAAAGCAGCATACAGAATGAGCCCCAAGGACAATGAGGAGGTACGCAAGCAAGTACAGGAATTGTTAGACAAGGGACTGATCAGAGAGAGTTTGAGCCCCTGTGCGGTACCTACGGTCTTTGCGCCCAAGAAGGGGGGAGAATGGCGAATGTGCACAGATTCGCGGGCCATAAACAAGATCACCATTCGATACAGGTTTCCCTTGCCTAGAATGGATGATATGATGGACTGCCTTAGTGGGGCAGCGTATTTTACTAAGATCGATCTGAAAAGTGGGTACCATCAGATCAGGATAAGAGAGGGAGATGAGTGGAAGACAGCCTTCAAGACCAACGAAGGACTGTACGAATGGCTGGTCATGCCATTTGGATTGAGTAATGCTCCAAGCACTTTTATGAGGTTGATGAACGAAATGTTAAAAGAGTTTATAGGAAAATTTGTAATAGTCTATCTGGATGATATTTTGATTTTCAGCAGGACGAGAGGAGAACACCTTCAGCATATCCGAAGGGTGTTCGAAAAGCTGCAGCAGAACAAACTGCTGGTAAATTTAAAGAAATGTACTTTCTTGCAGAAGGAGTTGATTTATCTGGGATTCGTGGTAGCAGAGAATGAGTTAAAGATGGATCCAGAAAAGATTGAAGCGATCATGAGTTGGCCGTCACCCAAGAGTTTGTTCGAGGTACGTAGTTTTCACGGTTTAGCAAGTTTTTACCGGAAGTTTATCAGGAATTTTAGTGAGATCTGCGCACCCATGTTGGAGACCATCAAGAAGGCCAGTCAACCTTTTTGCTGGACTAAGGCGGCAGAAAACAGTTTCCAACTCCTGAAGCGTAAAATAACGGAAAGGCCAATCTTGAGACTGCCCGATTTCAGCAAACCTTTTCAGGTTCGGTGTGATGCCAGCGGGACAGCTATTGGCACTGTACTCAGTCAAGAGGACAGACCAGTGGCATTCTTTAGTGAAAAGCTGAATGAGAGTCGGCAGAAGTATTCGTCATATGATAAGGAATTTTATGCAGTGGTTCAAGCCTTGAAACATTGGAGGCACTACTTGCTGGGGAATGAGTTCGTTTTGTTCTCTGATAATTCTGCTTTGCAGTATATAACTCAGCAGCAAAAACTGAACCATAAACATGCCAAGTGGGTGGAGTACCTACAGAGTTTCACCTTTGTGTTGAAGCACATAAGTGGGCAGGCCAATAAAGTGGCGGATGCTTTGAGTAGAAGAGCCCTGCTCTTACAGGAAAGTGGCATACAGGTGATGGGATTTGAATACTTGAAAGATTTATACCAGATGGACACGGATTTCAAGGAGGCTTTTGAAGCATGCCAGAATCCCGTATTAAGAAATACAAGCCCATGGCTAGATTACAATCTGCAGGAGGGATTGTTGTTTCGAGGGGGACAGCTGTGTGTTCCAGATTGTTCGATGAGGGAAAATCTGGTGAGAGAGAAGCACAGTGGCGGACTAGCGGGACATTTTGGCGTCAATAAGACAGTGGAGCAGCTCGCGCATTTTTATTACTAGCCAAGGATGAATCGAGACGTACAACGATATATAACCAGGTGTAAAATCTGCCAACTAGCAAAGGGACACAGCCAGAACACGGGGCTGTATACACCTCTACCTGTTCCAAGCAGACCGTGGGATTCAGTCAGCATTGATTTTGTCCTAGGATTGCCGAGAACACAGAGGGGGTATGATTCGGTGATGGTAGTGGTGGACAGGTTTTCAAAGATGGCTCATTTCATTCCTTGCCGGAAGACAAGCGACGCCACGAACGTGGCACATCTTTTCTTTACAGAAGTAGTTCGACTACATGGCTTACCAAAAACCATTGTTTCAGACAGGGATGTGAAATTTACAGGACATTTTTGGCGCACCCTGTGGAAAAAGCTGGGCACACAATTAAACTTCAGCTCTGCGTATCACCCGCAGACTGATGGACAGACAGAGGTGGTAAACAGGAGTTTGGGCAACTTATTACGCAGCTTGACGGGAGAAAACTCACGTTTGTGGGACCGAGCTCTTGCGCAGGCAGAATTCGCTTATAACGATTCGCCAAACAGGAGTACCGGCCTTAGCCCATTTCAAATCTTGTATGGTATGCACCCGCGAGGAATACATGAGTTACGAGATTTGGGACAGCTAGAAAGAAGGAGTGCAGACGGGGAGGATTTTGCAGAAGCAATGAGTGAGCTGCATGAAAAGGTCAAGACGAGACTACAGGACAGCACGCAGAAATATAAACAACATGCAGACATAAGGCGGCGAGAGGTAAACTTTGAAATTGGGGACGAAGTCCTTGCACATTTGCGCCGGGAACGGTTTCCTAAAGGCACGTACAACAAACTGAAGTTTAAAAAAATCGGCCCATGTAAAATTCTGCGAAAATTCTCAGCAAATGCATATGAAATTCAGCTGCCACCTGATATAGGCATATCACCCATATTCAATGTGGCAGACCTGTTTCCATACCATGCCCAAGTAGAGGAAGGACGAGTGGTACAGCCACAACGGGACACCCAGTTCGAGGACAATCTTTGGAAGAAACAGTTACCATCGGTCAAGACTCATGAGATAGAAGGAATCATCAGCACGCAGGTGGCCAAAAAGACACGCAGAAAGGAATATCTGCGTTATCTCGTTAAATGGAAGGACCGTCCAATGGAGGACAGTTCTTGGCTTGACGAGATGCAGATCCGAAAAGCAGGCTACTCGGTGGAAGAACTCATGGAACGGAGCCATGAGAACTCTCTTTTACCCCGGCAGCCTGATGCAGGAGCATCTGGTCGACAGGGCACAGGCCGAGAAGTGGCAGAACAGGTTTCCGAAGAAGATTGGGAGAAGTGACAATTTCTACAGAAGGACAGCAAGACTGTCTTAGTCTTTTCATTATTATCATTTTTGCTCTTAAGGACCAGACTACAGCATTTAGTGATTAGTTTAAGTGACTTGTTAATTTGTTTCTGTTACCATTGTAATAACCGGTCCTAACTATAAATGTTAAGGGCTTGGTATAGATTTTGAATTAAGATTATTAGACTAATTAGGAACAGACCATAAATTACTGTAGACATCAAACTGTTGCGAGACAGCAAGCACAGGTAAACCCAAAATAGCCAAACCATGTAACTGAAGTAACCGCCAGATAACTATAAGCTGGAACTAACTAACAGTTACCTAACCACTGAGTTATGGTATAAAAAGCGGAAGAAAATACATGTAAAGGGTTCTGGAGTACGATATAGAAAGAAGAGAAGCAACAGAGAATTATTTTTCCTTCATATATATTTCTTTCAGTGCATCCTAACTAGCTTACAGTCTGTGATTCAATGTCCTCAAAATATATTTTGCATCCACAGAAATTCTTGTAAATGTATCTATTTTGAATGCGAACCGTGACAGCATTCCACACAACATCCACGCACAGAACATTCTATTTCTAACTACTGAATACATCCATTCATTGCAAAGTCATTTTACAATCAAATTTCATTAAGTCGAGAGACAAGTGCACGCATACATACAGTTCTGTTCATTATAAAAATCTGCAGGTCAAACAGTGACAGGGTAACTACAAAATACAGACGTCCCATAACCAGCGAAGCGAATTCAAGTGAAGAACAACAGAAAACGAGCAGTCAAGCCAGAAAGAGCCACGGCCCCAAACCACAGGTAAGCAACCGTGCCGAATTTCAAAAAAACAATTATTACATTTGCGGTGTGAACAAAATCTTTAACTAGACATAACATTGCCAACGGCCGAGTAAGCGAGGGTTCATACGATTAAACAAGCACGACTGTGGAATGACCTATTGACGGAGAGCAAAGGACTGTAACAGTTATTTACATTTGCCACGAAAACCCTCTGAAGATTACAGTGTGGGTCGAAACCCTTAACTACTTGACTCATTACCAAAACACAGACACCCATGGCAAACAAATCTTGTGCAGACCAAAAGACACGGAAAGAGGAGAAATAGAAACAGAGCTACCCGAAAAGACAAGCTGTCGAATCCCCTGCAAGGCCACGGAACCGGTTACCTGCAACCACCGTGACAAACAGCGTTAGGCCGCGGCATAAGCAAGCTTGTGAAAAAGAGAATAAGCCATGAGAGCCGAACAAGCAGAATAGAAGAAAGAGATAGGGCCTTACCAGTTGTAACCAGGTCCATCAACTGCTGAAAGCTCAGAGATAACCTAACCACAGAGGAGCTGTGAAGGGTTAGGCGAGCGTTCAAGTTGGAAACATAAATGTATAGCATGCAACAATTTCTTACCTGAATCGACGGAGTTGAGCGATGACTTGGAGCCAGAGACGAAGCTGCAACTGTGAGCTTCCCACCGAGACGGAGTTGAAGTGTTGAACAGAACCCATTAACAGAACCGAATGCCATAACAGAGTCACAGAAAGCGGAGTGTTACAGAGAGAGGCAGAATTCATAGACAGAAAACAAACACCGGGACAGAGTCACAAAGGGCGAGAAGTTGCAGAGGAAACCGAGCTCATGCACAGAGCCGAACACCAACATAACCACAGAGCCCAACAAACAGCGCAAATGACCGAAAGACCGCGAATAATCCGGAGTAAAGGCAAGTGAGTTTAGGGTTTTGTCAAATCCCAAGGCGGACAGGTGGTGCGTGGAGAGGCAGAGAGGTACATGCGGGTTGATTAAATATCAACTATCCATTAATTACACAATCACAAATATCCCATTGCAATACAATCACACAAGGTCCACGTAAGGAGTGGAGGAGAAGGCCACGTGGGCTGGGTCCCCATCAATTGGTATCAGAGCAGTTTTTCTTGAGTAAGAGAAGATGGCAGAAGGACAAGTGCCAAGACGAGGACGTGGAAGAGGTGCACGAAGAGGAGCAGATGAAGGATTACGAGAACAAATTAGAGTTCTTACAGCTCGCTTGGAAGCAGTAGAAGCGGGTAGACGAAGAGACCCAGAACTGGGAGACACCAGTGAAGAAGAGGTGATGACAGCTGTAGAAGGGTCTGATGAGGAAGCTCCAGAATTGAGATTGCTGCGACAGGTTTTGATGGCCAGCAGCAAACCAAAGACAGAAATTTCAAATTATGATGGCAGTCTGTCTGCAGAAGTCCTGTTGGACTGGATAAGCGAACTGGACAAATATTTCGAAAATGAAGAAGTCAGTGAGGATAAGAGGGTTAAGTTCGCTGCCACTAAGTTGAAGGGACACGCACTATTATGGTGGGACAGTGTCCAAGCAGACAGAAAGAAGATGAACAAGGCGCCGATACGATTATGGTCTCGGATGATAGCGAAGTTGAAGGGCAGATTTCTGCCGAAAGATTACCAGGTGGAATTATATCGGCGAGTTCAGAGTCTAAGACAAAAAGGAATGACAGTTAGAGAATATACAGAAGAATTTTACAGAGTAAATTTACGTGCTAGCTACACTGATGATAACCCAGAAAAGACAGCAAGGTACGTAAATGGATTAAGGATGGAGATACTAGATGAGATTAGTATTCTTTCTCCCCGGAATATTGAAGAAGCCTTTCAGAGCGCTGTTAAGGCGGAGGAAAAGATTAACAGAAAACAGAATAACAGAAGAGGGAGAGGAAGTAGCAGAGGACGTGGACAGTCCTACGGAAGAGGTAAGAGTGCTGCAAACAGCGAAGAAAGCAGCAGTTCAAAAGCTTCAGGGACGATTGAGAAAGGAGATAGCACCAGAGGAGGACGGTCATACCAGAGAGGAAGAGGAAATGGCCGCGGAAGAGGGGCGAATGTCCAGTGCTACAGGTGCCACAAGTGGGGGCACAGAGCCTTTGAATGTCCAGAAGCTGAACAAGCTGGTCAGAGGGGAACGCTGATGGCACAGCCTGAGGAAGCTGAAGCACAACCCCGAGAAGTGGAGGACATGGCAGAAACAGGGGAAGCTTTAATTTTGAATAAAGTGTTGATAAAGCCAACCAAGGAAGTGGCTGAGACAACCCAGAGGAAGGCACTGTTCCGGACAGTTTGTAAGTCGCATGGAAAGTGCTGTAAGGTAATTATAGATAGCGGAAGCACTGACAACTTGGTAGCCACGGAAATGGTGGAAAAGTTGGGGTTGAAGCGGATGAAGCACCCCACACCTTATAAGGTGTCGTGGCTGCAGAAAGGACACCAGTTGTTGGTCGATGAACAATGTGAAGTGGAGTTTCGTATTGGCAAGTATCACGACACAGTGGTCTGTGATGTCATGCCAATGGATGTGTGTCACATACTGCTCGGAAGGCCATGGCAGTATGACAGGAAGGTGACACACGATGGAAAAACAAATTGTTATAAATTTACGAAGGATGGGGTCAAACATACTCTTGTACCCATCAAAGAGGAAGATGTGGCTGAATCCAGTGGGACAAAAGCATTATTACTTGGAGGAAAGCAGTATATAAAGCAGATTGGAAAAAATGAGATTAATTTAGCAGTGGTAAGGAGAATGAAGCCAGTATTGCTGAGCGTGGAAAGGACAGAATTACCTAAGGAGATCCAGGAACTGTTAGAAGAATTCAATGAAATTGCGGCTGAGGAGTTACCTGATAAGTTACCTCCCAAGAGGAGCATCAGCCACCATATTGACTTTATACCCGGATCAAGTCTACCGAATAAAGCAGCATACAGAATGAGCCCCAAGGACAATGAGGAGGTACGCAAGCAAGTACAGGAATTGTTAGACAAGGGACTGATCAGAGAGAGTTTGAGCCCCTGTGCGGTACCTACGGTCCTTGCGCCCAAGAAGGGGGGAGAATGGCGAATGTGCACAGATTCGCGGGCCATAAACAAGATCACCATTCGATACAGGTTTCCCTTGCCTAGAATGGATGATATGATGGACTGCCTTAGTGGGGCAGCGTATTTTACTAAGATCGATCTGAAAAGTGGGTACCATCAGATCAGGATAAGAGAGGGAGATGAGTGGAAGACAGCCTTCAAGACCAACGAAGGACTGTACGAATGGCTGGTCATGCCATTTGGATTGAGTAATGCTCCAAGCACTTTTATGAGGTTGATGAACGAAATGTTAAAAGAGTTTATAGGAAAATTTGTAATAGTCTATCTGGATGATATTTTGATTTTCAGCAGGACGAGAGGAGAACACCTTCAGCATATCCGAAGGGTGTTCGAAAAGCTGCAGCAGAACAAACTGCTGGTAAATTTAAAGAAATGTACTTTCTTGCAGAAGGAGTTGATTTATCTGGGATTCGTGGTAGCAGAGAATGAGTTAAAGATGGATCCAGAAAAGATTGAAGCGATCATGAGTTGGCCGTCACCCAAGAGTTTGTTCGAGGTACGTAGTTTTCACGGTTTAGCAAGTTTTTACCGGAAGTTTATCAGGAATTTTAGTGAGATCTGCGCACCCATGTTGGAGACCATCAAGAAGGCCAGTCAACCTTTTTGCTGGACTAAGGCGGCAGAAAACAGTTTCCAACTCCTGAAGCGTAAAATAACGGAAAGGCCAATCTTGAGACTGCCCGATTTCAGCAAACCTTTTCAGGTTCGGTGTGATGCCAGCGGGACAGCTATTGGCGCTGTACTCAGTCAAGAGGACAGACCAGTGGCATTCTTTAGTGAAAAGCTGAATGAGAGTCGGCAGAAGTATTCGTCATATGATAAGGAATTTTATGCAGTGGTTCAAGCCTTGAAACATTGGAGGCACTACTTGCTGGGGAATGAGTTCATTTTGTTCTCTGATAATTCTGCTTTGCAGTATATAACTCAGCAGCACAAACTGAACCATAAACATGCCAAGTGGGTGGAGTACCTACAGAGTTTCACCTTTGTGTTGAAGCACATAAGTGGGCAGGCCAATAAAGTGGCGGATGCTTTGAGTAGAAGAGCCCTGCTCTTACAGGAAAGTGGCATACAGGTGATGGGATTTGAATACTTGAAAGATTTATACCAGATGGACACGGATTTCAAGGAGGCTTTTGAAGCATGCCAGAATCCCGTATTAAGAAATACAAGCCCATGGCTAGATTACAATCTGCAGGAGGGATTGTTGTTTCGAGGGGGACAGCTGTGTGTTCCAGATTGTTCGATGAGGGAAAATCTGGTGAGAGAGAAGCACAGTGGCGGACTAGCGGGACATTTTGGCGTCAATAAGACAGTGGAGCAGCTCGCGCATTTTTATTACTGGCCAAGGATGAATCGAGACGTACAACGATATATAACCAGGTGTAAAATCTGCCAACTAGCAAAGGGACACAGCCAGAACACGGGGCTGTATACACCTCTACCTGTTCCAAGCAGACCGTGGGATTCAGTCAGCATTGATTTTGTCCTAGGATTGCCGAGAACACAGAGGGGGTATGATTCGGTGATGGTAGTGGTGGACAGGTTTTCAAAGATGGCTCATTTCATTCCTTGCCGGAAGACAAGCGACGCCACGAACGTGGCACATCTTTTCTTTACAGAAGTAGTTCGACTACATGGCTTACCAAAAACCATTGTTTCAGACAGGGATGTGAAATTTACAGGACATTTTTGGCGCACCCTGTGGAAAAAGCTGGGCACACAATTAAACTTCAGCTCTGCGTATCACCCGCAGACTGATGGACAGACAGAGGTGGTAAACAGGAGTTTGGGCAACTTATTACGCAGCTTGACGGGAGAAAACTCACGTTTGTGGGACCGAGCTCTTGCGCAGGCAGAATTCGCTTATAACGATTCGCCAAACAGGAGTACCGGCCTTAGCCCATTTCAAATCTTGTATGGTATGCACCCGCGAGGAATACATGAGTTACGAGATTTGGGACAGCTAGAAAGAAGGAGTGCAGACGGGGAGGATTTTGTAGAAGCAATGAGTGAGCTGCATGAAAAGGTCAAGACGAGACTACAGGACAGCACGCAGAAATATAAACAACATGCAGACATAAGGCGGCGAGAGGTAAACTTTGAAATTGGGGACGAAGTCCTTGCACATTTGCGCCGGACAACCATCTCTGGCTGCTATCCACGAATGTTAGTTTAACACATCACTGTTATCAAGGAAAACCATGCCACCTGAAATAACCCGCTGGTGGTCCGTAAGGGAGCTTTAATAAGGTTTCTAATCCTTCCTCTTTGTTTATGCTAGTATTTTTTTTTAATATTTTAAATGGTAAAATACGTATTTATGTCTTTATTTTTTCATCTTCACATAATTATCGACATTTTCATTGCGGCTCTTAGATAAGCCCTGTACGTCTTAGTGAAAGGACGTTCGAGCACTAACTTGTCTCTGCGTGAAAGGACATTCCTGCGACAGGGTTCGGTGCTACAAATGGTAAGGGCAGTTCGATTCCTTTCCTTCTCAGTGAAAGAAGCAATGGATCTGGGAGCTTTGGGTATAATCACATTGCATTGATTTTAGTAACAATTTTAACTAAATTTATTACTATAATGTTTTTTAAATAAAATAATTAATTATAAAAAAATTAAATTGAGAATTTATAATATAAAATTTATTGTGTTAATGATAAAAATATTAATTTTAAATATTTTAAATTTATTATGTAATGAGAAATATATAAAAAAATTATATTATCTAATTAAAAAGAAGGTTATAAAATAAATAATCTAATATCATGATTTAATTTAATTTAATGTAATAAAATAATATTTTGTTGTATTCAAAATCTATATTCTTTTTTGTTATTTATATATACTAATTTGATTTATGTTTAAATTTTGCCATTTTATAAATAAATATAAATTTATTATTTTTATTTAGATTTAATTTTCTACCTATATATATATATATTATTATTTTAGACCCCACTCGCTTGTTTGTAGGACAAAGATATATATATGTCTTAGTGAAAGGACGTTCGAGCACTAACCTGTGTCTTCCTGAAAGGACATTCCTGCGACAGGGTTCGGCGCTACAAATGGTAAGGGCAGTTCGATTCCTTTCCTTCTCAGTGAAAGGAGCAATGGATATGGGAGCTTACAATTTTAACTAAATTTATTACTATAATGTTTTTTAATAAAATAATTAATTATAAAAAAATTAAATTGAGAATTTATAATATAAAATTTATTGTTTTAATGATAAAAATATTATTTTAAAATATTTTTAAATTTGTTATATAGTCACAAATATATAAAAAAATATATTATCTAATTAAAAAATGTTATAAAATAAATAGTTTAATATCATGATTTAATTTAATTTAATGTAATAAAATAATATTTTGTTGTATTCAAAATCCATTCTCTCTTTTTGGCCACACACACATATATATATATATATATATATATTAATTTGATTTACGTTTAAGTTTTGTCATTTTATAAATAAATAAATAAATATAAACTTATTATTTTTATTTAGATTTAATTTTCTATCATTATATATATATATATATATATATATATATTATTATTTTTTTTTTTTAATTGGTGTATGAAACCCCTTTGTTTCTGGGACAAGGGACCCACCTACACGCAGTGATGGTGTATGAGACCCCCTTGTTTCTGGGACAAGGGACTCACCTACACGCAGTGATCAACGGTTTGAATGCTAAGTCTACGAAGGCATACATACTCTACCCCCCTCTAGTTTTGAACCTATGACCTCTTAGGAGGGAACACATGCTCTTAACCATTAGGCCCGCTCAAGTTGTATTGATATTGATATTAATAATATATATATATATGTATAAATATATATAGAAATTTAAAAAAAAAAAATATAACAACTAATTTAAATTTATTATTATTTTGGTAACAATGTTGGAGGCTTTGGTTTATGCCTAGTTCCATGGGTTTTGGCCTTGATCAAAGTTACTGGTGCTTTTTCATTCTTGTCTTTAGCTCTCTTGGGCTTGGTCATCCATTTCTTGGGTTTGGCTGGTGCGGATGTGCTAGAGGAGGGTTTACCCTTTGTTTATTATGGTCCGTCATTTTTATATTCTGGAGCAAGGTTTTGTTTTGTTATTGTTAGGTGTGTTGCCTAAAGGCGAGGATCCTCACTTGGACACTATGCATATTATTAATTATGTCACAGTGAGCCCCATGAGGGGTTCTATTTACGTTTCTTCTGGGGAGGTGTATCACTCTAAAGGTGTTAACTTTCATATAGTTGGCGTTTTTGTTGGGGGTTTGAACTAGACCAATGAATTTTCCTGGAACCCTTTTGGCTGGGTGATGGGACATCCCTCACTTCTGCTACCTTTCAGGGTCTTTCGCATGGGGCTTTTTCCCCCATCCTCGATGGGGTGCATGTCAAGGGTTTCAGTGAGAGGGGTTTTGGTTGCCACACAGGGTTTATTTGACATTATTAGACCTTTTTCGGGCATTTTTCCGAGTACACTTTCCCTTTCCCTCTTTTTGTGGAGGGGTTTCTACACCTTTAACAACTCAACCTAGGAATGGTTTAGCAATTGATGTGGGTTCTTTTCCGGTGTCGGGCTTCTTTCTGGAGGGTTTCAATCTATCGGTATCCTTGCACCCCTAAGTATCGGTTAACGAGATGTTGTTGGTATGTTTTTCGGACTTTGTTTCAAATCCGATGGAGCTTACCAAGGTAAATTCTTCCTCAGGGTTTCAAGAGGCTAGGGTTGGTGGTTCAAAATGTAATCTCAAAAAGAAATTGAGGGTTTTAAGATGTGAGGATACGCCTATGACTTACAGCTTGTGCCTTGGGGATTGGGCGACGATGGTAGCTGTGGTCGAACTAGATGAAAAATCATTGGTGGGTAGGGTTAGAGGCAGGAAATTTGTCTTGGCTTCTATTGTGGCTTAGAGGAACCAACATATATTTGTGGTGGTTTCAAAGGTTCTTGACATTTTTTGGTTGGCTAAGGGTCAAATCCAGGTCTCTTTCAAGTCCAAGGAGGATGCATCTCTTATTGCAAAGCAGGTGTGGGAAATTGATTCTATTCTTATTATTTTCAAATTCTTGACTCCTTTATTTGATGTCAGGAAGGAACGCATGGACAAGATCCGTGCTTGGGTCAAGTTTCCTGGACTTCCTTCCAGCATGTAGAATCCACAAGGTTTCACAAATTTGGGCAATAGTCTGGGGAAATTTTTGGACATGAACTATTCCTTTAGAGTGTCCCAGAACAAATCTGTGGCACAGGTCTTGGTTTGTTTAGATCAAAGGAAGAAAATTCACACCTCGATAAACATTAGGAAGGGCAGTGTTCAGTTACAAGACTTGGATTATAAGGAGCTCCCATTCTGGTGCAGGAGGTGTCATAAGTATGGGAATTTGGTGGGTAATTGCAATCCCCTCTTCAAAGATTTATCCAATGGAAATGTTCCTTACAAGAGACAAAAAACAGGGGGTGTAGCTTCAGGGGAAGTTCCTGTGGCCCCAGTGGGGGAATGCGGAGGAGAGGTGGTCTCGGCAGTGTCTTTTACCTAGCTTATTGATGGTTTCTTAGATGTAGTCCTTTCCATAGGAGTCATCATTGGATCCTAAGGTGGGATGCACTAAGCCTCATGTCGACTCATTGACTCCTGGTATCTCAGAATACCTCGCTAGTTATTCTTTAAATGCAAATTTATGTTATGAATATTTGAATGTGGGGCTTCCTTTACGTTGAAATGTGTGTGTTGTGGGTTATTGCATGTCAAGTCTACATTTTCCCCTTAAAAATGTCTCTTGTTCTTTTCCCTTTTAGTCATCAGATTACTCTTCCCTATGGGTCTCTATTACATCAGGGTTTTCTAGGGGGGCAGGGGAGACTGAAATGAGTCTCATGCAGTGACTCAGGGTTTTGTGGGGTTATTTGTTGTGTTGGGTTTGATTCCTCCTACTTGTTCTACTAGGAAAGGTAGGGGGCAGAAATCAAAATTCTTAGTGGTGTTGGCCATAGCCCAGGTGGAAATGGTTGCCGGAAAAAAGAAAAAAATTAAATAAATAAAATTAAAAATAAAAATAACTAAATAAATAAATAAATATAAATATAAATATAAATATAAATATAAATATAAATATAAATGAAAATAAAAATAAAAATAAAAAATAAAAATAAAAATAAAAATAAAATAAATAAATAAAAAATAAATAAACAAAATAAAATAAAATAAAATAAAAAATAAAATAAATAAATAAATAATAAAAAATTAAAAATTAAAAATAAATAAATAATAAAAAAATAAAAAAAATAAAATAACAAATAACAAATAAATAAATAAATAGATAAAATAAAAAATAAAAATAAATAAAATAAAAATAAAAATAAATAAATAAAATAAAATAAAATTCTTTAGATGGGATGGTTAGAGCATTGTCTACCCTGCATGTGATTATTCAATGAATATTCTATCCTTTAATTATTGTAGGTTAGCTAGTAAACCCAAAAAATTAGTGTTAAAAAGACTCATGCCGGTAGACCCTCTGTATGTCATATTTCATCAAGAAACTCTTAAGGAGGGTGACGGTGTTGTTTCATTTTAGGAATCATGTTTTCATTCTTAGTGTTTTGTTGTTTCATGTGTTCGTGGGCATTCCAAGGGCTTGGTTGTTGGTTGGGATACTCGTAAAATTCAAGATAAAAATACTTGGAGTTTCTCTACTAGACTGGGTCTAGAGTGAGATTCTCTCTGGAATTAAATAAATCCTTCTCCTTTATCAATGCATATGAGCCGAATGAAGTCAGAGCTACCTTTTGGAACTCCTTCTTCGGAAGATCCTTTCTAGGATAAGAGAATTTGATTTTAGCCGATGACCTTCATTTTTCCTTGGTGGCCTCTGAATCCTAGGGTTCACGTGCTTGGCCGACCCACTCTATGATTTTTTCTCGTACAAGATCTTCATCAGTCACTTATTAGATATCTACCTTATCTGATTAAAATCTACATGGAGCAATCAAAGGGTGGGGGAGGATTTTGTGGCCAATCGGCTCGGTAAATTGTTGGTGGTTGATTCTATGATGCTTTGTTTTCCTCTTTTTCATCATTGGGTAGGATCTGGGGGTCTCTCAAACCATTCTCCATTTTTTCTAGAAATTAAAGGAAAATATTACAAGCCTACTTGCCCTTTCAAAATTAATTCTTGTTGGATTAAAGAAGAGGCCTTCATCTCCCTGGTCAAAGATAATTGGTGGGTCTTCGACAATAGTCCCTGGAGCTCTGTTGCTCAACAATTTGAACAAAATTCATGCCATCTAAAATCTATGATTAAAGATTGGGCCTATAATAAAAGGCACAGAGAGGAGGATGATTTGATTGCTATTAAACAACAAATTGAAGTTCTCTATGAGTTTGATGTCAAAGGCTTTGAGCCAGTGAGGTCTCATGAGGATTTCCAAAGGCATATTTTCCAAAGGAATTAAATCTCATTACACAAGGAAGGGACTCGACGTGAAAAAAAATTGAGCTTTATGGTTGGATTGTGGGGACGAGAATTCAAGAATTTCCCATGCCTATGCCAAGGGAAAGAAGCTATCAAATACTATTTGAAGTATGGCGGATAAGGAGGGAAGGAAAGTATAAAATTTTAATGGCCTTGTATCCACAGGCACTACACATTTTAAAAACATTTCAAAGGACCTCCTTTGGGTTAATATTGTTGAAATTGTTCTAGTGGAACAACTTTTTCTATGTTTCGTGGATGATGATGAAAATGATGAATTGATGTTCGAAGTCTCTATTGAGGAACTTTAGGAGGTCCTAGCCATCTTTCAAAAAGATAAAGAGTTGGGGGCCTAATGGTTGGGCCATGGCTGTATTTGTTTCCCTCTTTCACCCTATTGGTTTTGATTTGCTTCGGGTGGTTAATGAATCACATGAAGCACATTGAAGACTTCCAAAAATTGAATATTAAGGTAACTGATATTCCAGAGGAGCATAGGATTGATGTCTTCATAAGGAATTTAAAAGATAACATCCAACATGAGGTTTGCCTTTGGGAACCTGATTCATTGGAGAAGGCATTCAGGGTGGCAAGAAAAGTTGAAAGAAAAATTATGGCAACAAGGAAGTCTACCACTCACAACTATAAAGATGGAAGTGTTGCTTCTCTTAGCCTTCGACAACCTACAAGGTTGACTCCACAACAATTGGAGGAAAAAATAGTAAAAGGCATGTATTACAATTGTGATAAAAAATACACTAAAGGTCATAAGTGTGATGAAAAGAAATTATTCTACACAGATTCTGAAGAGGAACAAGAAAAGGTACAAGAAACATCAAAAGAGGAGGATATACACTAGGAACAAACCCCAAAGAAAGAAGAAATGAATCTGAAAATATATTGTTTATTGGAAGGAATTACCACTCCTCAAACTCTCAAGATAGAAGGATATATCAAGAAGAAAAAGGTAATAGTGTTAATTGATTCAGGTAGTACCCATAATTTTATTCATTGTAAGATAGCCAAGGAATTGAATTTCTTCCTATATCCAACACCAGAGTGTCAAGTGATGATTGCAAATGGAGGAACTATAACTTTATCTGGAAAGTGCCATAATATCAAGCTAACCATGAGGGAATATGCCTTGAATAGTCCAATTATTTCCATTCCAATGGGTGGTGTTGATGTTGTACTAGGCGTACAATGGTCACAATCTTTGGGGACGATAGCTTTCAATTTTCAAGAAATTTTCTTGAAATTTCTTTTGGGAAGGAAAGGAAGTTGAATTAAGGGGTATTACAGGGAAACGAGGAAAGATAATAAGATCTAATGGCATGACAAATCTTATGAAGAAATAATAACGGGCATAATTGCACAACTATGCTCATTAGGGGTTCAAACATCGAAATCATCTATTTCTCCATATCTTCAAAAAGCCTTGGACAATCATTCCAAGGTGTTTGAGACTCCCAAAGGCCTCTCACCTATTTGTGATCAGGATCATGTGATTCACTTGATTCCAGGGAGTGTTCCTCCAAACATCAGACCTTACAAATATCCTTATTCCCAAAGAGTGAAATTGAACGTATGGTTGCATAAATGCTAGAGGCTAGTATAATGCAACGTAGTCAAAGTTCTTTCTCTGCTACAGTAGTATTGGTGCACAAAAAGGATGGATCATGGTGTATGTGTCCAAATTATAGGGAGCTCAACAAGCTCACTATTAAAGACAAATTTCTCATTCCTATCATTGATGAATTGTTGGATTAATTACATGGAGAAAATTACTTCACCAAGTTGGATATTTGTTTAGGATATCATCAAATTAGAATGAAGACTGAAGACATTCCGAAACAACATTCAAAACCCATAAGGGTCATTATGAATTTTTTGTCATGCCTTTTGTCCTTACTAATGCACCTTCCACATTTCAAGGTTTGATGAATTCCATTTTCAAACCCTTCCTTAGAAAATTTGTGTTAGTATTTTTTTATGATATACTAATCTACAACAAGTCTTGGAAGGATCATGTTCAGCATGTTGACAGCGTGCTCAAACTATTAGCGGAGAAACAAGGATATGCAAAAAGATCCAAATGTTTCTTTGGAGTACATGAGGTGGAATATTTGGGTCCTATTGTATCTCATGAGGGTGTTAAGGTAGACCCTAACAGAATTACAACCATTAAGGAATGGAAAATCCCCACAACCATAAAGCATCTTCGACGATTTATCGGGTTGAAAGGGTATTATCGCAAGTTTGTTAAGTATTATGGGAGAATAGTGGCACCTCTAACATCATTACTGAAGAAAGATGCATTTTATTGGACTCTAGAAACAACGAAGGCCTTTGAACATCTTAAAAAGGCAATGTGCCAAGAACTGGTCTTAGCTACGCCATAATTCACAAAAAAAATTATTATGGAATGTGATGCTTCAGGGAATGGATTTGGTGTTGTTTTAATGAAATAAGGAAGACCTGTTGCTTTTGAAAGTCATTCAATCAAAGGAAAGTATTTACACAAACCTATTTATGAGAAGGAAATGTTGGCAATACTACATGCACTAACGAAATGACGACCTTACTTAATGGGAAGACACTTCAAGATAAACACAGATCATGATAGTCTTAAATAATTTTTGGAACAAAGATTATATTCAGAAGAGCAACAAAAATGGGTGATAAATATGTTGAGTTATGACTGTGAAATCATCTACAACAAGGGAAGCAAAATGTGCTTGCAAATGCACTCTCAAGAAAGGATGAGGATGTTGAAGCATGGCTTTGTTCCATTTCTATTATCCAACTTGAGGGATAACTGAAGCAAGGGATGAATGGAAGAATGATGAAGAGGTGTGGTCACTCATTCAAAAGTTCCATCAAGATCCAAGTACATTTGATACATTTAGCGGGAAAAATGATTCATTATGGTAAAAAGATCGCTTATATCTTTGTAAGAATTCCCAACTCAAACAAAAGATTCTTTTGTAATTGCACACCTCTCCCTTAGGAGGGCACTCAGGATTTTTAAAAAATTACCATAGGGTCAAGAAGGAATTATTTTGAGATGGCCTTAAATCTGATATTCAGAAATTTGTGGTAGAATGTTTGGTTTACCAACAAAATAAAGTTGAGACATTTCAGACCCCAGGTTTGGTACAACCTTTAGCCATTCCACGTTAGTGTTGGGAAGAGTTACCAATGGATTTTATCATAGGTTTACCCAAGTCTGAAGGAAAGAGTGTCATCATGGTGGTAGTTGATGGACTTACCAAGTATGCACACTTTTGTGCATTATATCATCCTTTTAAAGCCAAAAAAGTTGTTACTGCATTTATGGAAACAATTCAAAAGCTTCATGGAAATCCAAAGATTATAGTAAGTGACAGAGATCCCATTTTCACTGGAAATTTTTGGACGAAATTATTTTCTTGTATTGGTACTCAATTAACTTATAGCTCATCTTATCATCCTCAATATGATGGGCAAACTGAGATAGTTAACAAATGTTTGGAAGGATATCTTTGTTGCTTTGTATCTGACAAATAAACACAATGGGTCAAGTGGTTACCTCTAGCTGAATGGTGGTATAACACTTCCTTCCATAGTGCAGCAAAAATGACTCCAATTATGGCACTTTATGGATATCGTCCACCATCCATCACATCATATTTAATATAAAATTTTAAGGTTCAAGCATTGGAATATCACATCGAGCATTAACAACAAGTTCTCCAACTCTTAAAGGATAACCTCACTCTAGCGCAAAATCGAATGAAACAACAGGAAGATCAGCATCGCAGTGAAAGAAGTTTTGATGTAGGGGACTGTGTATTTTTATGGATACAACCATACAAACAAATGTCTCTCAAGAAGGCTAATAAGGATAATAAATTATCACCCAAGTACTACGGTCCTTACAAGGTGTTGCAACATATTAGTACTATGGCATACAAATTGGAGCTGACTGCATCTTCCCAAGTACACCTAGTTTTCCATATTTCATGCTTAAAGAAGGTTATAGGTGAAAATCTTCCAGTTCAAACATTGTTGCCAGAACTTGATGAAGAAGGAAAAATCGTATTTGAGCCTGAAGCATCCACAGAAACAAGAACCCAACAACTATGGAATTGATCTATTTCAAAGTATCTCATTAAGTGGAATAACTTACCCACTGAAGATTCCACGTGGGAGGATGAGAATTTTATACAGAAGCATCTAGAACTACTCAAGTGTTGAAGACAACAAGTTTTTGAAGGATATAGGCATGTTATGTCCCTATAATACTAGTGTATCCCCGTTATTGTTATTTTTGTGCCCATGTAGCTCCCATATTGTTATTGTTGTACCCCATAGAAGCCTACTATTGTTTGTCTTCCCCTTACATTATTGTTATTGTTTAGGCTCTTATTATATTGTGACCCCTTAGACCCCTATATATACAAATTAGGTCTTGTCATTTGTATCTTCCAATAATTGTTCATTTATGTAATGTAAAGTAGATTTGTCCCTCGAAGAGGATAATTTTTAAGTCGATGATCTATCTATTTGTGAGATGGTTGCATAACACTAATTCCCCCATATTACAAACATTGTGACCATTTTGTATAATTAAAATGATTGGGACATGGGACGTAAATTCATATATTTGGGGCATGAGATGCTTGGGAAAAATTAGAGAAGATGAATCATCAACTAGTATCATAGAAATTGATTTGTAATCAAAATGGTAGGCTGGCAGGTCATGGGGACCAACATATTTACTAGCAGGAGGCTTGTCATTGGTGGAGGAGTAACGACAATCACTTTTGTCAGATAGTTATAACAACCATCATGATGGAGGGATTGAGGAGATTCCCCAAGTGGATTCGAGACTATGTGGGACGAGTTGAAAGGGAATGGAAAGAAAAAAAGGAGGAATGTGAAGGGGGAGAGCAATTAAGGGGAATATCATTGGAGCAGCGAAATCCCACACATAGCATATAACACACAACTCCCAGGAGAAAGGAAAATTTCCCTTGGAAGCAGCAAGAGAGAAACAAATGCACACAATAGAGGAGCACAAACAACATGAGAGAACAATATATTAAGTGTGTTGAAGTAGTAGTTGAGAAATGAATGATAAGAAAATGTAGGCAGGATGAAAGGAAATATCTATTTCACTTTTTGAGTACAAAAGAGTTACTTGTGCATCTCTTACATGAAGGAGAGAGGCTCTTTGGACTCCTTGATTTGGGTGGAGGCCCTGTTTCTTTGGATTTTGGGCCAAGGAGTGTCATAGCACCTTCTTCGCTTGGTTACAGGCTGAGAAATAAATTTAGTGAGCTTTAGATTCCCGGTGTAGGGTGGAGCCAATAAAGGTATTATGTTTGGTTCTTTTCAGTGAGTTATGGATTTCTAGCTTAGGGTGGGGCCATTAAGGTTATTGGTTTAAGGGTGGAGGTGTAGTAGCCTCTGGATTCCCTATAATAGCAAGAGGGTGGAGATGGAATAGTATTTGGATTCCCTTGAATTAGTTTATGGGTGGAGATGGAATAGTCTCTAGACTCCCAGTTTTAATTGGCACCATTGGTTAATTCCCTGAAAGAACTCCTCCTCAAGCTCTGAATCTGGCTCAGGTGTGATTAGTTACAAGGAAGACTGCAATGCAGGCCAATTGAAGGTTTGGTGGAGAGTTAGAGTCTCAATATCGGTTTTCAGGTCCTTCATCATAAGATAAGTTCTCAATATTTTTCTCTATGTGCAAGTGGATTCTATATGTATGCTTTCTATGCTATTAAAATGCCATTATGAATGTGTGGATATGGATAATATATTTCATGTGTAATTTTTGAGGAATGGTCTAAACTATTTTGTTTATTTTGACCATGAAATTGGCCTTAATTTCTCGAACATAGTGGATGTGTAAATCTTTGAGGTCTAATTAAGCTCTTGTATTAAAATGAATGGCGACTAAGAGAGAGATTGAGAGAGAAAGTTGTGGGAAGAATATTGAATAGTAAGTTAGTCTTGGCACTGGTAGAGATGGCCCATGTGACTAAGGGTTGTAACCATCACTTCAAATCTTGGTCCCCGATATTTTAAAATGGAGACCATTTGCGTCCAAAGAAGAGCTTCCCGAGAAATTATGTCCCAAAGTATTCAAGTCATGAGAAAGAAAACATTACATTAGTTAATGAAAAATTGATAATTCATGAGCACAAGAGCATAGTGGGACACAAATGACCCTTTAGTAGGGAAAAGTGGCCCAAAATTAGGTGACACATGGCACTCCTAGAGGAGTCCACATGGACATCATGACGTCGACATGAAATGAAACTTACGTCACCCTGGCAGTTTCAAAAGAGGGATAGGGAGAAATGCCCGAGGTAAATTATTTCAGGGAGACAAGAGCCTAGTGGGACCCAGACTATGTGGTCGTTAATGTGGACCTAAGCTGACATGGTTCCATAGTGGCATTCCATGTGGTAGCTAGATTTGACCTTTTGGAGGGAACAAGTGGTAAAACATTGGGTGACATGTGCCACACTCAGAGGTGACCACATGGATAGGATGATATCAACATGATAAGGATGTGACGTCACCCTGGGCTAACATCACCCCAATGATTACAAGAGGAGCACAACGAGAGTACCCCAGGAAATTTTATGTTCTAGGGGATAAAGATATTCCCAACATGTGATGGAAGTTGAGTTATTTCCCGACATGGAAGGACATGGCTGGGAGGATGATAGGGAAATTGATGTGGCCAAGAGTTAAAGTGATGGTTGTGGGGTCTGCCATGTAACATGGTTATCTGGTCGGAGACAACATGGTTCTTGGAGGGAAAAAAATATAAATGGGAGAAAATTTCAATATATATATATATATATATATAGAGAGAGAGAGAGAGAGAGAGAGAGAGAGGGTTTCACAAAGAATCCCCAATAGTATATTAGAGGGCCCATACGACCATGGGTCAGAACCACCACTTTAAATACAGGTCCCCGATGTTTTAAAATGGAGACCATTTTCACCTAGAGAAAACCTCGGGGGAAGTTACGTCCTAGGGTATTCATGTCACGAGACGAAAAATATTTCAATAGTTAACAAAAATTTGATTATTCATAAGGGAAAGAGACTGGTGGGACCTAGAATATGTGTCCTTTGATGTATACGCTCTAGTGGGGACAAGTGGCCCTAAATTAGGTGACATGTGGCACTCTTAGAGGAGGCCATGTGAATAGCGTGACATCAACATGACAAGGGAGTGACATCATCCTTGTGGTTTTGAAAGGGGGGCACAGATAAATTCCTAAGGTAAATTATTCGAGTAGGCAAGAGCCTGATGGGACCTAAACTATGTGGACGTTAACATGGAACTAGGTTGAAGTGGTACAACAGTAGCATGCCACATGGAAATCGAATTCAACCTTTTAGAGGGTCCAAGTGTGCCAAAAATGGGTGACACATGGCACGCCCGGAGGTGGACACATGGATAGGATGACATAAACATGACTAGGATGTAATGTCACCTCATGGTTTTAGGAGGAGTACAGTGAGAGAACCCCAGGGAATTTTATGTTCCAGGGGACAGAGATATTCCTGGCATATGATGGAAAAAGAATTTTGTACCTGCATGGAAGGACGTGGCTGGGAGAATGATAAGGTGACTGACATGGCCAAGAGGTCTACGTGGTGACTGCAAGGTCTTCCACATAACATGATTATGTGTCTAAGTGGTGACATGGTTATGGAGGGGAAGAACTATAGCTGAGATACCCCCTCCTTTCTCCATACTTCGTGGATGTGACCACCTCACCCTTGCGTTGTCGATTTTGTTAGGCCAATGGCCACCATTCAATTTATAGAATGAAAGGAGTGGAACATCAACTAAAGGACCCCCCACCCTCATGATGTTAGCAAGGGGGGGAGGGGGTCGTTCATTTTCATCTATGTCGTTGATCCCTGTGTTGGGTGTACGTCGTAAATTTTCCAAGGGGGTGGTGTGGCATATATCATAGGTTTACACACACAGAAAATTCCACATGGACAAGTAGGATGACATGGACCTCCCATGAAAGGTGGAGGGCTACCACGTGGGTGCCACATGGCGGCACAATACTAACTTGATAAGACCTTAATTACTTGACTTCATACATCCATATCTTCTGATTTGGATCTTAGTTTTCAAAAAATATTATATCATCAGAAAGCTCTCGATAAGCCAGATGAAATAGTGATATTTATTTTGAGTCTCGAAAAGATTGAAAATTGATGAAACTTTTGGACCCCATTACCATGTAGGACTATGGAGGTCAAGTTAATTATAGTAATGCCTTCATCTACCCTTAATATGGGATTAGGAGTGAAAGGAGTTATGTTACAAAAAATAGAGAGAAATTATAAGGATCATATCCCCTCCTATAGTAAAGCTCAACTTCAACCACCTTGTTGCATTTAAGATAACACAAAGAACCCTTGTGGAAAATTGAGGGACAACCCCCTTAATTTCAAGGTTTTTGTGAGGAAATAAACCTCCCTTCAAGGAGGTTGTTCCCCCATTATTTTATATAAGAGAGACTCAATTCTAAGTCTCAAGAGGGGAGATAAAATTGCTACTGCATTTATTTTAGCTATGCAACTTTTCAAGCTTTCATAATTAGACTCACATTTTTTATTCAAGTTAATGGAAAAGTAGTTTTACTTTCAAGGAAGCTAGTGCTAAGAGTGTAGTAGGTCTCTAAGAACCTTTGGGAGGGCCAACCCATAGGAGCTCCAAAGAACCTTGTGTACCAATTGCTTCATCATTTACATGATTATTTTTCATGATTTTCATAACATTATTTTCATGTTGCAATAGTTTAGTGAATGATATGCTTTACATTTTCTTATAAAAGATTGGTATTTTAGCAATTTTTATTTCCTTAGTTGTTCTCATGAATTATACATGGAATAAATAGGTTCCTTTAAGAGTTTTTAGCTTCTAAAGTGTTGAGTTACTTATTTAATCTCACATATGTAATTCTTTTGCACACTTTCTTGTAGGACTAGAGGGTTTCCTGTAAGATAGTCCTGAAACCCTCTCTTTTGTCATTTTCCTTCATGCTAATATATATTTAATCTATCCACTCATAAAATCACACTTTTCAATGTGGTTTGGAAAATAATAGAGTTAAGGAAATGAACAATGTTCTCTTCAGGAATGATTTTTGTTTCTAGCATTTTTGAATTCGATTTGTTAGTGTTTTTATTCCTAAAGTAGTATTAAGGTTTACATTCTTGTAAGGTGGAATAGGCATGATCCGAATTGGATCCTAAAACACTTTCTAAGTTTTCATAACTCTGTAAAATTCATGTCAAAGTTTCAAAGGCTTACAAAGGTCGAGCTTATCAGGAATACCCTCGGAACAATTGTAATTTGTGAGCAGCGCGGAGCAACGAGGACCCTCGGTCAAGCGCGAAGATCGTTGGCCCATGGTAACGCGTGCTGTCATGAAACAACGAAACATGAGGTATTTTTGAGAAACGGGGGAGGTTTCTGATATGCGATGAGGTCGCTAATCACATATCATTGGGCAAACCCCTTAGAGAAGAAAAAGCCCCGACCGACCCAGACCCGAAAAGTAAAAAAACGTATGGGATTCGTCAATTCTGTCAAAGGCGGGTCCCACACCAAAACCGGCAGGATATCGGAAGGGCTTCGAGCGATAAGGGTTTCAACCGAGTCCCACCCGATGCCACACACTGGGTACCACGTGTCCGACGAGAGAGAGAGAAAACCACTCACATCGGACAGGGAAATGTCAAGCTACTTACTCGCTCGATATGGACGGAGACCATAGGATATGGAAGCTCCAGATTGACGGCGGAAATGTGATTCGATGGATGACCGGATTCAACGGGGTAAATAGGCCGAGTTGTATAAAGTTTGAAGTCCGGCATGAACGATGAGTTGGCAGAGGAATCATATTCGCGGGCATTCTAGGAGTTAAACGGAAATAATGACAGTTTAAACATTTCCAAGAGAACTGACACTCAGTTCGTTATGAAACAGGTGGCCACCTCCCTGTGAGGCGTTACACAATGATGATGATAACGCAGAGAAGAGGAATTCAAACTGACAGAGGCAGGAGAGCCAGAACGCCAGGAAGCGGAAATGAAAAATTAGAAAGCAGACTGGATTTAAAGCCATGAACTGACAGAAGCAGAAGAGGAGTTAGTTAGACGCAGAAAGCTAAGCGCAGAGAACAGAGAGAAGAAGCTGAGCTGACCTGAAGGCAACATCGAGCCAAACAGAGCCAGAGAGAGAGTCAGAAAGTCTGTGTACTCTAGAGAAGGCTTGAGAGGTTCAAGCGAACTCCTTGGCATAGGCTTGTCATGTATGAGTCTCAAATTGGGCTCATACCACTGTGACCAATAGAGGTCGAGTTTCAGTAAGTAGAGTCTGTGTACTCCAGAGACTTGGGGGATCCAAGTCCAATCCTACTGATTTATATATGTTGCGTGAAACTCAAATTGAGCTCACTATTGTAAAAAATCTGCTTTGAAAACATAATAGAGAGGCCACCACTAAAGGCTGGACCAGGAGACGTAGCCTAGGAGCATTGGGTGAAATCCTTATTAAACTTGTTGTGTTTACATGTTTGTCTATTATGTTTTCTCTAACTGCCTCAGTGTCTATGTATTTCGCAATCTGATTGATCCGTTGCATAAAGTAACATAGGCACATCCATGAACATGAGTCTATAATACCTTTAATTTTTTATCCTGGATAAATTCCAGATCAAGGCATTTCTCTTTTAGGAATTAGAAATAATCCTTTCTTCCTACAAACTAGAAATATCATTTACTTTCCTGCAAATCTCTTTCTAGTAACAATTATTTTCCTACAATTTGAAGTTAGTAAGAGTTTACTTTCACTGAGTGATTGACCATGAAATAACTCCACATTTTCACCTAATCACCCAAGGGACATTTTATTTCATTTGATAGATCAATAGATGCATTGTGGAGGGAGAAGAAGTGCACGTTGCACATATAGTGCAAGACACCTCTTAAGTTTGTGTGAACCCTAGGTTGGCACTTAAAGCTTAGAATTTCACAAGTGTAGCATTGTTGTTGTAATACTAAGGGCCATAAAAAAATATACCATTAATGATTATTGGAGGATACTTGCTCAATTTTCATAGGGATGATTCAACAAATAAAACTCCTTAAAGATAAGCATATTGAGAGTCAACATCGAGTAGCAACTTTTGTCAAATCCTACATTTTTGTGTAGTAAGGTCTATTTTAGAAGTTTAGGTCTACAAAAATTGCTAAAAGCAACTGATTTTTGTCAATATTAAATATCATATAAAAACAAGTAAAAGCTCAATACTAAGAGATCAATATTTATTGCAATCAACTGAGGTCCTAAAATCTAGATGCTAATAATTTATTAGTGTTGAAGATTCATCCTTTCTAATTGTAACACTATGTGAACTCTCTATTCATGTACTTTTTTGGTGTATTAGAAACATATTCAATATATGTATTTGATTTTTAACCTCTATGAATAAATCTTGAAAGTGATAATTGGGCACTACGTCCCCTATTACATGTGTCTCTATGATGAGAAAGTGAGATCTCAAGAATGATATAATTTGTATTAATGTGACCTTCCTCTTTCATTAAATCATTTTAGGGAAATTCATACTTTTGATCAAATACATTTGTTAGCTACTAAATTCAATTTCTTAGCACGTTTTTTGTCCAAATAGGAGTTGAAGTGTTATTCAAATAAACTTTATCATATGTTTCTATTTTTGTCATGTTTTTCATAACTTTCATATTATTCTCAAATTTTCTATTACATTTGAGAGATTACGTACAGATTAGGTCTGTAATTTTATTGCCTTGATATTATGAAAGGTTGATTTAAAATATTAAGTCAATATCTTTAAAGTTCAATATTACTGGATACCTTGGCATGGTTCCCTAGCCAAGAACATCTCAAGGAACAACATAGTCCATGATAACCACACCATATCCTTGAAACCCAAAATTTCCATTAGAGCCCTCACAACAAATCCCCACTCTATTTGTTGGCACACTAACCCCTTCTTCTTTTAGCACTACCACCATTGTTTCCTTGACTATTGCAGCTATGAATATCATGTCACATCCCCATTCATCTAGTGTTAAAGATACTAATGGTATCATTTCTACTACTCTTGATTCCTTGCCTATCATAATTTTCAATAGGAATGGGTTGTTACTTATCACATTACACATGGATGATGAACTTGTACCATTAAAGAGTTTAAAGAGTCTTGGTAATTACTAATTACTAATTATTGGTGTTTGATATAAACTCACTAATTTTATGTTGATTTGTAAATTAATCATAATGTATGACTAAAATGTCAAGGAATAAAAAGTTTTATTTTGAACTATTTTTTCATCCACCATAGAATTGGCTATAATCACCAAGACTTTGATTTGAAGAAAGAGTTGAATCATTACATGGTGGGTCTTTCTAGGCAACATTTAACCCAAAGGTGGTTTCTTCTATGGTAGAAAAGTATTTGTGGAAAAATACATGCCACCTACATGAGACATCTTCATCGTGAACCTATTTATGAGAGTCCTTGAGTGGTTCCCAAAGAAAAGTGAGTGCACTAATGAGGATGCTAGGGAGAAAAATTGAAAAATGAAGAAAATAAATCGAAAGTTGGAGAGATATAAAGGTAATTATATAACACTAAGTGAATATTTTTATTTGAGTTCTAGATAAATCTTTCATTTTATCTAATGAGATATGATTCATATTAACATATTTTAAAAACTTTTGATAGATTTAAAGAAGCATCAAAGGCCATCAAGACTAGATTGTAGAGAGTTCAACAACACAAACTTGACTCTCTAAGGATATATTCAAATTAAAGCTAAAATTATAAGTACTAAATTATTAAATCTTTCATTGTTGAATTGTTCAACTTTATTTTATGGCTAAGTTGAATTAATTGTGTTATGTTATGATATGTAGTTGGATAAGTAAAACTAGGTTTATACAAGAGATCAATTAGAAATAGTTTTAACAGGGACGTAAATGAGTGAAATATATTTTGAATGATCAAATTATAAACTTGTTTATAATTTATGGTTTATAAACTAATTATAAATAGTATAATAGGTAAAAGCAAATATTATTTATGATTAAGCGAACATTGATAGTAATGAGGCCATTATAGACGAACCTATAGGGATGATAAGTGTATAGACACATGATGATTGACATTGAATTGAACTCTAGAATAGAATGCTTAATTGTTTTATATACTTATATCATTTTTCTTATTATTGAAGTTGTAACATTTAATGAGGTTGTTGGTATGAATGGAATTAAATTGAACTCTAGATATAGAATGTTTAATTTTTTATGCTTTTATTTTTTTTGGGTTATAGATATTGTATTAATTAATGAGGTTATTGGTGATGATTAGCGATATGTGATTTAGACCATTGATGTTTACTACAACATATGCTATATAAGTCAAAGGACAATAGCTCGAATGGTAGCTTTCGAGTTTAATCTCCCTTCCACCCACATTCTATTCTCTGGAGACATGTTAACTTGTGCAAAAAAAAAAAATGAACAAGTTGAAAACCTTGACGAGTAATTTCTATAAACCCAAAGGGGTAGGAAAATTTGAATATCTCGATATAGAGGTGAACAGTGTCACCTATTTTGATTCGATCCTAGGCATTTCTAATAATAATCCTATAAAGTTACCAATTCACCAGTTACCGTGAAAAAAAAAACATATGTTATATAGTATACATATAGATAAATTATAAATAGATATTTTTATTAGGAATAAAAATGATGCAATACATAAATAAGTAACTGATAACATGAAAACCACCATGTATATGAGTTGTGGTTCACCTCAACTTCATTACTATATCCTTGGCCACTCTAGCTAAGTCTAGTCGCTTGCGACAACTTACAATAGACTTCATAAGCCTTTCTTGATTACAAAAAATAACATGGGAAAATAACAAGGGTTACCAAAACCATGGGCCCATAACAAAACTAGATCTAGAGCTTTCAAGATTCAGTAGTAGGAGTAATTATAATATTTCAACACCCCCCTTAATATTTATCTTCTTGATGTCCATATAAAAAAATCATTTGTCGAGATACATGGGTACCAACTATTGTACTAACCAATTATATATGAAATATTTTCACCTACATGGCTCATCAACATGTTAGATTCCTCCTTAACAATGACTTGGTCCTAACCATCTCACATTCTAAGATTACTTCACACATTCCCCCCTTAGTCAAAGATTCAACATATCTAAAAACATCAATCTAGCATATGAGTACACCTACCACCCTTGTACCTATCCAAGTGATCCATTGCACAACTTCATCCTACATCCTCTCTATGCATGATAGGGATGAATGTGTGTGCTACCATGCTACAACATATATGCTTGAATAATGAGGCTTACAACAAACGTAGGGAATTGAACTTGCCTAAGGCTAGGCTTTACAACTTGGCCCAAAAGCTTTGGGGTGTTAGGTACAACCAATCATGCAACCCTTTAAGCATTACATAATTTCAATTTGGGTACAACAAGTGTTTGAATTATTTACAACAACAACAAGATTGACTCATCATGTGCCCAAAACATGAGGCATTAGAAAAAACTATGATTGCTTATCAAGGTCACTGCTCGTTGTCGATCTCATCTACTAGAAATCATTCCATTCAAATTCTATCCTAACTCTATATCATAATACAACTTTAAATGTAATTCCTATGATATATATCTTTCTTAAGCCACTTCCAATCTGATTGTATTTATCCAAATCCAAAATAGAACAATATCCTCCTTCAAACCCTTTTGGCGAAGGCTAACTTTAATGACTCCTTTAGTGAATGACACTTCCTTCAATCTCCGGATAGAACCTTTCGTATTTAGCTACCTTTACCACACAGTGAATAGTGGCAGGTTTGCAAATTGTCACTCCAAAGCCTCTATGACATCCTCTTGACCTCTTCGCCTGAAATCCCCTACTATGTTTTGTCAATCAATTTCTGGTGATCTATGGATTTGAGTCCATGCACTCACAATAAATCTCTCCCTTCTTGGCTAGGTTTTGCAACAATGATAAATGCAAGTCCTGTTACAACAAAATGTAGCACCTAGTGCAAAGCCTCATTAGGTGACCTAGATAATGTGCAACACATGAGAGTATCATCACTATCACCTCAACAACTACTCAACTCTATTTAGTGAAGAGCATAATCCAACACAAGGGAGTCTTCCCTAGTAGTGCTTAGGGATAAAGTAACCTAAGGATCTTAAGTTAAGTGCCCCCTAAGGATCCTACAACATAGATTCACCCAATAAAGGTATGGAAAATTAGGGTTTGAGATGGATGAAGGAATAAGTTCTAGATTTGGGTTCAAGGGAGCTATGAGTCAATCTAAAGGCTATGATTGATCTAAAAAGTTTCAAATATGTTTCTGAAACGGATGAAATCAATAAAATACTCAATGTTGATATAAACTAGGGTTTTAAATCAAGCAATTGCATAAAAACAATACTTTATGACAACAACAAATTCGGCCATGAAAATTGTGAATTAACTATGTGAAATGAAGGCTAAACTAGAGAGAAAACCAGGGACAAAGTTACAACAAATTTTGATGGTTAATAAAGCATAGAGCAACAAATAAAACATTCATGCTAATACTATAAAATGGTAGAAAATGCATGAACAACTTCATGTTGCTTCTCTAATGTACTTCTACACAATGTTTAATCCTAGGGCATACATCAACAAGTCATTAAGTGCTAAAAAATGTAATATTTTGTGGTACTTTAACCTAATTTACTGTGAAATAATAAAGAAGTGATTTTTATACTTTAAAATAATGCCACAAGAGAGAAAGAAGTGATTTCTCATTCTAGGGCATACATAGTCTATGATACAGATACTTAGGTTTCCTTCTAGTGACACTAAATCCAAACAATCTAAGGGAAATAAAATAACTTAGCCTAGGGTGTGGGATTTAGGTTCTCAATTTTTTGGATGACTGAGGGAAAGAAAAACCTAGTAACTCTATTCCTCAAATACTTGGACAAGTGATTTAGCTCAACACGGTACAATGAAGAAAATACTAGATAAACTCTTTTTTCTAACACATATATATACAAATCACCTTAAAAATTAAAATAAAAAGGTATTTAACATACTAAAAAATGTCATATATATATAAACATCAAATTTTTGAATTAACATGTTTAAATTTGGTATCAATAGTTACAATATATTGTTTTCAAAACTATATATAATTTATGTTATTTACTATCTTACTAGAAAATAAAAGTATATATATATATATATATATATATATATATATATATATATATATATATATATATATATAAGTGTTAGGCACTTTGTATTAAAATCAAATGATGATTACATAGATCAAAAAAATTATGCTATTGATTTATGGGAAGGAAACCAGATCAATAACATAAGCTCGGTTGCTAAGACCTATTATAGATCATTTTCTAGTTATAAACTTATAGAAACGACTAGATGTGGTAGACCTTGACATGCATTGACATTAGAAGAAAAAAAAAGACTACTACTGTCGCAAGGAAAAAAACAAGTGAGTCATAACAACTAGTGAGTTGAATTTCCAAGCATCTACGCTGGTTGGTCACGACCCTCATTCCAAGAATATGAGATGTTGGTTGATCTCTTGGCTAGAATGGTCAACTTGTTATCAATATTGTTAATCCCCCTCTCCTTCCCCAACTTTGCCAATGTGATAAAATTCTCCTTTGAACCCTTCTATACCTCTGTATGCCACCTGCAATATTCAAATGATGTTTAACCTTTTATATACTTCGTTCCATGATCAATGAAGTGACATAAACAGATGCAATGCACCAAATGTAGTGGAATCCACAACCTCTTTTATATAAACTAATATCATATAAATAAATAAAAGAAATACATATATATTCTTTATATATATATAAAATATTAACATAAATACCAATTTATTAAATATAAATAGAAATAAAATTATCAAAATTTTGTTTTTTAAAATATGTTATATTAAAAAAAATACAACTTAAAAAATTTAATCCCTATCCATTCTAATATTTCAACAATTTTATAAATACTGCATTGTAATTTTATATCAATAAAATATAATAAGTTATTAATATTTTACTTTTGTATAAAATATAATTTGTAATTGATATAAAATATAATAAGTTATTAATATTTTAATTTTGTATAAAATATAATTTGTAATTAAAATAAAATGGGTTTGGCATTCTTATCAACAACGTACAACCCTAATGAAAAGAACAAAGGATGACAACACCACTCTTTATTAATAGATAAATGGTGACATGCATCTGCATTCTGCACAATTGTTTAATTTATTTGATATTTTTAAAATCATAAGCTCCCTGGAAGGTTTGTGATAACCGCCAATTGCATTTCATATGGATCTTCCTCCACCATCCATCATTATCAATCACTAATCACTGCAAAATTTTAGATCCTAAAAATTATATTTATATAATTGTTTTTTATTTTTAACTAAAAATCAAAGTCAATGGAAACCTGTGTTTCATTTTTTTTTCCACAAATTTATATTTCCACATACTCGTGTTTAATAATGAACTAATTTCAATTTTTAACATTTTCTTCGCCTGCCTTACATATTTTCGAAGCTGTGATTTCGTCTCACCTCACAACTTTCATTTTTATTTCGACATCCTCGTATTTAATGTCAAATTCTGAGCATACATATTCTCAAAGGCATGATTCCTTTCACACGATGCATGTTTCTTTATTTATCATTAAAAGTATGAGGTGATGTTTCTTTATTTAATTTATTTCATTAAAAGTGTGAATTACCTTACGATTCACATTTTATATATATATATATATATATATATTTTTACAATGTCAATTATCTTTATAAATTTTGCAATCATAATAAATTTATTAATCATCATTACACATTTAAATGACATGCTTCACAAAAATAATATTTTCTCACATATACATATATATAATTAATTATTATTATTTACTTTAATTTTAATTTATAAAGTTTTTCTAAAATTATAATAATTCTCGTCTTTTAATTATAAAATTTTAAAAAATATTCATTAAATAATTATATAATAAAAAAATTACATAACCTTAATTAAAATCTAAATTATTTTATCAAAAGTAAAAGACCAAACATTATCAGATCATTGATTATAATTTATTAGTTTTTTTTTTAATATTTTCATGGATTTTTATTATAGTTTAGTTTTTTTTGTTTGTTTGTTTTTTTTTTTTTAATTGTTCCAAATTAAGTATTATTTTGTCAAAAAGTAAGATATCAACATTATTATCTTTACTGTAAGCAGAGGATATTGCATACAGTTTATGATCAAACTCATATTACTTTGGGGTTGAGTGAAAATTCTTGTCAATTTTCCATAATTTAACTTTATATATTGAAATTTATTATTTTTTGGACATTATTTTAATTTATTTTTCTATAATTTGATTGGCTATAAAAATGAAGATATTGCTCAATGCATGGATTAATGAGCCAAAAAGTAAAAATGTACTCTCGTAAGATGTGTTCCATATCTTTAAACTTATTTAATAAACTAAACTGAAGACCCATAAAGTAGGTTGAGAGTTTATAGCTATACAATTATGTGATATTTGATGTGAAACAACAAAATAGGTTGAGGGTTTATAGCTATACAATAATGTGATGTTTGATGTGAAACAACTTGTCTTGACAACGTCTAGAGTACTCATAAGCAGCTGGACCTGGGAGTGCTAAGATTATCCTATCACAAAATATGGATGTCCAATTACAGGTTCCAAATGTGAATAGGCACATTAAAATCTTGATTCAGTATCTTATTTTATGATACCAAGTAGGAAAGGACAACTCATTCTAGAATTCGCGTGCTTAATGTTGAATCCGTGGAGGAAATACCATCATTTAGAATCTGGAATTGAAAGAAGAGATCGAATATTGAAGTTATGTGGAGTGAATAAATAGACTTAACATTATTAATATTAGTTTGATTGACCATAAACTTCTTTATGGTGAATATGTTATATGTAGATTGGTGTTTTTATTGTTTTAAATAATATGTTTTTTGTTTTAACTTTTTCCCTATTTTTGTTATTTATATATATATATATATATATATATATATATATATATATATTATTAAAAATGATATATTTTTTATGTTAAAAAAAATCATTATATTTAGTTGTTAATAAGTAATGTAAATAGGTATTTGTATATTTTAGTTAATAGAGTTATTATTATTATTCAGGGAAAATCTTGTTATTTGAAGTTTTATTTTTATTTTTATTTTTTATTTTTTTTATTTGAGAAAGATTAATTCCTAGGCAACAAAATTTATTTTTAAGTCTTACTTCAAGAACAAATGTAGTTTGGGCCTAATAACATTTTTAACAAAACTAATATTCTTTTTGATTACCCTCATATTATTTTTAATGTATTTTATTACTTTCAATGAAATTATGTATTTTCTAGGCCCAACCAACTGCAAGTAAACACACTAGCTACCACCCAAATTATTATCTTTAAACCAGTTTCAAATATATAAACTATATGTCTTACACTCTTGTCTTTATTAACTTTTTATTTTAAAATTGCAAACTATATTATCATATCTAATAATCATACTTTTAAATAAATATAAATTTTCAACTCTTTAGTTCACACTTATTTTAAAGTTAATGAATGTTAGGATTGATTTCATGACTAATAGGTAGGTATATAGTACAAATTAATAATAAGAATAACATATTTAACAATAACATATATGAATTATATATAATGATGCATCCATACTATTTATTCCTTCAGATCCAGTGATTTCTCACCTTGTCCTGAGGATGAACCACATTAGTTGGTTCGAAACGTGGACCCAATCCTAACGATGTGATTAATCTGAAAGAGTGATATTTACATCATGGATCACAAAAGTCTTAGATCTAACATTATCACCCTATACAGAAGGGAAATCGCTGACAAAGCTTGTCAATTTGAACGGGCTCGATTGCAAGTTGCGAAAAAGAAATCTATCTGACTTTTCTCAAAAGATGTAGGGCTGCATCATTGATTCCAGTGTTTGCCCATATATTTTCAACGACTAACTCTGGGCAATGACGCATCCATACTATTTATTCCTTCAGATCTAGTGATTTATTACCTTGTCCTGAGGATGAACCACATTAGTTGGTTCGAAACATTGACCCAATCCTAATGATGTGATTAATCCGAAAGACTAATATCTACATTATGGATCACAAAAGTCTTAGATCTAACATTATCACCTAATACGTAAGGGAAATAGCTGACAAGGCTCGTCAATTTGAACAGGCTCGATTGCAAATTGTGAAGAAGAAATCTGGTTTGACTTTTCTCAAAAGATGTAGGGATGCATCATTGATTCCAGTGTTTGCCCGTACATTTTCAATGGCTAACTCTAGGAAATGATGCATCCATACTATTTATTCCTTCAGATCTAGTGATTTCTCACCTTGTCCTGAGAATGAACCACATTAGTTGGTTCGAAACGTAGACCCAATCCTAACGATGTGATTTATCCGAAAGACTGATATCTACATTATAGATCACAAAAGTCTTAGATCTAACAATAACATATATTTTAATTTAACTATATTTAAACTAAACGACAAAAGTTAACTACTATGTAGTATTTGTTAAAGAATTAGTTGTAATTAATTTTATGTTTCATTATTGTATTTTTTTTTGTTAATATTTAAATGAATTTTGTGTTAGCTTTTTTTTTTCAATAATTAATTTTGAATTAATTATTAATTATAAGTTAAATGCATCAACAAAATAAAAAGTGATCAAAAGTATATAAATAAGATTTTGAATGATTAAGATTTTTCAAAATACTTAATCTATATAAATAAAACAATTTAAAATTACTATTACAATTTTTTTTTTTTTTTATTTCAATAAAACTCATTAAAATATATATCCAAAAATACAAAACATTTAAAATATATATATATATATATATATATATATATTAATTAAAATTGAAATTAAGAAAAAAATGGGTTAAAATTACTTCATTTCATTATCCAACCCATCAACAAATTTGAGTGAACCCTACGCAACGTTCAATTTTTCTTTAAAAAGTTCCCTGTTCCAGTAATAAAGACGCGGTATATATATATACTTTAACCGAATACTTTGGAAAAATAAAAGAAAAAACCTAAATTAAAATGAATTTGAAATTAGAAAAATAATTAATAACTATAATTTCACTATCAATCCATCAAAAAATTTGAGTGAGCCAGCCCTACACAACGTGGAATTTTTCTTTGAAAGTTTCGCGGTTCCAGTAATCGTGACGCGTCTTCGTATCTATTAAAATTATAAATAAATATATATATATATATATATCTCGTGGTTCGACGCGTTTTTCGGTATCTAAAGCGCAACGTTGAATTTTTCTTTGAAAGTTTCGCGGTTCTAGTGACCGATACGCGTTCTGGGTATACAAAGCACTCAATCTCCGCATGACGCTATAAAAAAAATAATTTTAATACGTAGCATTATTGTTTACTCCTTGTTTTTCATAGAAAAAGTAATAGATAATAATTATTGAATGTTTAAATAAATTTATAAATTTAATAACGAAACATATTTGAATATATAAAAGAAAGTTATTAATAGATTAGATAATCTTGAAGTAAAATAGAGATACACGGATAGAAAATTTTGGATGAAGTATTATTCCCAACATCATTATTTGTTATAAAAGTTAAGAGTTTATTGAAATATGTTTGTCCACATTTTATTATTCCTTTAGCTTATGAGGTTATTTGTGCTGTTTATACAATCTCAATATAATACAATTCCGCTTTTTCTTTCTGACAAAAAATAAAATAACTATTCTTAGTCTTACTATGGTTGCATTAAATGAACAAATTCATAAATCTAATAATCAAACACATTTGAATAAGACAAAGGAAAATAATTAATGGACTATATAACTTTGGAGCGAAATAGAGCTAAGTGCATAGATAATTTTGGATGAAATATTAATCCCAACATCATAGTTTCTTACAAAAGTTAAGAGTTTATTAAAATGTTCTTGTACACATTTTATTCCATCTTTAATTTATGTGATTATCTAAATAATGATAATTAGTCTCAATATAGTTGCATTGAATAATTATTTAAGATTAAATCGAAATATCACCCTTTTTTACAAAAGCTAAGAGTTTATTGAAATATTCTTGTGCACATTTTATTCCATATTTAATTTATGGGATTATCTAGATAAAGATCATTAATCTGAATATAATTGTATTAAATAATTATTTAAGATTAAATAGAAATTAGAATAAACATATTATCAATTGAATTTTTGAGACTTTATGGCCACGGAGAAGATTATTATAATTATCATAAACTTATTTTCAAATCAAAATTAATATTTATTTCTAAAATTTTTATTATATATATATTTAACAATTTTTTAAAATACAATTTTGAAATAACATAAATATAAAAAATTATAAAAATTGGTTATATATTACAATTTCATCATATAATATTCACTTTAAATATAAAGAATTTGATTTATAATAGTATACAATATTGATTCTGTAATAATTTATATAAATAATTTTAATTAGTATTTTTTTTAAATAAAAATAAGTTATCAATTAATTTATTTATCTTTTTAAGTATTAAGGGGTTTTGCAGTGCATTATATTAGATATCATTATTTGGGATTCAACTACGTTAAGGAAGTCATTAACATATGACCATTCATTTTTGAATAGTCTACTTAGTCACAAAGGTGAAGAAGTGGGATTGAAACTAATGAATGAATAACATAACGTCAATCATCACAATGCCAAAAAATTACTATAATTTAAATAAAAAATATATAATTAATTTTTTTTAAATTTCTATTGCATACCTAAAATAACAAAATAATAATATAAAACTAATTTAACCTCATCCATCTCATGCCATTTGTTTATAAAAAATATATTATTTTTAAACAAAAAAACATATTAATTCGAGTAAATCTATCCCTCCCCATAGTGCATTATGCGCATTACCTTAATTTATTGTTTTAAATTACCTTAATTTAAATAAAAAATATATAATTTTTTTTTTAAATTTCTATTTCATACCTAAAATAACAAAACAATAATATAAAACTAATTTAACCTCATCCATCTCATCTCATGCCATTTGTTTATAAAAAATATATTATATTTAAACAAAAAAAACCTATTAATTCGAGTATATCTATTCCTCCCCATAGTGCATTATGCGCATTACCTTAATTTATTGTTTTAAATTTCCTTAATTTATTATTTTAAATTACTATAATTTAAATAAAAAATATATAATTTTTTTTTTTTAAATTTTTATTTCATACCTAAAATAACAAAATAATAATATAAAACTAATTTAACCTCATCCATCTCATGCCATTTGTTTATAAAAAATATATTATCTTTAAACCAAAAAACCTTAATTCGAGTATATCTATTCCTCCCCATAATGCATTATGCACATTACCTTAATTTATTGTTTTAAATTTTCCGTTGAAAGTTATTTATGATTGGACTGTTTTGATCCATGACATGACATTTGATTAGAAGAAAACACATGGAATTAATTTATTCTTTTTATGTGGGATAAATATTTATGATTTTAATTTTTTATTATTAATAATGAGTAAAAACTTGTCTCACTATGGCTCGAAAGTATTTGTTTTGTTTAATAAAGTTCAACGCTTTATATATTACATGATGGTATCGTCATTTATTGATCGCAGTCACGGTCCGTGCAATTATCATATCGTTTTTTAGATAATTATTTACGTTTAGACATTCGTCATATTGTTTTTTTATAATTATTTAGAATTGGACAATTGGTGTTTGGAGGTTTTTTTAGTTTTAAATTTTTTAAATAATTTTTAATTTTAACAAATAGATTTTAAACTTCAGGAAATTAGTCCATTAAAGACTTCCATCGATGAAAAATTAGAAATTTGAATTTTAAAAATTCAAAATTTTAATTTTCAAACATAAAAATTAATATTTAATTTTGCAAATAATTTTATTAAATTTTCAAATAATTTTTTAAATTTTGTAAATTAATTAAATTCAATGCATTTTGACTTAAACTGATTGCAATATAACCAACCTACGGTAGGTATAAAAGTATTATCTGTTATTAGGTAATACACATATTTGGTCACTAGGCAAACTCTTACCATTACCAAATTTTAATTTTAAAAATCAAAATAAACAATACACCATATAACAATAACCATATTACCATCGATTAAATTATGGAGCATGCTACAAGTTGGGTCTAAGGTTCTTTTAACGTAATAATGCACACATTCATTTCACTGTATAGTCTATAGTTAGGATTGTACTCCGACTACGGTAATTTCTTTTACATTTAATTGACATGTTGACCAGCATTTAATCTTGCAAGTTGCCTAGGTACCGGGGTCCTACACACGCCGTGTGGATTCAACACCATCGTCGATCCAAACCCTCTACATCCGACAGTCTCCATTGATTGTATGGCTTATGGGTAATTATTCTGTGCTTCCCTCACCTCCATGGTTCATTTGTCCAGTGCGTTTTTGGGGGTTATGGCTTTAAGAAACCTGATTGTACCAAATGTGCCTCTTGGGTGTCCGATTTCCTTCCTTTGTCACTATTCTACTATGAAGCAACTACCACTGTCGTTACCTTCTGCAACTCGCATACCTTTCCAAAGTCCATTTCCCTAGTTTGTAGGTAAGTCAAATTTTGATGGCTATTAATTTTTCTTTTACATCGGGTTTTGGGTAACAACACAAAGGTTAATATGATGTTCTCTTTGTCTCTGCCTGCAGATATCAGGTTTGGCTATTCAACTGGGGTTTTCCAAGTCACGAAGGTAGCGCTACACTTTTGTTCATACATGTAGTGCATTGGTATTCTTCAGAGCTTCCAGCTATCTCTATAGCTTTTCTTGCTAAGCTTTTCTCTTGTTGTCGGTTGCAGAGTTGCCCATGCTCCTTCCTCCGAAAACAGACTCGCATGGCGATGGAAAGACTCCCAGATGCCAAGTGCAAATTGGAATAGTTGTCTTAGATAACTGTCATGTGAATTGAGAAGTCGTTTTACCAGCTAGGTCTTTCTGAATAACATGTTTATAATTGCGGCTTAAGAAATTTATAACTAAGTTAATGTACTCTCTGGTTATTTTGTGATTGGTAAAACCCTTCTTGGGTTCCTCTTGCTATGTGGAAAAAGCTCCAACGGGGTAGTAACCCCATTCTCTTGATTTATGCTAAATGCTATACCCTGCAATGGATATTTTCTTCAAATTCTAGAGGAATTATACATGTTATCTTTTGATAATGTACTATGGGTTAAATTAGTTACAGTTGTAGACTTCCTTTATAATGTTTTTCGTTTTCAAGTGAATATTAGTTTTTTTGATAATTTTCCGTGTGAATGATTGTTTCCTCCTAACATTTCACTGTCCTCTAGAGGGTTTTCCTTGAAATACTTATTATTGTCTCAACAATGGATTGTTTACAACAAATCTCAATTCATTGGCTGTAGAGATGCTTAAAGTGTTTACGAATGCTTCCATGTATAATTTTTATTTGTTAGGAGGATAATCCCTCACCTGGAATCGCTTCTTGGCTATCACGAAAGAGACAAGGTCAAGCAAGTAAATCCAAGACATGGGTTTTTCATTCCAACCTACATTTCTGTGTAGTTCTTAATCGATTCGATTAAAGGTTTTGGCAGCCCTTCACAACAATTATTATTAATTAAAATTTCCTTGTCTACACATCTGTTTAATCAGAGATTACACATTTGCTCTCTGAATCCCATCCTTCCAATGGCTGTGTAAAAGGGTTGGTTCGTACAGGTGATCAAAACTTACCTACTATCCCTCCATTCACAAGCTCAGGTCATGGCTTCCATTCTAGCGAATGCAGGGTACTTGCAATATATTGTTATTTGTCTGATTAAGTGGTATTTTTTCATAACCGACAGATAGTCCTTAATTTTAATTCTACCTGGGTTGGCAATGTTAGAAAATGATCTGCTGAAAGTTTTGAATTATTTTCTAACAACAATATAGACACTATTCTTCTCCTCTGCTTCTTAAGGTTGCGTCACTTTCCATGTTACTGAAAAGCATGATTCGTACTCATGCTAGCATTATTAGATGTAAATATAGTCCCTGTTATTCATCTTCTTTTCGCTCTGAAAAAATAACACAATCTATAGAATCTCACACCACAGAATCTACAGAAGTTTCACTTTTCATGCATAACACAAAATTTACAGAAGTTTCTTTTGTTCATTCATAACACATGATTTATAGAAATTTCTTCTATTTGTTCATAACACAGAATTTACAGAGGTTACATTTGTTCTTAAATCTATTCAACAATAGAGCCTTCCTAACGATATTCATTTCAATAATAACTGAATGATGGAATTCTGAGAAGTTAAAACTTATATGTTGTGAGAGGATCCCAGAATTTACGGATAGGTTCCCACCACCCATCCTTAAGGAAATGGAAACTACGTCTAAGACCTTCCCCTATGCTTCTCTATTCTAGAATAGTGTTCTTCACAACAATTTGAAAAATTCACTGGCTTCAAGACTTGATCCAGTGCAACCTAGAATTTCTTCAAAAAATTCATATGTAACACAGAAGTGTCCCACTGGTTCATGCCCATCCCTGAAATCACCCCCCTTGGCAGCCTCCTGCCCTCTTCCTCCCTCCTTATCTCTGGTTCATGCCCATCCCTGAAATCACCCCCCTTGGCAGCCTCCTGCCCTCTTCCTCCCTCCTTATCTCTCTGTTGGGTTTCCCACATCCTCAGCAAGAAAAGGAAGGAGTAATTTCTTAACTGTTAACTGTCTGGTAAAAAGAGAGTTACTTGGGTCCCTTCCGTAAATTCTAGGACCTTTCGTAAATATTAATTATCTCTTTTATTATTTATTCTTTAGCCACTATTTTTTACTAAATAAGTATCCAGTTCATACAAAAGTAAATATTAAATATTTACAACCACCTGGGGGTTGTCACATCTCCCCCCACTTAAGTGAAACACCATCATTGGTGTTTATCTCTTTAGTTGCCTTTGAAAACAACTCGGGATATATGTCTCCTGCATAACTCTTTATTTTCCTACGTGGTTTCCTCCGGGCTAAAGTACTTCCATTGTACTTTAACTCGGATCACAACTCCTTTCCACAACATAATTTCTCACTGGTTGAGTATACGCAAGGGTTCTACCAGAAACTCTCCATTTGGTTTGACTTGTCAACAAAGTGTATTAATCATCAATCTTTTCCATCCCAAGTTATACACACATTCATATTTTGTTTTACAAATATATATTACCTGTATGTCTTGCGAATTTATAACATGTCTAGAATCATAAAAATATTTCTTTAAAAGCAACACATGAAACACATTATGAATTCGTAAATGACTGGGTAGAGCAAGTCGATATGCCACAGGTCCTACCCTTTCTGGAAAGGTCCATAATAACAGGGTGCAAGATTTGCACAACTTCCCCAATGGAGAGAACTTCTTTTGGGTTTAACTCGCAAGTAAACATGATCACCCACTTGAAATTCTCGGTAAGTTCTTTTCTTATCAGCATACACTTTCTATCGATCCTGAGCATATTTTAAAATTTGCCGAACTCTTCTCACAATATTTTCCATTTCTTCTAGCATATCAGGTCCTAAGATTAGTTTATTTTCAAGGTTGTTCCAATTGGAAGCTACTCGACATCCTCTCCCATATAGCATCTCATAAAGGCTCATCTTTAATGCTTCATGATAACTATTGTTATAGGAGAATTCTACCAATTGTGAGTACTCTTCCCATTTACCCAACTAATGCATTACATACATACGCAACATATCCTCAACCACTTGATTTACTTGCTCAGGTTTCATGTTGGTCTAAGGCTGGTATGCGGTGCTATATTGGATTTTGAGTACCCAACCCAGTAAAGAGTGCTTTCCAAAATGCAAACGTAAATTTTACTTCCCGGTTCGAAATAATAGCTTTTGGCATGCCATGCAATCTAAATATCTCCCTCATGAATACATCTGCCACTTGAGATGTTTGGTAAGTAGACTTAATAGGAATAAATACCATCAAGGAGTCATTCTGTTTCTTGGTTTTGAGTAAACTAATTATGAAGTCCATAGTAATTGTATCCCATTTCCACTTTGGAATGGGTAAAGGATGTAGTAAGCCTGCAGGGTGCTGGCGTTTAGCTTTAACCTGCTAACATTCCAAGAACTTTTCCAAATACTCTGCAATATCCTTTCTCATTCCAGGCCAAAAATAATTCATTTTTATTGCAGAAAACAATTTTTGATACCCCGGATGGGCGGTATAGGGAGTTATGTGGAATTCATCTACTATAAATTGTTTCATTGACAGCTGGTTAGGGACATATGTTCTTCCTTTGAAGGTTAACAAATATTCATGATTAATACTATATTCATTTTGGATTCTAGTATTTTGTGCCAGCTTAGCTTGCTGCCAAAGATATTGATATTCTAGGTCTTTCAGGGCAGCCTCCTTAATCTACTTGGAAAATTTGAATTCAACTTGACTATAGGAGATTCTGTAGACATGATGCATTTTTCTGATTAGTGTGTCGGCCATGCGATTTTCCTTTCCTTTAAGATGTTTGATGTCAAAGTAAAACTCACTCAAGAATGTTGTCCACCTAGCTTGGCGTGCATTCAAGTGAGGTTGCTTAAAGAAGCTAGTTAAATTGTTGTGATTTGTCAGTAACAAAAAGCTTTTCCCTAATAGGTAATGTCGTCATACCTTCAAATCATGGACTACAGCTGTTAGCTCCAAGTCATAGGTAGAATATCTTTGCTCGTGTTCTTTGAACTTACGAGATTCGTAAGAAATTACCTTATCCTTTTACATTAACCCCCCCTCCCCCTCCCACCTACACCTTCTTCGCACGCATCTATACAAACTGTGAATTCTTTTTATGGATCTGCAACTTTCAACACGAGAGCGGTAGTGAGTAAATGTTTCAGATTTTCAAAACTTTGTTGACACTCTTCTGACCACTTAAATACTTTCCCTTTTTTCTGCAAGGAGGTGATTGGGTAGGAAACTTTAGAGAATCCTTTAATAAATCACCCATAATATCCGGCTAAGCCCATAAAGGAACCTATATCTTCTACATTAGTTGGAGCAGGTCATTCCATTATGGTTTTGATTTTCTCTGGGTCTACATCTATACCCTCAGATGAAATGATATGTCCTAAATATTGGATTTGATCTTTGTAAAAGTCACATTTAGTGAAATTGATGTAGAGGTGATTTTCCCTCAAAGTTTGCAGCACTACCGAAAGGTGATCTCGATGCTCTTTCATATTCTTGGAATATAAAAGAATATTATCAATGAAAATGAGAACAAACTTATCTAGAAAAGGGTGAAAATTTCCATTCATCATACTTATGAATATTCCTTGGGAATTAGTAAGTTTGAAAGGTAGAACAACAAATTCTTAGTGTCCATAACGTGTTATAAACATTGTTTTATATTAAGGAGTTTAGACTTCTGTGATCCATAACAAAAGATTGATTATGTGATTTTGCCGAAGATTTTCTAAACATTGTTTTATATATTTCCTCATCCTTAATTCGTATCTGGTGATATCCAAATCGTAAATCAATTTTTGAAAACATAGCAGCGCCTTTGACTTGGTCAAGAAAATCATCAATTCTGGGTAACGGTATTTATTTTTAACTGTTAACTTGTTTAATTGTTTGTAATCTATACACATGTGGAGAGTAACATATTTCTTTCTCACAATTAAAACTGTAGCTCCCCACGAGGATACACTGGGACGAATATGCCCTTTGTCTAATAATTCTTGGAGTTGCATCTTTAATTCTATCAATTCTGAAACACTCATTATATACGGGGCCTTAGAAACTGGAGTGGCTCCAGGAACCAATTCTATATTGAACTCAAGGTTCCTTTTGGGGGAAAGTCCCAAAATTTCTTCCAGAAAGACGTCTTTAAATTCCTAGACATCAGGTATCTGTTCTAGGGAAACTATCTTTTCCTTAGAATTGGCATAGCCCACTTGAACAACATAAATTTGACAACCTTTATGAATACATTTTCCTAACTGATGGGCAGAAATGGGATGAAACTTAACTTCTGTTCTAACACCTTGAATTTATTTTCTCATACCTTCATCAGTAAGAAAATTAATCATTTTATCTTTGCAATTCACCAAGGTCGAATTTTGCTCCAACCAGTCCATGCCAATTAGTACGTGATAGGAGCCTAGTTGTAGCATATTTAAATTGGCCTTAAACTGCTGCCCCACTACATTTATGATGAAATCCTCTACTTTTGCAATTACTTGTCATTTGGCTCCTGTGGCTAATTGTACTAGCCAAGGATTCTTGAATTTTACCCTTTACATATGACATAAATCAACTATTTTTGGATTGATATAACTTAGGCTTCCACCAGCATTTATTGAAATGGAAATGGGATGGTTAAGTATTTTACCTTCAAGTTCTACCACCGCTGGTTGGTACTCTACTTGATGATCTTCTAATGTTATGTTGATTCTCGGTATGCTTCTTGCCACATCACCAATAGTAGAGGCCTCTTGAATATTTGCAACTGGTTCAACTCAAGTATGATGAGGACAATTTTTATAATAGTGGGGTTCCCCACAACCCCAACACTGTAAATGGGACTTTTTAGATTGAATGGATTCCGATTTGCTAGAGGCTTCATTCCGTTTTACTTTAGGCCAAGATCTAAATTTATGTTGACCTCTAGCTGGGGTTCCACTTAACATTTTCCGGTTGATATTCTTTGAGCCCACTGCCCTTGCATTCTCACTAACTGGAAAGTTTTTTTGCCCATTTTTAGTTGCCCAATTCTTATTATTATCACCTTTTTGCCTCATTTATTGGTAATAGATTCGATATTTTCGAATGGATTCATCCATCATCTTAGGATTATCAAATTCCAGTATTTCCTTCATGTAAGCATGTAAACTACTGGTAAACCGTTGTACTTCAGCTTTCTCCTCGCGAATATAGGGGTCATATCTTAACATAAAGGTGAACTTAGTTATGAATTCATCCATGGATTGCTATCCTAAATTCAGATCATGAAATTTTTTGTCCTTTTCTTCATAAGATTGCTTTGTTAAATATTTATCCTTGAAGTGCTTTTGAAACTATTCCCAGGTAACTTCTTGTTCTTCTATTCCTCCAATCGTTTTAACTTCCTCCCACCATAGGGTGGCTTTAACTTGTAGCTGATATATTGCCAACCTTGCTTTTAGATTTTCATCATATTCATATATTTGAAAGCATTTGTTCATATTTATTAACCATGCTTCCACTGCTTCCTCAACCTCTCCATCATAACTCGGGGATTTAATTTTTTTGAACTCCCCTTGTAATTCAGTTTTCTGTCTTTTCCCCTTTAACCCCGTAAACATTATCAGATTCTTCTTCATTACCATTTTGACTCCCTTCTCATTTTGGGTTCTCTTCTCACTGCCGGTGTAACCTCCGTTCATTCCCTTCATCCTGACTAGGATTCGGGTTCCTTTCGTTCTGTCGGTCTGATAGGCTCTTCATAATTTTCTCTTGTTCCAAACGTAACCTTTCATTGTCTACCCTTAAATTCATCATTTCCTCTTATAGTTGCTGGATGGTTTCTAGCAATGCAACATTTTTGTTCTGGTTTTCTCTGTCCAACTGAACCCACACTTCCGAGTTGTTTCCTAGCATAGGTATTGATCCCCCATGTGGATTGCTCCCTGCTCCTTGTCTCATGGTACTTAGTTCTTTCTCTATGTATCATTATGAAATTTGTCAGTCTAACTTAAACCATTCAAGCCTCAATGTTGCAACTTAGGCTCTGATACCACTTGTTACATCTACCTGCCCCTTAACATGAAAAAAAAATTACTGGCCATTATGTAATACACATATTTGATCCCATGGTAGACTCTTACCATTACCATATTTTAATTTTAAAAATAAAAATAAATAATACACAATATAACAATAACCATATTACCATCAATTAAATTATGGAGCATGCTACAAGTTGGGTCTAAGGTTCTATTAACATAATAATGCAGGCATTCATTTCACTGTACAGTCTATAGTCAGGAGTGTACTCCGGCTACAATAATTTCTTTTCCATTTAATTGACCTGCTAGCCAACATTTAATCTTGTCAGCTGCCTAGGTACCAAGGTCCTACACGCACCATGTAGATTTAACATCATCGTTCGATCCAAACCCTCTGCATCTGATAGTCTCCATTGATTGTAGGGCTTATGGATAGCTATTTTGTGCTAGACTCACCTCCATGGCTCATTTGTTCAATGCGTTTTTGGGCATTATGGGATTGCGAAACCCTGATTCTACCAAACTCGCCTCCTACGTGGCTGATTTCCTTCCTTGGTCACTATTCTAATTATAAGTAACTACCACTGTCGTTACCTTCTACAACTCACATACCTTTCCAAAGTCTATTTCCCCAGTTTGCAGGTGAGTCAAATTTTGATGGCTATCAGATTCTTTTTTTATAAAACAGGGTTTTGGGTAACAACACAAAGGTTAATTTGATGTTCTCTTTGTCTTTGCCTACAGATATTAGGTTTGGCTTTTAAACTGGGGTTTTTTGAGTCACGAAGGTAGCACTGGACTTTTGTTCATACAGGTAGTGCATTAGTATTCTCCAGAGTTTCCAGCGATCTCTATAGTTGTTCTGGCTAAGCTTTTGTCTTGCTGTCAATTACAGAGTTGCCCATGCTCCTTCCTCTGGCCGCAAACTCGCATGGCGACAGAAAGAATCCCAGAGGCTAGGTCCAAATTGGAATAGTTTCCTTAGATAACTATCATGTGAATTGAGAAGTCCTTCAATCTTAACTCTCAGTTGTTTTACCAGCTATGTATTTATGAATAACATGTTTATAATTGTGCCTTAAGAAATTCTTAACTAAGTTAATGTACTCTCTGGTTATTTCGTGTTTAGTAAAACCCTTCTTGGGTTCCTCTTGCTATGTAGACAGAGCTCCAACAAGGTAATAACCCCATTCTCTTGATTTATGCTAAATGCTACAACCTGCAATGGATATTTTCTTCAAATTCTAGAGACATTGTACATGTTATCTTTTGATAATTTACTATGGGTTAAATTAGTTATAGTTGCAAACTTCCTTTATAATTTTCTTCGTTTTCAAGTATAATAGTTTCTTTAATGATTTTTCATGTGAAGGATTATTTCCTCCTGAAATTTCACAATCCTTAGGAGGGTTTTCCTTGAAATACTTATCTTTGTCTGAACAATGGACTATTTATAGCAAATCTCAATCATTAACTATAGAGACGCTTAAAGTGTTTATGAATGCTTCCATGTATAATTTTTATTTGTTAGGAAGATAATCCCTCACCTAGAACTACTTCTTGGTTGTCACGGAAGAGACAAGGTAAATTGAGGACAAGGGTTTTTCGTTCCAACCTACAATTCTGTGTATTTGTTAATTGATTCGATTAAAGGTTTTGGCGACCCTTCACATCAAGTATTATTAATTAAAATTTCCTTGTTTTCACATTTGTTTAATCAAAGATTACGCATTCACTCTTTGAATCTCATCCTTCTAATTGTTGCGTAAAAGGGTTGGTTCCTAAAGGTGATCAGAACTTACTTGCTATACCTCCATTCACAACGTTAGGTCACGACTTATAGCCTGACGAATGCAAGGTACTTGCAATATAGTTGACATACATTGTTATTTGTTTGATAGCGTAGTTTTTGATAACTGACATACATGTCCTCAATTTTAATTCTAACTGGGTTGGCAATGTTCGAAAATGATCTGTTGAAAGTTTTGAATTATTTTCTAATAACAATATAGACACTATACTGCTCCTCTACTTCTTAAGGTTGCACCACTTTCTACGTTACTGAAAGTATGAGTTGTACTCATGCTGACATTATTAGATGTAAATATAGCCTTCGTTATTCATCTTCTTTTTGCTTTGGAAAGATAACACAGAATCTATAGAATCTCAAAACACAAAATCTACAGATGTTTCAATTTTCATGCACAACACAAAATTTATAGAAGTTTATTTTCTTCATTCATAACACATAATTTACAGAAGTTTCTTTTCTTCCTTCACAGCTCAGAATTTACAGAGGTTACATTTCTTCTTAAATCTATTCAACAATAGAGCATTCCTAATGGTATTCATTTCAATAATAACCAAATGATGATATTCTGAGAAGTTAATACTTATCAATTGTGTGAGGATCTCAAAATTTACGGATAGTTTCCCACCACCTATCCTTGAGGAAATGGCAATTACATCCAAGGCCTTCCCCCGTGCTTCTCTATTCTAGAACAATGTTCTTCACAATAGTTTGCAAAATTCACTGGCCTCAAGACTTGATTCAGTCCAACCTAGAATTTCTTCACAGAAGTGTCCCACTCGTTCATGCCCAGCTCTAGAATCACCCCCCTTGGCAGCCTCCTGCCTTCTTCCTCCCTCCCTCCCTCTCTGTTGGGTTTCCCACATCCCCAACAAGAAAAGGAAGGAGTAACTACTTAACTGTTAATTGTCGGTAAAAAGAGAGTTACTTGGGCCCTTTCTGTAAATTCTAGGACCTTGTTTAAATACTCATTATCTCTTTTATTATTTATTCAACTTCAGCCACTATTTTTTACTACGTAATTACCTAATTCATACAAAAGTAAATATTAAATATTTACAATAACCTGGGGTGTCACAACATCATTTCATTGCTCAAAGCACTGATTGCATCTTTAAATCCGTCATCGCTTGTACTTCCATTGATCAAACTTTGATTGTCCTTGCTCCATCCTCTTACTATTATTTCTGTTTACAGGTGTATTATTTGCTTATTCCAATAACAATGGCAAATCTAACTACCATCCTCAGTGAAGGTAACAATGCTTCCTCCACAGCCTCCTCTTTTGCCTCAACTTTTTTGTCTGGTTACCGGGTGTTCCTAAACCATTGGGGTTCGACGTAAACAAACATCTTCGCTAGCCATATATAGATGGGTGTTATCCTCCAGTGATTTTGATGGATTAGATGCCAGTGGGTCTGAGTGTCTCAAGCCCTAGGGTAAGGCTGTAAAAAAGCATCTTCGCTAGCCATCTATAGACGGGTGCTATCCTCTGGCGATTTTGACGAATTAGATGCTCGTGGGTCTAAGTGTCTCAAGCCACAAGGCAAGCCTGAAGTTTCACAGACAACATGACAAATAAAAAAAAATGCATCAATGAAAATAAAAATTGATTAAAAATTCTAAATAAGATTTAGAATCATTAAATTTTTTCAAAAAAATACTTAATTTATATAAATTTAATAATTTAAACATATTATTAAAATATATTTTTGAATTCCAATACAAATGATTAAAATATATACCTAAAAGTATATATATATATATATATATGATCTTGTTCTTCTCGCAAGGTGCCCATTTGATCTTGATAATCAGCTTATACTTCTTAAGGATTTCTAATCTACCATGAGGATGATTGTTAACACCGACAAAACAAAAGTTATGATTATCAAATCTAAGAAGGACACTTACCCTAATTTTATGTATGACAATAGTAACTTGGAGGAAGTGTCTTCCTACAAGTACCTAGGAATTGATATTCATCACAAGCTCAATTGGAACTATAGCATTGAAAAAAGTATTAATGGGGGATGGAAAACTTATTTTGGTCCTGAAAATAATTGTAAAATGACAAACCTCGTAATGTGGGATAGAAAGAAGTTCCTCTTTGAAACTTTAGTCACTCCGGTTACCTTATATGGATGTGCTGTTTGGGGGTGTAGCATCTCTAGAGAATCATGGAGAAAGATTGAGCAAATTTAGAAGGATTTTATAATGTATAACCTCAAAATTAAAAGCAACACACCCTATCCTATTTTCCTTATAGAAATGGGTCTTCCCCTATCGAGAGCCTGGCTATGACTAGGCTTCTATTGTAGAAGCACAAACTCAATAACATAGGAGACCATAGACTTCCTAAGCTATCTTTAAATTCCAGCCAAAACCACCTAAGGCTCAAATGAGGTTGGTATAAGACACAAGGCCCTGGTTAAACCATTGGGAGATCGACGCGAATGTTGCATTGAAAAACATAAATAAGATTTAAAATATTGTTACTTTTAAGTTCAAAGAAAAAATGTGGTGTGAGAAAGATTTAGCAGCTAAAAGAAAATTAAGATATTATAAGGAGGTCATCAACCCCACCCTAGAAGATCAAAAGTATCTCTCTATTTTAACTAGCTCAAAGAAGAAAATTAATATAGCCAAGATTAGAACGAACTCTCATGAGCTCCATAGTGAAATGGGTCGTTGGGTAGTTCCTAAACACCATGGATGGAAAGGTTCTGCCATCTCTGTGAGAATACAAACATCGAGCATGAAAATCACTTTCTCTTAGAGTGCCCCGCGTACAACCACATTAGATCTCAGTTTCAAAATCTTTGTTGCAATATTGACCTGCCTAGCCTCGTGAGGCTTCTCTCCAACCTTTCTGAGCATAGAAATAAAATCTTAAATCAAACTAAATAATTCGTTTCTTTAGGTCCGATAAACTAAAATTTGATCTCAATGGACGTTAGCCACCGTCATCATTATCATAAAAAACATTTAAATTATTTATTTATTTTTTCTTTTACTTTAATTGGTAGGAAATAAAATAATGGAAATTAAAATTAAAACATAAATTAATAACCATTAAAATAAATTAATTTCATTATCCAATCCATCAACAAATTTGAGTGAGCCCTACGCAAGGTTGAATTTTTCTTAGAAAGTTTCGCGGTTCCGGTAATCACGACACGGTATCCATTTCAATTAAATTTGTTAAAAATAATATCTTCACTTCAAAGAAAAAACCTAAATTAAAATTGAAGGTGAAAATAAGAAATTAATTAATAACTGTTAAAATTAATTAATTTCATTATCCAATCCATAAACAAATTCGAGCGAGCCCTATGCAACGCTGAAATTTTCTTTCAAAGTTTCGCGGTTCCAGTAATCCATTTAAAAATAAAATCTTTATTTTAACCTGGTTTAAAGGTTTTGGAAAAAAACAAAACAAAGAACTAAATTAAAATAAAAGTAAAAAATAAATTGATAATTATTAAAATTAGTATAATTATATTTGTCAATTTGGTTGATATATATCAATAGGTATATATGAAATTCATCTACAATTACATTTATCAATATGATTGTTATATACAGATGGATATATATCCACTACTCACCACGTTAATAATTATTACATGTATTTTGTTAAAGACTAACTATTTCTCATTATTAATAACTATATAAATAATAATAGCCATATTATTTTTTATTTATATAATTATATCTATTATATTAACATTATTCTGTAGGTTAATATAATATTGATTATTATATAAAATTTTGCTAATATAGTATACTTCACATATAACATAATAATATCATTGAGTTATTAATAATAATATGTATTTATCTCTACCATTATGTCATTATCAATAATTATTATATATTTATTGATATAATTGTCAATATATTTTATATATTTACTTGAAGTATACTAATAATATTAACTATATATAAAATATACATTAAACTAAAATATATTATTTAGAAAAACAAATTATATATATATATAACAATTTGATATAATACAATAATATAATATAATAGTGACATCATAATATAGTAATATATATAAAAATATTTTATACAATAATATATTATTTAATAATATAATATGTAATAATAATATATTACACAATTTAAATTCTAGGGTTTATTAATTCCTTGTGTTTTAAATATTGATCCCAAGGTATTAATAATTCCAAGAATTAATACTTTAAACCCAATGCATTAATAAACCAAAAAGATTAAATTATAAACCCAATGAATTAGTAAATCCAAGAAATAAATATTATAAACCTAAAAGATCAATAAACCCAAGGAATCAATATTAAAAACACACGGGATTAATAAACTTTAACAAAACATTTTATACCCAAGCGATCAATAAACCCTAGGAATTAATATTTGAAACTCAAGAGATTATTAATATTATAAACTCAATGGTTTAAATTATAAATCCAAGGGACTAATAAACCCAAAAGTTTAATATTATAAAACCAAGGAATTAGTAAGCCCAAGGAATAAATATTATAATCCTAAGCGATCAACAAACTCAAATGATCAATATTAACAAAACAAGGGATTTACGAACCCAAAAATTATTATTTTAAACCCAAGGGATTGATAAACCCATAGGATTATTAACATTATAAACTCAAGGGATTAATAAACTTTAGGGATGGTTAATATTATAAACCCAATTAATGGTATAAATCTAATATTGGCCATAAAATTAATATTCATATTCATAAATATATAATAATAAAAATAATAATAACATTAAAAAGTAACCATTATAACAAAATTATTATTATTATAATTAACAAATATTATTAATTTATGTTAATAATTAATTATAATGGATAAATTATTAATATTATAATCATTTTAAAATAATTATTGTTATTACTCATTATTTATTATTATTATTATTATTATTTTAATATTACCTAAGCACCCACGGGGGATTTGAACCAGTGACCTATCACAAGGAGTGCTTTAACAAGGCACCCATTCACCATCAATCCAAATCCCAATGGGCATTATTATTATTTAATTATTAATTAATTAATATTAATATTTTTGTTTATATTAATTATTGTTAATTAATTAAACTCGAACAATTTATATTAAACCCAAAGATTAATATTATAAACTCTATGAATAATATTAAACCTTAGGAGATGTTAGGGTAAGAAATGGGTAAGTAGAAGTTGAGTTACCAAGGAGGTGAGAGCGGGATACAAATTTGATCTAAGGTTTCGCTTCAGGGTTTGTGTAGCTGGTTACCATGGTGGGGCGAGGAGGAGGAAGTTCTTCTCCCTCCTACGGTCAAGTAGTTGCAGACAGAAGCAAGGGAGTTGGTTCCCATCGCTTCAAGAAACCAGCGGAGGTGGAAACAGAGATTACGAATAATGAAAAATCGGAAACCATCAGACGTGAAGAACAAGAAGAGAACCATGAGGAACCTAGTAAGGATAAGAGGACAGAGGGTCACAATCTGAAATTTGCTCCCATGAAAACATCAGAGGCATGTAAACCCAAGCGACCACTATTCCTCGAGTCGTTTTAAGTGACCCGGCGCTATAGGTGCATAGAGAACACATGGCGGAATATGCTATAATCTATAAATTTATGGGGATCTAGCCGGCGGAGAAGGCTTTGCAAGCATGGATAAGGAACCACTGGAAACCAAAGGGGAAAATTGACCTTCAGCTTGGGTCCAAGGGCTTCTTCATGGCGGTGTTCACAAGCCTAGAGGACAAAGATAGAGTGTTCGAAGGAGGACCTTATTTTTACGCGTCTGCAGGCCTTTACATGTGACCATGGGTAATGAACTTTGTCCCAGAACAAGAGACTTTCACCTCGATACTGGTATGGATAAGACTCCACTCCCTTCCTTTAGATTATTGGCTATCGGAATCTCTAAAGGCTACCGGTAACAAGCTAGGGAATTTTATAAAAATATCAGATACTACTCTAAGAGGCAAATACACTTCTTTTGCCCGGATATGTGTGGAAATGGACTTATCTGGGGAACTTCTGGATGCAATCATTTTGGAAGTGTATGACGAGGAATGGGTGCAAACGATAGACTATGAACACGTCCCATTCAGGTGTGATAAGTGCCATGAACACGGGCACCTATACAAGGACTTCCCTTTGAACAAGCGGGAGAGCAACATGAAAGCCACTACAAGCAAGGATCCCGAAGGCTTTACTAAGGTAGGGGGTAAAGGGAAAGGAGGTAAGAGGTACCAAAAGAAAAGTACTGAAGACGGATAACCGAACCAAAATAGTTTCAAGATATTAGAAGAAGAAGTCAAAAACAATGGGACAAACTAGGAATCAAAGAAAATTCACAATGAGAAGGAAGGGGATGCTAACATGGAGGATATACCAGAAAACAAAAAACAAACAGATGATTTGTTGAATATGATGGAGCTTAGCAGGGACCACGAGATGACTCCAAGTGAGGCAAGAACGAAAGACCATGAACTGCAGGAGATTCTAGAGAGGGAGAATTTAGATCTAGAAAATTTTCTGGAGTAGGGAATCACTAAAGGGGTTGACTCTCTGCCAAAAACAGAGTTTGACAGGGTTCAACAACTCTTCCTCTGGAGATCATAAATAAAGTACTCTGGAGTCAAAAGAAACCATGACAGCCAGGAGAATAGGGCAGTGAAAACGATGGAGGATACACCGATGCTTTCTTCAAAGAACTCGGGTAGGAAAAGAGGAAGGAAAAAACAGAATGAGTTGTTGTCCGAATGTGGGAAACTTATGATTAACTCAGGTAAGATGAAGGATCTTACCAGTTACTCCTTTACAAACCTTTCTTAATGAAGCTTACAACCTAGAACATTAGGGGTCTAGGAAGTAAAAGGAAACAAAGAAATCTTAGCAGTCGAATAAAAGAAGAAAAATCAGATATGATTTTTATTTAGGAAACAAAATGTTCGATGGAAAAGATCAGAGAGATACATAACAAATGGTTAATCAAGTATGAGTATCTAGAGGTAAAAGCAGATAACTCAGCGGGGGGATTCTCACTCTATGGGATCCTCAAAAACTTGGAATCTTGGATGCTGAAGCTTCTAGCCATTATCTATCGATGGTGATTCAATCTTTGGGGGAGAAGGACATCTACATGATCACTAATGTCTATGGCCCTCAAAAAATAGAAGACAAACTAAAGCTTCTCACATCCCATGAGGAACTGAGGGAGAGCCATCCTAATATGCCCTAGATTTTGGTAGGGGATTTCAATCTGATCAGATCTCTTACAGAAAAAAAGGAGGTACAAGGAAACTAGGCAGGGACTCCATTGCCTTCCATAACTTCATGAATAACACAGGGCTAGTGGACATAGAAACAACAAATGGCATTTTTACTTGGAATAATAAGAGAGGAGGAGCTTCTCAAGTTTCCTCTAAATTAGACAGATTCATAATCTTAGAGGAATTCCTTATCACATGCCTTGATATGTAAGCTTTAATCCTTCCTTTCGAAGGCTCAGACCATTGGCTTGTCCAGATGGAAGCTACTTTTATGGGTACACCAAGGAACAAACCCTTTAGGTTTGAAAATATCTAGCGCTCTCACCCTGACTTCACCAGCAATATTGACATATGGTGGGTGGAAGATAGGCCCATTCAAGGCACTAAAATGTTCATACTACAGTAGAGACTCAAGCACATCAAATCTAGGCTTAAATATTGGAATAAACAAGAGTTTGGCAATATTTTTAAAGCTCTTGGCCTTGATGGTTATCAATGAGATGCAAAATGGGAAAGCTCTTGGCCTTGATGGTTTCAATGTGGATTTCTTCAAAGCTTGTTGAAAAATAGTTAAACAAGATATCCTTGAGGTTGTGGAAGACCCTAGAAGATCCAAAACTATTTTGAAAGCTCTCAATGCGTCTTTCATAGCTTTGATTCCAAAGAAGGAAAAGGCTATGACACCGGACAGATTCAGATCCATAGCCTTATGTAATGCGGTATAAAAATTTATCTCTAAAGTGATTGCAACAGACTAAAGCCTCTTCTTCCTGCTCTCGTTTCAAAGGAGCAAACTAGTTTTGTGGAAGGAAGACAGATTCTCAACAACATCATACAAGCACATGAGGTGGTACACTCTCTTAAGAGCAAGAAGCAAGTTGGTATGATAATGCAACTGGACCTAGCGAAAGCTTATGATAAGCTAAGTTGGGCGTACATCAAGGAAGTGCTAAGAGCTTATGGATTTGACCACAACTAGATAAGATGGGTTATGGCCCTTGTATCCTCGGTTAGTTTCTCAATTCTTCTTAATGGATCTCCCTCTAGAACCTTTATACCTTCTAGGGGTCTCAGACAAGGGGATCCGCTCTCCCCCTTCCTCTTTGTTCTCATGATGGAAGGACTAGGAAGAGCAATCAAAATGGCAAATGGTGAAGGAAGAATCCAGGGTCTAAAACTTACCCTAGATGGGGATGCCTCTACTCATCAACAATTTGTGGATGATACAATGCTGCAGGGCATTCCTACAGTCAAAGAAGCTAGAGCATTCAAACAAATCCTGAACGACTTTGCTTTAGCAGCTAGTATAGAGGTAAGCCTTGACAAATGAAAGGTTTTTTTTTTTAATACTAACATTGCTATTCATAGGAACCTCACTAGAATTCTAGGGTTTCAAAGGGCTCAGTTACCTTCCAAGTACCTTGGAATGCCTCTTACTGACAAACCTCTGAGTAAGGGAGTGTGGGAACCGGTCACCAATAAACTTCAGGATAAAGTCAGGAAATGGACCTGTAGGTCTTTGAACTTGGTGGGGTGTCTTGTGCTTACAAAGGCTGTTCTACAGGCTATACCCATTTTCATGTTTTCAGCTCTCCCTGCTCCCAAAGGTGTTATACAACAAATCAGGAGTATTCAACGAGATTTTCTTTGGGGCAAAGGGGAAGAGAAAAAGAAGTGGGCGTTGGTAGCTTGGGACAAGCTCTGCAAACCTAAGGCCCATGGAGGTTTGGGGCTTCATGACCTTGAAATCCTCAGCAGAGTTTCAGGAGAAAAACTTTGGTGGAGGTGGCTAAAGGAATTGACAACCCCTTGGGCAAAGCTTTGGAAGCAGAAATATGCAAATAATTGGTAGGAGAGGGATCATATCAGAATGTCAGGGCTCATCAAGGGCTCCCACATTTGGAACCTTTCTTGGGAGAATAGAGGCATTGTCCAACATCATAGTTTCTGGGAGATTAGAGCTGGGAACCTTGCACAGTTTTGGGAGGATAACTGGTAGCAGGAACCAAATTTGTTTAGAGAAGAACTATCCACTCTAAAAAATGACACTGATAACAAAGGTCTAATCATGGTAAGTGACTTCTAGGATCAGGTAAGGGACAATGGCAAATGGCGAATGTGGAAGAATCTTGGTTACAGTGAAGAGAGTCCTTTGAAAGCACATGTAGATTCCCTGGCTCTAGAATTGGAGAAGAGGAAGATCTTAGTGTCTTCCTTGTCTGACCAACTAAGATGGGGCAGAAACACCAAAGGCACCTTTAACCTCAAATAAGCTAAACGCATGGCCCTAGGTTTTGATTATCCAAACCCTGACCAAGTTTGGAATAACCTTTGGAGGAACCCACAATGGATGAAAGTCAAGTTATTTATGTGGTTAATTCACCAAAAGAGGATTCTCAGTTGGGAGAATCTTCTGAAAAGGGGATTTGTTGGCCCATCCAAATGACATCTATGTGGACTATAGGAAGAAATGATGGAGCATTTACAAAACCACTGCCCCTTCACCTCTACCTTGTGGGATTGACCGGCCTCAGTCTTCAGGAAAACTGATAGAGACAGACTCAACATCACCAACACATTAAAGAATTGGAGGAAAGACTTCTCAGGTAAAGAAATAATTAACAAGGCTTAGACTTTTGTTCCAGGCTTTATTATCTGGGATGTCTGGAAAGAACGCAATGGCAGGATTTTCAAGAACAAAATTGGTTCGACCCAGAATATCATTGGCCAAATTCTACGACAGATCAAAGATACAGTAGGAGCCCTTATGTGGAAAATTCCTGAGGACCCCCCTTCGGCCCAGGAGGCTCGCATTCTGAGGCAGTTGGGTCTCCATTCTCTGGTTCCCCTTGGCACTATTAAGGGTGTGAGTAAAACAACTGCTGGTAAAGATATCTGGCAGCCTCCTCCTCATGGTTTTTTGAAAATAAATATAGATGGGACCTCTAAGAGCAACCCAGGGATGGATGGATTTGGAGGTGTCATAAGAGCTTAGCAGGGAAGCATAAAGGATATCTTCCACAGTAATTTGGGGACTACCACTAATAACATGGAGGAGCTCATGGCCTTAGAACAGTGCCTCGAAATCCTGATTTAGTTAAATTTACATAATGCCATCATTGAAGTTGACTCAGAATTGGTCATTAATGCAGCCAAGAAAATGTGCAATGAAACGACACCTGGAAAAGTGTCAAAACATTAGAGGCTCTCGAAGGTCTTTTAGCGTATTCACTCCCACTTGCGAACCCTAAGAATAGTCGATTTTGTTCATGTGCGAAGAAAAACCAATATGTTAGCTGATTGTATGGCGAATGAAGGCGTGATATGAAAGGAGATTTATATCTGGTATGACTGGGAGTCTATACCCTCTGGTAAACTGAGGGAAGATTGTCATGAACAGGTGGCCAAAGATATAGAGTACTTCTAGATCATGAATAATGAGCAGGAGGAAGACTAGTGGGAGTGGGAAAGAGCAGAAGTCCTAAGCCTGGTTGAAGTGCTGGAGTGAATCCTAACCATAGATCCCATAGTTAATGCTTACGCTATAGCATAAACAACGTGCTTGGAGGGAGTGGAGGATGGGATAAGCAATGTGCCTATTGATGGGCCACAAACCATAGACTCTATTGGCCTTCGATATCGAATGGATATCAGGCTTCAAATTGATCGGAAGTTAAGGGGTTGAGAGGACCTGATATATTTTTAGACCAATGTTTTAATATATATCGGGTCCATAAAAGTGGGTAAATACCATGTAAGTTTCTGCAGCAATGACTTGTGGACCGTCAGATCAAATGGGTTTTGATCAACGGTGTAGAATCATCGTGCAACTCGGTTGATCAGAGTGATTATCTACCATCTTATTGAAGAAAAGATAGATGGTGGATCTCGGTGGATTGGAGAAATTTTCAGCCGTCCGATGGAAAGTTTGATCGATGGTGGGGTTTGAGGGTTAAGTTTTGGGGAGTTTGAGCAATAAGATTTGAAGGAGAAGAATTGCAGAGAGTTCGGTAGTTTGTTCTTTTAGGTTTTTCCCAGGGGCCTTTGGTGGGTATGATTGTAAGGTTATGGGTTCAGATGTCCCGGTTGTATGTTTGATCTTATACTGGTCTATCTTTTGTTGGTCTTTACACTTGTAAAGACGTGTACCATATTTAATATTTATTCGGTTAATTGAAGGATCAACTCTTACTTGACCAAAAAAGAATATTACACCCTAGGAATATGAACCCTTAGATTAAAAACCTAAGGAATTGATATTATAAACCCATGGGAATAATAAAATCAATGGATTAATACTAAAAACCTAAGGGATTATAAACCTTGGGGAATAATAATTTTTTTTAATAAGAATGAGTATATTTTTTATTTAAATATGGTGTGCCTGTTCACAAACAAAACTGGGAATTTACATTGTGATTTCCAACCTTTAAGGACAAGTGATACATCATTTGCTTTGCATACCCACTATCCAATTGTTCTCTGTAGTGCATACAAAATTCCCATTCACAAATATCTTATCACTATAAATTCTACAAAATTGAAGCAACATAAATTTGCATTTACATTTTGTCATTTCAAAACCAAGTTAGAACAGAAAAGACTAAAAGTATAAAATTCCAAAGGCGTTGGACTGTTCAGGTCCATCCTGGTGGAGACTACTTTGGCGTTCTTGTATAGGTCCTGATCAGTGGAGTTCTCCTCGTTGTTCTTGCTGATATCTACCACCGTGAGTTTCAGTTGCTCAATATGTTGATACAATCCTTCTGCTTCATCCTCCATCTGATGGATTTGGTCCCTCTTCTCCAGCTGTGTCTCCTGCATTGTGAGATTATCTTGATGTTGAAAGTACATGTTGCACTGCAAAGCTGCCAAGCCTTCTATAAATTCCAAGTGCTCCTGCTCGCAAGTGGTGCAGGTTGGCTGAATTCTCCTTTCAACCCGATGACTTCCAACACCCTATCATCCTGACCTCAGCCTGCGACTCCCCCAAGAGGTTGACCACGGATTTATTTTTTCACTCTTCCCTCTCGTATCCATCTTCTAGCATCCCAGAATGTTGTAATTATTTATGTTCCCCCCACTCAAGTCTAGGATGTCCTTGATCCACCAGTCCGCCTTATGGGCTAGCCACGTCACCCTAAGGATATGTCCGAATACCTCCTCACAGACCAGAAGAGTAGAAGCCTTCTCACCAACTACAGACTCAGATTTGACCGATATCAACCAAACTTCCCAATTCAGTGGAATAACATTTCCAGCCCCATCAATTGCATCATGCCGTCAATTACACTTAGGTCCACTGCACCACAATGCTTCTCCTTTGGAATCACTGCTTCAGGGTCTTATCCCTGGACACCCTCCCAGACATGAAGCTTGAGAAGTTTCACATCAACTGAAATATCAAAGACTATCGAATTTTGACAGCACTCCCTCTACGGGTCGACTTCCAAACTTTTCCTTGGGGTCTGGTCCAAAGTCCCCTCCCAGTTCAACATAATAACAATTCCCAACATTGCGCTACCTCTCAGACCAATCACCGCACTTAGACCTGCAAACCCCTGTAGCTTCCCACTCAAAAGTTCTGACTCACTGGGCTCCCTAGGATTCTTCCCAGTAATCCAGTGCACACTACAAATTCTCAACGACCTTAGCTTCAGCCTCAAGACCTGCATAGAGGCCACCAGAGTAGGGAGGAGTATTAACCCATGCAAGCTTCTATGACCATTGTTCCTTATATAGTAGTAACAATGTCGTGATATGTTGTAGTACCTGTTGAGGAAATTGATGGGGCTATGATCCCAATGATCTTCTATTAATTCACAGCCTTTCACCTTAATTTCCTAGTAGTGATCCTTGTCCTTCATTCTCCTTCTGAATTTCCTCCCATGAGTGTTCATAATCGATCTGTGTTCAGGAAATAAATGTTGTTCCTCTCTCCCCTTATCCTGCACAAATAACCAGGGAGAAGGAAATGAAAACATACCAAGAGATCGTTGTTATTAATAAAGATAGTACTTGTGTGACGATAACATACACGATGCGGGTGGAAGCATAGGACACACCTGCCACGAGGCTCCTGAACAAGCTAGGGAACATGAGGAGATACTCTGCGGGTCCCAAGTGGCAGGGGTGTGTGGAGGAAAGGAAGGGGAACATGACGGAAGAGAGGGGAGACGAGACAGAACATAAGAGGGGCACAATCGAGGAAAAGAAAGGGGAATAATAGAGTGAAGGGGATGTGAAGGATATATAGGGGAGAGGGGAGAAAAGGGAGGGGGAGGGAAGAGGCAGGGGAAGGGGAGGGAAGAGGCAGGGGAAGGGGAGGGATAAGGGGCAGGAGGGCATACCATGGAGTCAACCCAATAAGTTTATAATTAAATTCCCTAATTCTAAGGATTTTTATTGCCCAAGCAAGGCTTAGAGCAACCTCCATGATCCATGAATTGTAAGTCATTAACTAATTTATGGGATACTCGTTGTGCCCATGACATCATTCACCACACTCCTTTCTTCAATAAACTGGCAAGAAATGTTAGCTTTCTTGTCAGCTTCTTGATTATTTCCTCTTAGAATATGGAAGAAGGTCACTGAATCGAAGGATGGGATAATCCCTAGGGATCTCTTGATAGTTTGGTTTAATAATGTGTTTTTTGTAGATGAGGCATAATTCATATACCATATTATAATCATGGAGTCTCCCATCACTTGTAGTGTTTTTATTCCTTTCTTTTGATTCTAGGTGAGGCCTATAAACAATCCATGTGCTTCAGCTTGATTGTTTGTCTTCCATCCAAGTCCCTAAGCATATCTATCTTCAACGATTCCTTCGGGATTAAGGAGAACCCTCCCCCTCCTGACACCCCATAGGGGAATAATATTACATCCAAGGGATTAATATTATAAATTCGAGTTATATAAATCCCAAGGTAAATATTGTAAACCCTAGAATTATCATGGTTGACCATGGTTTATTTTCATATTGAGACAATTTATGTGAAAATGCAATGTTGCAATATGGTTGACCATGGTTAACCATGATTGATTTCCATATGCACAAAATCTTTGTCATAATGCAATGTTGGACCATGGCTGATTTTCATAATGAGAAAACCTTTGTCACAATGTGGCGTTGGACCATGATTTTAAACCAAAGGGATTCATATTAGACCCAAGGATTAATATTGTAAACCCTGTGAATAATATTAAACCTTAGGAATAAGAACCCTTAGATTACTAAACATGTGGTATTGATATTATAAAACCAAGGGAATAATTATAAACCAAAGGGATTAATACTAAAAATCCAAGGGGTTGCACCATGGCTCACCATGATTGATTTTCATATGCAGACAATCTTTGTCACAATGCGACGTTGGACCATGGTTGATTTTCATATTGAGAAAATATTTGTCACAATGTGACATTAGACCATGGTTGACCATGATTATAAACCAAGGGGAATTATATTAGACCCAAGGATTAATATTATAAACCCTATGAATACACCCTATTAAATCAGAGGTATATAAACCCTACGATAAATATTGTAAACCCTAGAATTAATATGGTTGACCATGGCTGACCATGATTTATTTTCATATGCACAAATTTTTTGTCATAATGCAACGTTGGACCATGGTTGATTTTCATATTGAGAAAATATTTGTCATAATGTGACATTGGACATTGATTGACCATGATTTTAAACCAAAGGGATTCATATTAGACCCAATGATTGATATTATAAACCCTATGAATAATATTAAACCATAGGAATAAGAACCCTTAGATTAATAAACATAAGGTATTGATATTATAAAACTAAGGGAATAATAAACCAAAGTGATTGATGTTGAGAATGCGACAAGATGATGAAGCTTAGTGAAAAGAAGTTGCCTTCACTAAGTGGGCCCGCTGGGAAAGTTTTGGCGCAAAGTCTATTTTTAGACATATGGATCATGGTCTATGAGTTGCAGGATGTTGTTTATGGATGATTGGTCATGTTGGTAAAAATAGATGGATTTCTATTTTTAGACAACAATGGATGTACTGCCAGTCTAAATATAGAACAGTCGAATATTATTAGCCCTTAATAATATTTGGACTATAAACATTATCTTATTCTCTTGGAGCACTTCAGTTTGAGCTACGGATGTGGCACATGCAACTGGCTAAAGGAAATACGTGGTTCCTTTGGGTTACTTGAGCTATTGCATGCTGGACTTCAGTTAGAACTCAACTGGTTGAGTTTGGTGGAGTTGGATGTGGAGTTGATGGAATTGTGTTCAATTTGACTTGGTTGAACTAGTTGTATTTAGTCTAATTGACAAATAGACTAATGTTGAGTTGTGTGAATTAATTATTAACTAATTCACTAATTATTAACTCATAAAGAAACTAAAGAATACATCAGTTAACTTAGTGCATTGACAGTTCAGTGGAGACAAGTGTTAGAGGTGAGTGAAAGGGCAAGACAACTGCCAGTTGTGACTATAGTTGTGCATGAGATTTGCACATGCATGGATTGAGTATTGCCCATGAGGATTGCGTAGTGTTACACAAGGGAAACACGTGAATGGTTCAGCCATTCTCATTCATTCTCATGCAGGATTGCGCAATGGAGGCAGGCAAGCAACGGAGGAGATTTGAGCCAGCGATTGATTCAGATCTAAGATAGTTTGTGTGTAATAGGTGGAGATAGTACTGAGTACTTGTGAGGAGTATTGTACTATGTTTTGTTACATGATTCAATCAATATAATATACAGATAGTTTGGGGTTATTAGCGAGATGCTTTCCTCGTGAAATATTGTGTTATGTGTGATTGATGCTTCTATATCCGCATGCAATTGTTTCTGATTTCGCAAATTGATGATCAATGGTAGATGAGATTATGTATTATGCATTTATTCCGCAATTAGTGTATAGTCGGGATAATCTCTGTGAATATGTGTCATATTATTCATGAAATTTCTACAATTGATATTAAAATCCGAAAGGATTGCACCATGGTTCACCATGATTGATTTTCATAAGGAGATAATCTTTGTCACAATGCAACATTAGACCATGGTTGATTTTCATATTGAGAAATTTTTTGTCACAATGCAATGTTGGACCATGGTTGATTTTCACATTGAGAAAGTATTTGTCACATTGTGACATTGGACCATGGTTGACCATGATTATAAACCAAGGGGATTTATATTAGACCTAAGGATTAATATTATAAACCCTATGAATAATGTTATACCCTAGGAATAAGAACTCTTAGATTAATAAATCCAAGGGATTGGCATTATAAACCCACGGTAATAATATTAAACCTAAGGGATAAATATTATAAATCCAAGGTATATAAACCTCAATATAAATATTAATATATGAAATCGAATGGATTATAAACACAATAAAAATATTTAACCCAAGGGAACAATATTAAATTGGCAAGGTAATAATATTAAACCCAAGGGATAAATATTATAAACCCAAGGTATATAAACCCTAAAATAAACATGGTTGACCATGGTTTGCCATGATTGATTTTTATATTGAGACAATCTTTATGAAAATACAACGTTGGACTATGGTTGACCATGGTTGATTTTCACATTGAAACAATCTTTGTCACAATGCAGCGTTAGACCATGGTTAACCATGGCTAACAATGCATGATTTTCATATTTAGGAAATCTTTGTCACAATGTGACATTAGAACATGGTTGAAAATGGTTGAACATGACTATAAACCCAAGGGATTTATATTAAACCATGGGATTAATATTATAAACCCTTTGAATAATATTTCGTATTGAGACAATATTTGTCAGAATCTGATGTTGGGCCATGGTTGATTTTCATATTGATTTTTCACAGTGTGACGTTGCACCATGGTTCACCATGATTGTTTTTCATACAGGCACAATCTTTTTCATAATGCGACGTTGGACCATGGGTGTCCATGGTTGGTTTTTATAGTGAAACCATCTTTGTTACAATGCGACGTTGGACCACGGTTGACCATGGCTGAATATGCTTGGTTTTCATATTGAGACAATCTTTGTCACAATGTGACATTGGAACATGGTTGACCATAGTTGACCATGATTATAAACCCAAGAAGTTATATTAAACCATATGATTAATATTATAAATCCTAAGAATAATATTTTGTATTGGGACAATCTTTATGAGAATACAACATTGGACCATGGTTGATTTTCATATTGAGACAAGCTTTGTCATAGTGTGTCATCCGTGGTTCAGCATTATTGATTTTTATATGGAGACAACCTTTGTCACAATGCAACGTTGGACCATGGTTGATTTTCATATTGAGAAAATCTTTGTAACAATGTGACATTGAACCATCATTGATCATGATTATAAACCAAGGGTATTTATATTAGGCTCAAGAATTAATATTATAAACCCTATGAATAATATTATACCCTAGGAATAAGAACCCTTAGATTAATAAACCTGAGGGATTGACATTATAAACCCAAGGGAATAATTTAAACCAAAATGATTAATACTAAAAACTGAAGGGATTATAAAACCAAGGGAACAATATTAAACGCATGGGATAAATATTTTAAACCCAAGGTACATAAACCCCAAGATAAATATAAATACATGAAATCGAATGGATTATAAATGCACATGAAGAAATTTAGCCCAAGGGAACAATGTTAACCCTATCAAGAAAAATATAAAGTGAACGTATATAACCCCCCAAAAAAATACTACGCATCATCTAATAAACATGTCAGTCGATATCTAGCCATGGTTGATTTTCATTTTGATACAATCTTTTGCGTAAAGGGACAATGGACCATTGTGAACCATTAAACCCTAACATTAATATTATAAACGTAAAGAATATTAATACATTATAAACCATTATTAAATTTTTAAACCATTAATACATTAATATTAATACATCAATACATTAATAGCATAAACCTCAAGAATATTAATATATTAAAACCCAAAGAATTATAAACCCAAGGTAATAACATTAAACCAAAGGAATAAATATTATAAATCCAAGGTATCTAAATCTGAAGATAAATATTATAAACCCTAAAATAAGCATGGTTAACCATGGTTTATCCTGGCTTGTCATCGGTAAATGTGGTTGTGCTAAGATTATAAACAATCAGCCCAATATAATAAACAAGAATAAACACTAAACCCAATATTATAAACCATAATATTAAATCCTAATTTATTCAATGTCACATTGCAACATTGATAAATTGCAATTAATGTATCAAGCAATTAGTCTTATAAACCAAGGGATTAATAATAACAATCCAATATATTCATAAACCAAGGGGTGTATTAATACTATAAACCCAGGATATTAATACCAAATACTAGGATTAATATTATAAACACTAGTATTAGTATTAAAGCTTGACAATATAAACCCTAATATTAATATTATAAACCTTAAGATTATAAACCCTAATATATTATTATAAATATTAGTTATTAATATAAACACAAGGGATTAATAAACTCAAAGGACCAATATTATAAACCCAAAGAATAATATTAAACCTTATGATTTATATTATAAACCCAAGGGACTATAAACCCTAGGATTAATAGTATTAACCCAAGGGATTAAAGTCCCTATTATTAATATTATAAGCCCTATAATTATAGAACTAAATATTATAAGCCATAAACCCAATATTATAAAACAAAATATTAAACCCTAATTTAGTCATTGTCATAATGAGGGATTAAATAAATTGCAATGTAAGGTATCATTGCGGCAATGATTGTCACATTGCTTGTCATATTTCAACGATGCTTATCACACTATGATATTGGATATATTTTCATAACATTCTAAGGTCACAACATTAAACCCTAATATTAAATCAAATATTATAAACCCTAACATTATAGAACCCAACATTACAAAACTAATATTAATATTATAATCCCTAAGATTAATTTTATAAACCCTACAATAAATATTATATTTACCCTAAGATTATAAAACTCAATATTAAACCTTAATATTATAAACCTAATATTAAGGACAATATTATAAATCCTAATATTAAACCCTAAAATTAAACCCAATATTATAAACCCCATTATTAATAACCAAGATCTTGATATTAAACATAATAGTATAAACCCAATATTAAACACAATATTATAAACCTCAATATTAGAAACCTGAATATTATAACCCTAATATTTAACCCTAATTTTATAATGTCACATTACAACGTTGAATAATTAGAATATAAAACTATGTTATATATGTGGTATATCAACCACATTGATATAAAGCGATCACATATAAGGCATTCAAATTTAATTTATTGAAAGGGCATAAAAATTATATTTGTATTCAACTTTGTATTAGTTAAATATTAAAATTTAATAACATAAAATAAACAACATAAAATTATTATGATTATTAAATTTATTATCCCTGTAAAATTTATAAATGTAAATATAAAATAAACAACATAAAATTATTATGATTATTAAATTTATTATCCATGTAAAATTTATAAATGTAAATACTAAGAGTGAATACAATTGTATAATTGTATATGATTGCACATATCTTTATTACAAACAACATTTAACATGTTTATAAAATAAGATATTTTACTAATAGATTGACTTTTGCATGTCAATTATTCTTTCTCAACAAAAGCATAATAAGCACATTAAAAATAAATAAATAAATATTAATATTAATAACATATTATTGATATTAATAATAATATTAATAACATATTATTAATATTAATGTTATTAATAATATAAATATTATTATCTTAGTAACATTAAACGTTAATAATTATGAAAAATTATTATAATTAATAATTTTATTAATATGTTTTTTTTAAACATTATTAATGAGGTTATTAATAATTTTATTATCAATAATATTGTTTTTTAATCTTAATTTAAATGTTATTATTGTTATTAATGATAATTTTTGTTTATCTTTTCTTTAAAAGATAATATTTATTTATAATAAAAAACATATTATAAAATAATTTAAAAATATAAAATAAATCATTTATAAACTTACAAAGATTATATTAATATTTATTAAAAAATTATTTATCATAAAATTTATTTATGTAAAATCATTTCATGTGAGAATACGAATATCAAGGATGAAAATCACTTCCTTTTAGAGTGCCCCGCGTACAAACACATTAGATTTCAGTTTCAAAATCTTTGTTGCAATACTAACCTTCCTAGCCTTTTATGTTGTCAAAATTACAGTGAGCTTGGGAGGCTTCTCTCCAAGCTTTTTGAGCATAGGAATAAAATCTTAAATCAAACTAAATAATTTGTTTCTTTAGGTCCGATAAACCAAAATTTGGTCCCAGTAGAAGTTAACCATCATCATCATCGTATTAAAACCTAAAATTTTATTTAATCATTATTAAAACCCAAAATTATAAAAACCATAATGATATTAAAAAAAAAAAAAAAACCTACAAACTTATAAAATCCTAAAATATGAAACTTTAAAAAAAGGACGGAATGGATGAACATGATATTTAATAATTTAAATATTTATTTTTTAATATTTAATAACCTAGAATTATAAAAGCTCATGCAATAACATTTATGAAGGCCATGCTTAATCTTTTAGATATTAAATATTTTTGTTTTTTTAATATTAAATATTATGTTATGAAGCTATTAGGTATGAATCATTCAATTGAAGGCAAGGGCTAACGAGCCTGGCATAGGGCATTAAATGTCCGCTTAGCTGCAAGCTCGATAGCCCGATAACACACGCCCAGTGACTAGATAAATAAAAAATAAGCGTGTGTGTGTTATCAGGCTATCGAGCTTGTAGCTAAGCAGGCATTTAATGCCCTATGACAAGAGTGTTAGCCCTTGCCTTCAATTGAAAGCCATACTTAATATTTTAGATGTTAAATATATATATTTTTAATATAAATATTGAATATTTTTGTTTTTTAATATTAAATATTTGTTTTTTAATATTAAATATTATGCTAAGAAGCTATTAGGTATGAAGCATTCAAATAAAAGGACAAAAATATTATTTATATTCAATTTTGTATTAATTAAATATGAGAACTTAATTATAAAAAAATATTATATTATTATTATTAATATTATTATCAAAATAGATTAAAAAATATTAATATTAATAATTTAAATATGATTAAATAAAATTGACCATACAATATTAATATTAATAATTTAAATATGATTAAATAAAATTGACCATACATGTATTAAAAATGATATTTAATATATGAATATGAAATGAGTTAGGTTACTAATAAATTGAGTTTTGTATATAAATAGTTGCTTCAAAACAAATTCAAAATAAACACATTTAAAAAAGAAATATATTAATATTAATATTTGTATTCGTATTCGTATTCGTATTCGTATTAGTATTAGTATTAATATTCATGAGATAATTTAAATGTTATTAATCATTTTAATATTATTAAATTAATAATATTAAAGGTTTATAATTAAAAAAATATTATGATCAATAATATTATTGAAACTTTCATTTTAAACATCATTAATATTTTATTATTAATACTTTTTCTCATGTTAATTTGAATATTATTGTTATTATTAATAATAATGTTTATTTATATTTTTTTGGAGAATATTTTGTTATGATAATAAATATTATAAACATATAAAAAAACTCATTATAAATTATTTATAAACTAATTTAAAAATTTGAAATAAACAATTTATAAAATTATAAATTCAATGGTAATATTTATTATAAATTTACTTATAATATAATAATATTTATTATAAGTTCGTCTAGGGTAGTTCATGTGGCGATGGTTGTGGAAATAAAATCTCATTGAACAGAGATTTTGGGTTTGAATTTTGTGCTACTTTCCCCCGTAGCGAGGTGAATAATAGAAATGTAAACATCAAAATTAGAGAATCCTACCAAGCTTACATAGCTCAAGTGGCGATGGTGGTGGAAATAAAGTCTCATTAAATTGGAGATTTTGAGTTCAAATCTTGTGCTACTCTCCCCCGTAGTAGGGTGAATAATGAACATGTAAACATGAAATCAGAGAGTAATATATATATATATATGTGTGTGTGTGTGTGTGTGTGTGTATGTATATATATATATATACTTTTAACAATTATTAAAACCTAATACTAATACTAATAATAATAATAATAATATCTATTTTTAAGGTCACAGCCAAGCCAGACACCAAATTGGTGTATGAGACCCCCTTGTTTGTGGGACAAGGGACCCACCTCCGCGCAGCGATTTGACTGCATACATACTCTACCCCCTCTGGTTTTGAACCTGTGACCTCTTAGGAGGAAACACATGCTCTTAACCATTAGGCCCACTCAAGCTGTATTAAAAACTATAAAAACTAAAATAAAATTATAAAAATTATATATTATAAAAACTTAAATTGATAAAAACAAATACTATAAATACCTAAACCTAAATAGATTAAACTAAAATTATAAAAACCAAATCTATCACATTTATCGATTTGATATTTAATAATTTAAATATTAAATTCTTTTCAATATTTAATAACTTAAAACTATAAAATCTCATGCTATCAAATTTATGAATGTGATATTTAATATTTTTTTGTTTTTTTTTTAATATTATACTATTAAATTAAACTATTGATATTAATAATTATCTTATTATTATTATTAAATATGTTTATATAATTAATTTAATAACATTAATATTAATGATAATGAAATATTTATATTAATATTAATTTAATTAATATAAATATTTAAGTTAATACTATTTTAATAATAAATGAAATTACAATATTGTAAATATATAAAACAAATGTAGTATAGAGAATTGATATTTGATTCTCATAAATGAGGTTGAAGAAAATGATTATTAGTTATCATTTTTAATCTTAATTGCAATTGATTTCACTCATAAATTGAGTTTCAATATTGAGAAATTTTCAAAATATTTTTGATGCCTATATATTTTTAAAAATTAATTAGAAAACTTAAAGAATAAGATAATCCTCATTTAAAAAAATGACACATTGCAGATTTAATTTTTCAACTTAATTATTGTAAAAATAAAATTATAAAAACCTTAAATATTATAAAAACCTAATATCATAAAACCTAAAAGAATTGAAGTTATAGAACACTAAATTTATAAGAACCAAAACTATCACATTTATAACTTAATATTTAATAATTTAAATATTAAATTCTTTTTCATATTTAATAACCTAAAATCTCAAAATCTCGTGACATGAAATTTATTAACGTGATACTTAATATTTATATTAAATAGGTTTTGTTTTGTTTTGTTTTTGTTTTTTTTTAATTTTAATATTATGATATTAAATAAAATTATTAATATTAATAATTATCTTATTATTATTAAATATTTTTATATAATTAATTTAATGGTAATGAAAATATTACTATAATTTTAATTAATATAAATATTTAAGTTAGCATTCTTTTAATAATACTTATATAATATTATTTAAGTATTAAGGGATTTTTACAGTGCATTATATTAGATATTATTTTTTGGGATTCCACTGCGTTAAAGAAGTCATTAACGTATGACCATTTTCATGAGGTGAAGAAGTGGGATTGAAACTAGTGAATGAATCACATAATGTCAATCATCACTTTTGGGGCTTGCACCCAGTAACGAGGACTTCCCGGGAGGTCACCCATACCATATCGCCTCTGGCTTAAGTGCACTTAACTATGGAGTTTTCCCTGCAATCAAGCCCACTTAACTTGCTACCCCATTTGCGAAACCTTAGCAAGTATTGTGCCTCATGAACCATTCAAGTAGAGTTCCCTTCACTCTTTTGAGTTTAAGTATTAAGGGGTTTTCACAGTGCATTATATTAGATATCATTTTTTGGGATTCAATTGTGTTAAGGAAGTCATTAACGTATGACAATTTTCATGAGAGATAGTCATAACTGACTAATTTCTCATGATTTTTGAATAGTCCACCTAGCACTCATTGCATCGGGTGATGTTCACAGGGGTGAAGAAGTGAGATTGAAACTAGTGAATGAATCACATAGCGCCAATCATCACTTCTGGGGCTTGCACCCGATAACCAGGACTTCTCGGGAGGTCACCCATCCCAGATCACCTCTGGCTCAAGCGCACTTAACTATGGAGTTTGCCCATAATTATATAATATTATGTTATATAATTAGTTATTAATATTAATATGAAATAGCTTAAAGTGTGAAATTTTGGCCATTTCCTCAAATTTTAATGATTTTGTACATCATTAAAATTAAAATTATTCGATGCCATTTCTAATCTTAATTGTAATTGACTTCAGTCCTAAATTGAGTTTCAACACTCAGAATTTTTTCAAGATGTTTTCGATGCCAATATATCCTTAAAAATTTATTAGAAAGCTTGGAGGATGGAGAAATCTTCAAGAAAAAATTATGAGTATACATTGCATATTTGGTTTTCAAATTAATTATTGTGATTTTAAAAAATATTGAACTTATTGAAGGTAAAAAAATATGAATATAATAGATAATTTTAAAGTAGAGATTTCAAAAAAATTAAAAATTAAATAGTCGAGATCAGTGACATTTATCTCTCATCAACAAGGTCTAAAATAAAATCCTATGGTGCTTGTTATTAACCCATGGACAAATAGCACGTAACCTCATTATGCAATGGCCAATAATTATTAGTTGGGAAAACAATTCGAAATACGTAGATAAATAAATTCTGGTTGTAAATAGAAGCTTTTAAATAAGAGCAATGCTTATGGATTCATATTGGCAATAAGTTCATATAGCTCCCTTGTGTACATGACATTAATAATCAATAAAATTACAATAATGTAAACATTAATAATCAATAAACTTATAATAATGTAAATATGTAAGGTATATCTGATGTACATAAATCATATTTAATTCTCATAAACAAGCTATTGAAGAAGGAAGAGATTCTAATTCCGTGCAAAGGATGGCGAGTGCAAGTGGGTTGACGTGTATCCATTCAAAGTTGTCGCCGAGGGAATATAATGTCCAATACCACTAAAGGTGTGCCAACCTCAAAAGTGGACAAAGGCAACAAATCGTCACATAAAAATTAAGGCAAACACATTCAATGTGCCAATATAGCCAGTGTTATGGTTTTAATAAAAACTTAAGTTTTATGTAAAAATTGCTCTCCTTACTAGGAAGGCAACAATGCATCACATCAAAATGAAGGCGAATACATTCAATGCTTACATAAAATTGGTTTCCTTACCAAGAAGGCAATAAGGCGTTGCTAACGCATTCAATGTGCCAATATAGTGAGTGCTAGGGTTTCAATAAAAACCTAAGTTTTATGTAAAAATTGGTTTCCTTACCAGGGAGGCGATATCAATATCCATTCAAAGTAGATGGATAAATATCCATTCAATGCAGTTGGACTGGGTAGATAATGCCCATTACTTCAAACATGTATCATCCTCATAGACAACAAAGGAAAAAATCCATCCCATTGAAATGATGGCAATTCGACAGGCACTGTCGGCATAAAAAACTTAGTGGAAAAGGCCAATTTTTATGAGTGTACATCCCACAGTAGTTAAGATGAGAAGATCAAAGAAATTTAAATTGCTTGATCTTGTGTTGTGCCCTTCCTCTGTGGGTTGCCAATTTATTCGACATTAAAACAATATTATTACTAGGATTTAAAACAATCCAAAATCACCTTATTGCTCAACCACATCCAAAAACTTACCAGAATAATTTTATTGATCTGAATTGATCCTATCATTGGCACTCCACCACCTATTGTTGGGATCATCTGCTTCAGAACAAGAGAAAAAAAACAGTTCTAATATTAAATAAGTTGTTACATTTACATAAAATATATAATCACAATGTTTGTGAAACAAGGAAATACCAAAATAGGAAAAATAAACAGTTAAATAAAAAGGAATAGAGCACTCCGAAGAAACCCTTACATTTGCTTCTAGATCTGTTACAATGTGAAAAAAAACAATTATCATTACAAGGTTTTAAGAAAAATCATAAAACACATGATACTGTAATATACAGTTATAATTAATTAATTTACCTTGCATAGTTTTCAGCAATCCAAAGGGTCAGGGTTTAACACATTTGAACATGCACCATAATTTAGTGATCCATGAGATCTCTTATCCAACCACTAATAGATACTAAACATTCACCAATTAGAAATGAAACCGACCTAACCATGAAATGGCGAGAGAATTCGTAAGGCATAGGAAGCCACCAAGATAATGGAGTGGCCAAGGGAATTTGTAATGCATAGGAAGCCATTAGAGTAATGGAGTGTCCAAAACACTTGGAAAATGGTTGAATGACATAAATTTCATTTTTTTTAGCTCCATTTTTATTAATTATGATACGTGGTTATAAACAATAGGAACAGTAAAATTTTAATCATGTTTTGTAAAAAAATAATTTAAGTATAATTTAAACATGTGATTTAGATATGCAAGAAAGTGTTTTCAATATCATTCATTGATGGAGTGATGATGACGAGAATATAAGAGCAATGTCAGGCAATGTCGTGAGATACAAGAGCTTCCAGGCGTGGAATATTTGACTTCTTTGGAGAGGTTTAGTGTTATAGGATGTGAGAAGCTCAAGAGTATACCATTTTTGAGGCATCTGACAAAGCTTATACATCTAAATGTTCGTGGGTGTCGTGAGATAGAAGAGATGTTAGGTGTAGAATACTTGACTTCTTTGAAGCAGTTAATAGTTGGTGGATGTGAGAAGCTCAAGAGCATACCTCTATTGGTACAATTCACAGAGCTTACACATCTAAATGTTAGTGGATATGCTTAGATAGAAGAACTTCCAGGTGTGGAATATTTGACTTCTTTGGAGTTGTTGATTGTCAGTGGATGTGAGAAGATCATACGCATACCAGGGCTGGGGCAATTCACAAAGCTTAGAACATTAGATGTTCGGGAATGTCATGAGATACAGAACCTTTCAGGTGTGGAATGCTTGATTTCTTTGGAATGGTTGACAGTTAGTGGATGCCGGAAGCTCAGGAGCATACCAGCATTAGAGCAACTCACAAAGCTTATAAATCTAAATGTTAGTGGATGCCATGAGATAGAGGACTTGCCGGGTGTGGAATGCTTGATGAGAAGCTCAAGAGCATACCAGATTTGGGGCAGCTGACTAAACTTAGAGAACTAGATGTTAGCGGATGTAGAAAGTTCAAGAGGATATCAGGGTTGGGTCAACTCACAGCGCTGAGAGAGTTATATCTCAGTGATTGCTATGAGATAAAAAAGTTGCCAGGTGTGGAGGATTTGATATCATTAAGGATTCTTGACATTCTTAGGTGTCCCAAACAATGATGGCGTACGGGGATACTTCAGCAGTTGCAGGGACAATTGCTGGCTGGCCTCAAATATGAAAAACTAAGAAAAAAATGCGTGCCGTTTATGTTATGGTTGTTATGGGGGCCAACAATTGTTACCTAGGTTATCATAATCTTGCCGGTTGGTGGTTTGTGGTTAGGGTTTATATTTAAGGGTATTGCTAGTACATTTTTTCCCACATTTGTACTTTGTACCTATCTCCTTATATGGCATAAGTTAAAGGGCCAACATTATGATGTTTCCATTGCTATAACCGATATCAACCAAACTGTTATTAACTCCATTCAATGATCAGGTTGACATGGACATTGGTATATCCAACCCTTTAATGCTACAGATGTTGCACTTACTTCAACCATTATGCACCCATTTAAAAAAAAAATTGCATTTTTTATTCACCTTCCATGCTAACTTTCATCCCTATTCTCTACAGGTACTTGAACCATTCCACAACCATTTCAAATTTTCTTCTTTCCTTCCCATGGGCCAGCACTATATTCTCTGATTACTGTAATTCTACGTCTTTGAAGTCTACATGAAACTTACAAATGGCCATTCCGAAATGAAAAAAGTGTTGGAAGGGCAGAGAAAACAAAATAGAAATTCACACAAAACACGAGTTGTTGCTCTTCTATTGATCACACAAAACATGATGATTACAATGAACCCCGTGAAGGGTATTTGAACCTTTTCCAACTAGCTAATTGCATAAAATATCTTGACATGCAACCACATGCAATCACACACTCAAAGTTGTTTATCACTTAACTCGACTTGACTCAACACTCAAACACTCAACCACTCAATCACTTAGTTAACTGACTCTCTATGTTTAGCCAACTCCTCATGCAGGAGTAATTATCTTATTTTAACACTCCCCCTTAATTACGACTGGTAAACTAAAACATGACTCATGACAACTCAAACACGTCTGCTGGTCTATGTCTCAGTTAGGCTTACAACACCCAAGTTTCTTCTATGAAACTCAAACACATCTTGTGCTAATGACTTAGTAAATATATCAGCCAATTGATCACTAGATTTACAAGGCTTCAAGTGAACTTCTCCATTGCTCACAAGTTCTCTAATAAAGTGATATCTAGTATCAATATGATTGCTCTTATGATGAAACACACTATTCTTGGATAGTGCAATCGTTGAGGTGTTGTCACAATATATTGTTGTTGATCCTTGTTGTTTCTGCTTGATTCCATCAAATACTCTTCTTAACCACACTGCTTGACATGCTACTGATGTTGCTGCTACATATTCTGCTTCTGATGATGAAAGTATCACAATGGGCCGCTTCTTAGATATCCATGAAATCACACCTGAACCAAGATGGAACACAAAACTAGAAGTGCTCTTCCTATCATCCAAACTTCCTGCAAAATCACTATCTGTGTATCCAATCAAATCCTTCTTTTTTGTGCTTGCATACATTATGTCACAATCTCTAGTTCTTGCTATGTATCTCAGAATTCTTTTTCTTGCACTCCAATCTGTGTCTTTTGGAGTCTCCATAAATTTGGAAATCAAACTCCTTGCATGATATCCGGTCTTGTAGCTATGAGATACATGAGGCTACTAACCAATCTTTTGAATAAAGTTGGATTTAAATCTGATCCTTCATCATCCTTGCTTAACTTTGTACCTGTTGCAACTGGTGTAGGGACATGTTTGCAATTTTCCATCCTGAATCTTTTCAACAAATCTTTGGAATATTTATTTTGACAGATATAATTTCCTTTTTCAGATTGCTCAACTTCTATGCCAAGAAAATATTTCATGAGATCAAGATTTGTCATCTCAAATTCTTTCATCATGGCTGCTTTAAATTCATCTATGTCAAAATCACCTGTAAAAATCATGTCATCAACATATAAGCAAACAATCAAAATCTGTCCATGCTCATTTACCTTTGTGTATAAGGTAGGCTCAATGTTGCTTCTGCAAAATCCATTCTTAATCATGTAGCTGTCGATTCTGCTATACCAAGCTATAGGCGCTTGCTTCAGTCCATAAAGCGCTTTCTTCAACCTGTAAACTTTCTTTTCATTACTCTCAACTTCATATCCTGGAGGTTGCTACACATAAATTTCTTCTTCTAGAATTCCATTCAAGAATGTTGATTTCACATCCATTTGATATACTTTCCACTTGTTCTGAGCCGCTGTGGCTAGAACTACTCTTACAGTATCCAATCTATCTACGGAGCAAGTGTTTCTCCAAAATCTATTCCCGGTTGCTGCGAGAATCCTTTTGCTACAAGTCTAGCTTTAAATCTGTCAATTTCACCTTTCTCATTCAACTTTGTCTTGTACACCCACTTCACACCGATGAGATTTTTGTCCTTTGGTAAATCAACCAAATCCCATGTATCATTTTTTTTCAATAGGTTCAATTTCTTCATTGTGGCTTGCACCCAATTTTCATCTCTGATTGCTTCTTCAAATGAAGAAGGTTGGAATGAAAACAATGCAAAATTTCAACTAACATCCAAATCATCATAAATATCTTTCAAACTTCTCATCTTTCTCTTACCATTGCTTGCTTCATCACTTGATTGATTGCTGAGAGAATCTTGATTTGTTGACTTGCTTGAAGATCCATGCTTCTCTGAAAATCTTGGAGTCCTTGATGGCATCTCTCTGTTTGGTGTCTTCACTTGTGATTCTTGCTGCTCCTTTTTTGCTACATCATCTTCTTCCATTAGTGGCACTTGTGCATCAATTGTTTTATCTACAATTCCATTCCATGACTCTTGTTCCTTGAACACAACATCTCTGTTAATTATGGTCTTCTTTATGACAGGGTTATACAATTTGTAAGCTTTTGATTGCTCACTATAACCAATGAATATGCATTTTCACTTTTATCATCCAATTTGCCTCTTCGCTCCTTAGGCACGTGTGCATAAGCTACACATCCAAATACTCTAAGATGAGATACGCTGCAATACATACCTGACCATGCTTGTTCTGGTACTCTGTTCATCACACTCTTTGTATGAGATCTGTTGATCACATAAATAGCACATGCAACTACTTCTGCCCAATAATCATTAGACAAGTTTCTTCCTTTCAACATGCTTCTTACCATGTTCATAATTGTCCTGTTCTTTCTCTCTGCTACACCATTCTGCTGTGGTATGTACCTGGTTGTAAACTATCTTCTGATCCCATGTTGTTTGCAGTAATCATGGAATGCCTTTGAGTCATATTCTCCACCACAATCTAACCTCGATACCTTTATCTGTCAATCACTTTGGTTCTCTACTAAGGCTTTGAATTCTTTGAACTTTGCAAAAGTTTCAGACTTTTTCTTCAAGAAGTAAACCCAAGTCTTTCTGTTGTAGTCATCAATGAAAGTGAGGAAGTAACAAATTCCACCAATCGATTGTGTCCACATAGGTCCACACAAGTCTGTATGCACTAGCTCAAGAGGTTGATTTTCTCTGTATGCAACTCCCTTTGGAAAACTTTCATGGTGTTGCTTTCCCAAGATGCAACACTCACAAGTACTAGCAGGTTCTTTAATGGGAGGTAACCCTATGACCATTTGTTTTTGTTGCAATAATCTTAAACCAAAAAAGTGCAAGTGTCCAAATCGAAAGTGCCATGACCAATAATCATCAGAACATGCAACTGTAAAAGAACTCACCTGACCACTGTAATTAAAAATTAGAAGAAAGAGTTTGTTCCTCGTCATCTGCACCTTTGCTATTAGTTGCTTGCTTGGGGGCTTGTCATATATAACAACTTCTTGACCTTGAAAGATAACTCTGTATCCTTTCTGTGTCAATTGACCAACACTTAACAAATTATGTTTGAGACTAGGAACATAATATACCTCTGAGATTGTCTTCAGCTCCCCCTGCTTGGTCAGAATGTTGACCACTCATTTGCCATCTACTTCCACAGTCTTGTCAGTCCCCAACTTTACCTCTGTTTTCACAGATTGATCAAAATTTGCAACCAAATCCTTGTTGCCTGTCATGTGGTTACTGCAACCACTGTCTAACAGCCACACACTAGCAGAAGGTTCATGCATGGTATGGCAAGCTAGGAACATGGAGTTAGTACTCTTTGTAGTGACATTAGCTCTCTGGTTCCCTTGATCAACTATCTTCTTCTTGCAATCACGAGCATAGTGACCAAATTTATTGCAATAATAGCATCTCACCTTTGATTTGTCAACTCTTTGATTATTGTTGAAGCTTCTGTAGTTGCTTCCACTTGCATGTTCATGCTCTTCTCGACCATCTTTATGACCACCATATCTTCCACTTCGTCCTCTGCCTCTTGATCTACTTCTGTCTCGACCTCTGTCTCTTGAAATATAAACCTGACTTTTGAAAGCGGTCTCTAAAGTGGAATCCTTATTTCTGTTTATCCTTGCCTCATGCGATAGAAGTGATCCCATAAGCTCATCAACTGTCAATGATGCCAAATCCTTGGCTTCTTCTATGGCTGCTACCACAACATCAAATTTGGTAGACAAAGATCGCAGGACCTTCTCAACCACTCTTTGATCTTTTATATTTTCACCATAAATCTTTAACTGATTTACAACAGTTATGGCCCGATTCATGAAAGAATTGATGTCCTTTGTCTCCTTCATCTACAGACTTTCAAAATCTCTCCTAGTATTCTGCAACTTAACAATATTGACTTTGACCATACCTGTATAGTTTGTCGCCAAAGTATCCCATGCTACTTTTGTTGAAGATGTGATTATAATCTTCTGGAACATTGCTCGGTTCACTGCCTGCTGAATAAGATGCAATGCATGTGCATTCTTCTTCTTGTCTTTTTTCCATTGTTCCCTCTTTATATTACTGAGAGCTTGTTCTTCTTCTTCGTTCTTAGGTTATGAAAACCCAAACTTGACATAATCCCAAACATCATGTGCCTGCAACGTGGTCGCCATCTTAATGGCCCACACATCATAATCTTTCCCTGTAAACGGTGGGAATTGGGGTTGGAAATTTGAGAAAACCATCTTTCTCTAAAAAAATTCTCTTTAAAAAAACCCAAAAAATTCCCCTTTATAAACTTTACAAAGTTTTTATTAAAAAATACTCTTTCAATAAAACCCTAAATTTTTATTTGAGGAAAAAAAAATTAAAAACAAAACTTAAAAAAAAACCTTTTAAAAACTCTTAATTACTTTTTATATATTAAAAATTAAAAAAACCCTTTATATATAAAAAACAAGAAACCTTTATATAACCTTTCAAAAAAACAACCTTATGTTAAACCTTCACGTTAACCGCATAAATTTTGATGAAAAAGATATAATAGTAAGCCTTATTACTCACACGACCCCCACACGAGTTTTTCGTGCTCCAAACAAAAAAACGACCCACGTGACTTAACCTTTTAACGCGGTTGTCATGAACTTGTCGTAACTTCTCATGCCATTAACGCACTGCACGTTGACCAGCGCGGACATTAGTCCGTTAACGCCACGGAAATGAGCTTGAACCACGTGCTTTGTTTAAGTCAAGGCCGACCTGTTAATCGATCAAAAAAAATTTATATTTCTCATGTCATACTGATGGCTGCTAATCCGTTTTTCTCGCTTTTTATAACCTTGCTCGATATCAATTTGTTGGAAAGGCAGAAAAAACAAAATAAAAATTTATGCGAAAGACGGTTGCTTGCTTTTTTATTGATCAAAACGACGGTTGCTTGCTTTTTTATTGATCAAAACAATAAAATAAACTGGATGAAGGGTATTTAAATTTTTTCAACTAACTAATTCCTTAAAATATTTTGACATGAAATCACATGCTATTACACACTTAAAATTGTGTATCACTTAACTCGATTTGACTCAACACTCAAATACTCAATCACTATATTAACTGACTCTCTATCTTTAACCAACTAATTATCTTATTTAAAAAAAATAAAATTATTATTGCAAAGTGAGACTGCATGGTTGTGATAGCTAAGGCTATCCGGTGGTGGGCTGAAATTCATTTAGGTCCATTGTAATTATTTATCGTCTCTTTCTTGAATGCAAAGAAATAGTTGTGATTTCAATGCATCAAAAGCAGCGATCTTGATTCCAATCTTGGATACATGTCCAGCAGCGTACAAGCGAAGCCCTTAAAGTCCATTTTTAAGTATTTAATGTTCGAAGCAAATGTTTATTGTTACAAATATTTCCATGCGTGGATTCATAAAGCATGTTATACCAACTTGGGTATATATCCCAAAGTGCACAAGAGAAGCCCTTAAAATCCATTTATAAGTATTTAATCTTCAAAGCAAATGTTTATCCTTACAAATATTTAGCTGCATGGAATTCATAAAGCATGCTATTTTCATTGGTTGAGATTAATTTTAATCTCATTATTGCAAATATTTCTTGCCATTGGTCAAATATTTAATTGTACATTCTCTAGTTGTGGGCGAAGAGAGCAGATTCATTGGGACTAATACCTTTTCCTTTCAAATGAGGTAAGGTAATCTTACACCTTTACTTTACAAAGACTTTTGGTTAAGAAAGGATTGTTCTTTCAATTAGGTGTGGGATTTACAAAGTGTGATGTTGAGATTTATTTTAATATTTTACTTATGGATATATAAATGAATTAAATTTTTATTACAAAGAAAATATCTTTTGTATATGTATATAAAAAGTGTGTATTTATTAAGTAATTAATTGTGATTGTTGATGTGTCATAATTATTAGGAAAAATAAAATATCATTCATATGTTTATAAGCATTTAACAAGTGGTTACCACAATGGCTTTGTAGAGAAGTAAAAAAAATGAAAATAGAGAAATATAGAAGAAAATATAGGTCAAAGGGGAAGATTAAGAGTAGTAGAAGTCGCTAATTTTCCCTTTTTTTCCCTTTCTTTTTTTAGACTTGTTTCCAATCCCCAACTTTTGAATCTATTAGTACTAGAGCCATATCGCTCTCGGTTGTCTTAGGAGGATGCTCTTTCTCTGAATCAGAGCTTTTTGATACATAGACAAGTTTTCTGCCCATCATGCCATCCTCATTGTCTACCATATTTTCTGTTGATTTGACTCTTGGATAGTTGTTGAATCTATCCCACTCTGAAAGTGTGTTGTATTTTCATTATTTTCATGGGTGTCCCCATCTTGTTTTGTTATATTATTCTTTGTGTCTTCTTCTGCTTTTGAGAGGTATGAACCTGTTAACTACCATCCCTTTGTCTTTGGTTTTTTCTTTTTTCTTTTTTCTTTTTTTGTATTCCTTTTACCCCGTGGGCAAGCATTCTGCAGATGCCCTATTTGGAAGCAAAAAAGATGTAGGAGAATTAGAGCCTCCAAATTATCAAGCTTTTTGGAGACAAAGCTCCAATCTGGGTTTCAACATGGAAAAGAAATTGTGTTTCCTTATTTTAAATGATTTTAATTTCTTTAAGAACTAAGGATGGAGATAAGACAAAATAGATAAGGCTTTTTAGGCATGAGAGATTTAGGGGATAAGTTATGGAAGATTTACAAAAAAATGGAGTGATTTTAGGGTTTCATAAAAAGTTGCTTTGTTATAAAACAAACGTTATTCATTATTGTAAGCCTAAAGGAAAAAATAACGACCAATTATTGTTAGATCGGGCCAATAAAGGAGCGAAAGTATTAGTGCGTGTGTGTAAAATAATTGAATGAAATGGAATTTCATATTATGAATTGTTTGTGTATATTTCAATATGTGTTCAATGCATGTTACTAAATACAGATCCTAGGGCCACTTTGTTATTAATTGTAAAGTTTGGGAGTTGGTTTCTCTGTAAGTCATGGTCACACTTCAATGTGAACAATTTAATAATATCAATTGTTGCATTATTGCATGAAGAAAATCATTCAAATTAAAATCAATTGTTGCATTATTGCATGAAGAAAATCCTTCAAATTAAAATCAATTGTTGCATTATTGCATGAAGAAAATCCTTCAAATTAAAATTGTGGATTGAAGACCCATTGATTTTAGTGCAAGATATTTTGTTCTTGGATATTACTAGCACAACCAAGTTAATAAATGTGGTTGGTATATGTGGTAGGCATCAACTTAATGTATGTTGTATTATAAACTTAATTATAAGCCCAACCACAGTTCTTTACAACCAACCTCTTTGTTTTAAATTCTAAAACAAAATGAGGTAGTTACAGTAGAAAGATCTTGGCAAGCCAAGCCCACAGAGATCAGGATGGCAATATTTTTCTACTAACCTATTCTCGCCCACTGCCCCTATGAAATGGTCAAATCTTTTGCATTTTACTGTAGTTTTTTTATAGACATTGTTCAAAATATTCTGAACAATTAGATTGTCCAAGTGAGAATAGGGTTGTATTATGAGTTTATGAGTATCAGGCTTTCTTGTATAATCAATGATCTAAATAATTAGATTGTTCAACACATAACAGGGTTGCATAGTCTACAATTTTGGCAAGATAAGTGTGAAAGCATGAATGGACCTTCTCTTTCAACCTGGGACTGGATCTATTGGAAATATCGGTAAGTGCATAAGAATCGGTTCAGATTGTGAAAGCAAAACCTTGGAGGCCATATGTGAATAAATGCTAATGGGTGAGGTCATATGTCAATACATTCGAGGCCCTACCTGAATAAATATGAATGAGTGAGGTGAATATTTATCCAGCCACATGTTTTTTATCATTTCAATTATTTGTTTCTCATTGCTACCATAAATAACAAACATCATATACAGTTCCATATTTACAGTGCCTTTTACATTTTAATTCTCAAAACTAATTATACAAATTTAACCAAACCAAAACCACATAAATATGATTACTCTTACTACATGATACAGATTCAGGATACAAGCTCATAAAACCTCTCACTACAGGGGCTTTTCTCTCTCAAAAGTGACATTTGACTTAAAGTTGCCATTTTTTTGGTAGATTTTGTCTTAATAGTTAGAGATGTATAAGCATATCCCTAATAATTTAAGCTAGTATAACTAAAAGAAGAGAAATCCAAAATTACAAAGAGCTATACCACTCTCCGAAGAAAAAGAAAAGAAATATTAACTGTAATCCAAATTTTGCCTCTAAATCCTAAATGACATTCTATAAATAAAAAAGAAAAACTATCCCTACTTTGGGAAACCCGCTTAAAAAGTTCACGTCTCATTAAAAACTTGCTGAGAAATTTCATGTACTAAGTTTTATTGCATAATGTGATGGTAGAATTTATAATTGTGATTAGAAATGTTAGAATTTATAATGGAGTCGTCTACCAATGCAAAGGAATTGCTCGGACAACCAAAAGTGGCCAGAATTCAGGCAAAAAAATTTCAAAAAATCTTGCAGTAGTAGTGTTTGAATCATTTTTTGGATGGTGGAAATGGATTTAACATCATCAAAAACCTTTTAGGCACTCCAAATCTTGAAATTCGAAAGCTGTAACTTAGATTTACAAAAATATCTACCAGATTTTATCAAAATATAACCAAAATTTCCATAATTTTCAAAACAAAAAAGCAATCTGATTAGACTACGACATTTATAATTGTGATTAGAAATCCGCGTTGGTCTTCCTATATAAGTCCTTGAACCTTGTATCTTGTGCACCGTACCGAACTTGTCTTCCTATATTAGTCCATGAACCTTGTATTCCATGGGCCGTACTGAACTTGGAATCTACGTATTAATTCGCGAACTGTAGTTTTTCTAAAAAAAAATCGGCAATACTGTTAAATTTGTTAACTATGCCTCAAATTATAATTCTTTCACAAATGATCCCAATTTTTTTTTATTCTTTAAACTACTGGCAACATATTCATGACTTAAGGTTTATATCAAAGTCAATTTTCCATCGACCAAGTAAAAGGATGTCCAAAGCCAATAATACAGTCCACATATGATATTTTAAGGTATAATGGAATGATATTGACCACTGCTAATAATACAGGTTCATTTGACTGACAAATTCACGGATTGGCTTCGATCATCGATTATTTATAATAAAATTAATTCTCCATTGAACAAGTAAACAGGAGGTCCCAAGCCATTAGTTCTGTCCATATGGGAGGGTGCACTAGAGGACATTTAGCAGTGATATGAGACGATATTCTATGGTACAACAGGTCTTTTATTTATTGGTTTAAACTTTAGTGTGGTGAATGATGTGAAGTAAGAATCCAAATTAACATGTTAAGCATTTGGCCAATTTCAAACTTTTGTCATAAAGCTTATTTATGAGGTGACACAATTCAAACCAATGATGAAAATCTTGTTTGATTTACGAAAAGTTATTTTCTTAAATTGAAAAAGTCAACATTATGCATTTCATGTGTTCTTGCAGTTTCGTTTTCCTTCCTTCTTTTCAAACCAACCAGCACGTGAAGAGGGACCACCCCAGGAAACACCATGGACGATGTTTGGAATTTAATACCCCATCCCTCATTTGTAGAGAGATTCATGTTTAGTGGTGAAGACACTGACCAAAGGTCTCAACATTTTTCAATGAAGCGGTATTATTTTATGGCGTAGTTTAATTTAGAGATGAAATAGATTTTTTTAATCTTAATTTTGTAAAATAATTTTAAGAAATAATATAATTTTTTTTGTTTAAAATAAATTTTTGAATGCATAAATGGATTTGCCACTTTGATAAACTCTCTGGGACACTCGCATTTTACAAATTAAAGAACTTAAACTCAATTTTTTTAATATCTTTGACAATTTTTTGTTAAATTAATTGTGAAAAAAATCATTTCATCTATAAATTAGACTACACCTTTTTTTTTTGGTTTTTGGCTGTGATTGATGGAAACTCTGGTCAATAGGTGGCGCTACATCCACGGAAAATCTGGGCTGATCGACCTCAAAGGGAATCTAGCCCCCCCGGCCCACTAGCAAGGCTTGACCCCAAGAGCTTCTGGGAGATTGGACCATGTGACCTCCGTATGGCGAGGCACTGATTTTGACCAACTGATCTAACCCTTGGGGCTGCCTTATTTTATTAATAAAGATTAATTATATATAAAAAGTATTATTTTATTAATAAATATTAATTTTTATATGATTAGTTAATTGTTTATTAAATAAAATAATAATAGAAAACATGAAAATACAATAAACAAATCATTAATTTACTCCAGTAGTAATTAATATTTGCCTCTATTTCTTTAACATGTGTATTTTTAAATTCTCTTAATACACCACTGCCAATTATACACATACTATCCACTATTTTAATCTTTTGCATTTTTATGTTTTAAGGCTTTTTATTTTTGGATTAACTCCATTTTTTTGTAGTATGTTTGGTTGGATAATTTGTTATACAATTACATTATTTTCCACAAAGTACGAAATTCTCTGGTATATTCTCTTCAAAGCTTATTCATTTCAAACTACCACTGTACCATTCAAGGGTTTTGTGAGAGTGTTGCACAACCTAAACATGTTTCCTACTGCCACGCTCCACACTTAACAGTTGATTGTTACCGCTTGTCATACCTAAATAATATCTTCACATATCTTCAATGAATTGAATTGAATCCAATTGCCTACCATTTTCCATTTGAATTTCATCTGGCACCAACAATATCGGCTGCTAATCATGGTTTCGTCTAGACTAACTCATGTTTCCATGGGTTGCCTGAAAAATGCTCCATTTAATCAAGTGCATGTAGACATCCTCTGCCCCATCTCCCATGGTATGACTTCAACATCACATCCCAAGCCATTTCATCTCCTATTTCTACCAAATATGTTGATTACATTGATTGCTACCAAATATGATGTTGCAGGAAATCATCTCTCTGGCACGTTTACTCTAATTATAATAGATCCTGATTTTGATGACAAGCCGAAGTCTAGAAACTCTGGTGGGATGCTTCCTCTTGAACCTGCAACAATAAGTGTAGATGGATAGACGATAATCTCATGTTGCATAGATCTGTCTTAACTTCTTAACCATGTATTTTATAAAGCACAAAGTGAGCATAGTAATCATAAAATTTGTTGAGTTGAGCAGAAAAAGCATAACCTGCAAATAAATTGAATTGCAAAAAATAATGGCAAATAAAGAAGATAGTAGAATAATCAAACACAAAGGCTGACACGACATTTTACGTGGTAAAACCCTCCTTGTGAGGGAAACATCCATGGGGAAATGATAATCGATATTCTTATTATTCAAGAGAGATTTACAACAACCAACTCACAAACATACATTATCCAACCATTCAACCCACTCTCCATTTGTTTTATGTTTTCATATTGCCTCTATAGGCTTACATGGATAAATAGAAACCTGCCAGTTTTTTTTCTAAATTTGTCCACAACGTTTAAAGCAGTTACATAATAAAATTTTTACATAAAACAAAAAAAATCCTTTTATATGTTTTTTCCAAAAAACTTAGATTATTAAAAACAAACCAAACCAAAGGAACCAATCTTAGCTATTATCCCAAGAAATATGGAAATAGTTGACAACTTCTAACAATCTCCACCTTGACAACAATTTACTTGATATATCATGCCCAAATTATTCATCACCTTCCTTGCAAGCAAAGAGAAGCTAGGCACCATTTTAGCTTCTCTCACAAGACTGGTTTTGTGAACATGTCTGCGCAATTTTTCTTTGTATGGAATTTTTCTAGAGCCACCACTCCACTTTCATCAATAACATGTCTTATAAAATGGTATTTAACATGTATATGTTTTTTCTTACTATGATACATTGGATTCCTTGCCAAATGAATAACACTTTTATTATCACAAAAAACTTTCACCTTGTCCTGCATCCTTCCAAACTCACCTAGAAAAACTTTTAACCAAATTTCCTCTTTGAAAGCATGTGATACAACTATGTATTATGCCTTAGTAGTGGATAAAGCAACTACATTTTGAAGCTTTGACATCTAACTAACAACTCCAACTGCAAGAGTAAGAACGTGTCTAGAAGCGGATCTCCTCTTGTCTAAGTCACCTCCAAAATCTGAATCAACATAACAACAGGTTGAATCACTACTACCATTATAGGTGATACAGTAATTACTTGTGCCTTTAAGATACTGAAGAAACCATTTCACTGTTTCCCAATGCTCTTTACCTAGATTTTCCATGTATCTACTAATGACACCAATTACATGTGAAATATCTGGGCTTATACTAACCATCACATACATTAGGCATCCTACTGCATTAGCTTATGGTACAAGTAATATGCTTCTTTTCTTCATCATTACTAAGACACAAAACTGAAGAAAGCTTGAAATGGGAAGCTAAAGGGATTTGAACATGTTTCCCATTATTCATACCAAATCTCAAAAGTATTTTCTCCACATACTTTTGTTGTGATAACCACAACTTACAATTTTTCCTATTTCTGTGTATCTCCGAGCCCAAGATTTGTTTTACTGCTCCAAGATCCTTCATTTCAAAAGCCCTAGCCAACTAAGCCTTTAACCTATTGATCTCAACCATGCTTTTGCTTGTTACAATCATATCATCAACATATAACACCACAATAATGAATATGCCATTTTCCAACTTTTGAAAGTAAACACAATGATCATACTCACTTCTGGTAAAATTTTAGCTCATCATGAAGGAATAAAAATTCTTGTACCATTGCTTGGGAGATTACTTCAAGCCATACAATGACTTCTTGAGTTTTCAAATAAACCTCTTGTTGTGATTTTGAACAAACCCTTATGTTTGTTCCATATATATATCCTCATCGAAATCTCCATGTAAGAATGTTGTTTAAACATCTAGTTTCTCTAACCCTAAATCAAGTAATGCAACTAATGCTAACACAACTCTAATTGAAACAAGCTTAACAACTGGTGAAAAAATCTCATGAAAATCAATACCTACCTTTCGACAATATCCTTTTTCAACCTGTCTTTCTTTGTACTTCTGAACATATCATCAACGCCTTTCTTCAACTTGTAAACCCACTTGCAACTGACAACCTTCCTGCCCTTAGGAAGTTCCACCAAATCCCATGTCTATTTCTTTATAAGGAATCAATTTCCTCTTTCATTGCTACTTTCCATTTATCGCTATCAGGTACTTCCATTGCTTCGTGATAATAGCAAGGTTCTCCATAATTAGCAATTAAAGAAACATATGTAGCAAAATCATCATACCTTTTAGGAAAAGATCTGATCTATGTAGACCTTTGTACAATTTGTTGTGGTATTTCCTCAATTTCCTGAGAAATTTTTGTATCCTCATCTGCTTATGTAGGAGTTTCTTCATGATCCTCCTCCCTTGAAGATGATTGAGTTTCCAATTGAACTTGTTGAATCTGTGGTACTTTTTCCTGCTTCATTTCACCATCTACATCTGATTTTATGAGTGGCGATTCATCAAATATGACATCTTTGTTAATGATGATTTTATTAGTAGTAGGATCCCACAATTTGTATCCCTTAGCTCCATCACCATATCTAACAAATATTAGTCTTTTTTATTTTGGATCTAACTTAGAACATTGATTCTTTGGAATAAGAGCACAAGCATCACAACCAAAAACTTTAAGATTTGAATAATCACAAGGTTGACTTGTCCATACCTCTTCCAAAATATTACAGTTAATTGCAGTTGATGGTGATCGATTTACCAAATAACACATTGTAAGAACTTCCTTTACCCACAATTCCTGTTACAACTTGGTATTACCGAGCATACTCCTTTCTCTCTCTAAAAGAGTCTTGTTCATGCATTTAGCAACACCATTTTGCTAAGGAGTATAAACCGTGGTTTTATGTCTTTCGATTCCAACTTCCCTGCAATAATTTTCAAATTCCTTTTACGTAAACTCGGTTCCATTTTCAGTTCTCAAACATTTATTTGACCTGCTAGTGATCTTTTCAACCAAAGCTCTATACTGCTTAAAAGCATCAAATACATCAACTTTTCTTTTCAGTAAATAGATCCACACCTTTCTAGAGTAATCATCTATTAATGGTACAAAATATGAAGATCCTCCAAAAGAGAGTTTAGGAGATGGTCCCCAAAGATATGAATGGATGAAATCAAGGATGCCTTTACTAACATGTTTTCCTGTTTTAAATTTCTGTCTAGATTGTTTTCCATAAATGTAATGCTCACAAAAACTCAAATTCAGAGATTTCAAACTTGGAAGTAACTTACGATCAACCAATACCTTCAACCCTTTCTCGCTGATATGACCCAAGTGTTGATGTCATAAACAAGTAGAGTCACTTGCACCTTCAAATTCTACTATTGCATGATGTGTTTATATCCTTCCTTCAAGCTTATAAAGGTTCCCAAACCTTTTGGCCTTCATGACTACCAAGATGCCTTTCGTCACCTTCATAACTCCACCTTGAACTATACATTTATAACCAGTAGAATCTAACACTCCCAAAGATATTAAGTTATTTCTAAGCTCAAGCATATGCCTCACCTCTCTTAATGTTCTAACAGTCCCATCATAGATTTTAATCCTAACACTACCAATCCCAATAATTTTGCATGTAACATCGTTACCCATGAAAACCACATCGTTGTCAATAGATTGGTATGACGAGAACCAATTCCTATGAACACACATATGATGGGAAGCACCAGAATCTAGAAGCCAATTATGATGATGTTGAGAAAAAGTAGAAGTGGACAATACCTCATCAACAATACCTGCACTAGTTTCAACTGAATTAACTTCCTTTGTAGAGTCCTTTTTAGCACCTTGTTCCTTTCTTTTCCAACATTCCTTCTTAAGATGCCCTGATTTGTTACAGTACTAACAATTCAACTTATTATTCTTGCCTCTTGAATTCAATCATGATGTGTCTCTCGAATTTTGATCTTTTTCTTTTGATTGATGTCTTGCCACCATTGCTTCTGATGTTAAGGTTTCAAGGCTAGATTTCTGCTGAGTTTCCTCATACAACAAAGCTCCCACAACAACATCAAAATCAATGGTATCGGTAGAACTAAAATTGATAGAGGTTACAAAACGATCCCAAGACTCGGGCAGAGAACACAATAATGTAATTGCTTTGTCTTCCCCTTGGAGATTTACATCTATACTAGACAACTAACATAAAAGAGTATTGAAATAATTCAAATGATCAGATATCTTTGTACCATCCTTCATCTGCAAACTATTTAACTGCCGCTTCATGTAGATTTTCTTTGTCAAGGACTTTGTCATATAGAGACTTTCTAACTTGGTCCATAAGCCTGCAATTATTTTCTCTCCAACGATGTTAAACAAAACATCATTTGCCAAGCACAAATGCATAGTATTGAGGGATCTTGCATCCATGTCCTCCTAGTCGTCATTATCCATGCCCATGGGTTTCTTTGCCTTGCCCAACAACGCCTTTGCCACTCCTTGATGCACGAGCATATCCTGCATCTTAACCTTCCATAGATCAAAGCTATTACTCCCATTGAACTTTTCAATTTCAAACTTTGCACTTTGCATCTTTGTCATTAACACAAACTTTTTCCAAAAGCTTTGATACCACTTGTTGATTTGAGCAGCGAAAACATAACCTGCAAATAAATTGAAATTAAAGGAAATAATGACAAATAAACAAAATAGCAGAATAATCAAACACAAATATTGAAACAACGTTTGAAGTGGTAAAACCCTCCTTGTGAGGGAAACATCCATGGGGCAATGATAATCAACATTCTTATTATTCAAGGGATATTTACAAAAACCAACTCATAGGTATACATTATCCAACCATTCAACTCACTCTCCATTCATTTTATATTTTCATACTGCCTCTATAGGCTTACATGGATAAATAACAACCTGCAAGATTTTTTCTAAATCTGTCCATAACTTTTAAAGCTGATACATAAGAAACTTTTTACATAAAACAATGCTTAATGAGACATGTAGAACTTACAATAGCAAAAACATACAACAAAAAAAGTTAATCATTCAAAAGGTAATGTTCCTAATTATATAAAATGATTTTCTAGAACTATATGTATGTATTACTACAAACCATTCATTTATTAATATCGGTTTTATATTATTTATTTTTCAGGTGAAAGCATGAAGATGTCTTACACTTTTCAGCCAATTGTGGTGATGAAATTTCAAGTTTTTCCTCTTTTATCGAATTGAAGCCCTCAAAATTCATATAAGCATTGTGAATTTTAATTCAAAGTAAAAATACAAATTGTGGATAGTTATGATGTTGTCCTAATGATATTTTTTGCAAAAAAATTTAGTGTCGTATAATATATCAGTTTTCCATTAAATGAAATGCTTGTCATTGCCTTTTTTTAACACATCTTAAGAGGTATAAGTGTGTTCACGTAGCATAACTTGGTTTAAAATGTGTAATTTTTCATATATATATATATATATATATATATAGCACGATCTACACGAAGCGAGCTAAGTTTTTCATATTAAAATATTATTTTTTATGCAAAAATATATTTTTTATTAATTTTCAAAGTTGCCAAAGTAATATTTCAATTGCAATTTGCAGACACGTGTTCAAGTAAGGTTTTTTTCAACTATTTAAATAAATTTAAAAAACAAAAGTGCCCTTTTAAGAGGACGCGTAAACAAATATAATGGTATTTTTTGAAATTTTTTCATTTTGTATATTTTATGATATTGATTTTTTATTCGACCTCTTTAAAACAATTCAAAAAAAATTCAAGCGTTATGTTAAAAGAAAATTAGATGAAAAATATCGTATGAATTTGAAAATCTCAAACTCATATTCCATTGGATAGAGGATTCCTTCATTAATCCAATGTTATAAACTCTTTCACCTAACGATAAATTTATCCCTAAGTCTGCTAGGATACAAAATGGTGTTGTAGGAAATTTTGCAGAAGGGGTGCTGAAATTGTGGATTTTACAACTCAAGAAGCTTGATCGAGTGCTTGATTTCAAAATTCAAATAGCTTGATCAAGATATTTTTTTAGCACTCGAGGAGCTCGATTGAGCGCTTAAAAATGGCTTGATCAGGCACTTAAATGGATCTATCGAGTTATCATATTTTCCACCCAAACACGCTCTATTTTTTCCAAAAAGTGTAACCCAGTTCCATGCTTTCACCCTTTCATATATCATTATAAAAATATATATATAAGGAGATGGTCAAAGAAATGGACATAATTGCATCACAAGAGGAGCCATCTCAACAACAACACGCTTCAAATGTATGTAATTATGATTGACTTTGTACATATAAAAAAATAATTTAGCATTAAATATTAATTTTCAAGTATTTTCTTGCAGAAAAGAAAACAAGATGGAACTCATTCAACACATGAAACAAGACGACAAGAAGAAAAGGGCTGATTACAAAGTTTGTTAGTAATTGTTAATGTTTTCTTATAATAACTCAAGGTTTCATTTTTTTTTATATTTGAAGTTCTTTAATTTACAACAACTATCCTTTAATGTCTTGAAATAGGTGTTAATATACAAAGAGTCATCAAAAGAATTGATTGACATTGGGTTAAATAAGGGTTGTGAGTATATGTTGGCATATCAAAAAATAATTGTGGAATTTGTAAGTATCTATGTTATTTTACTTCTCTGAGTTTATAATTAATAGAAAAAAACCCTTTATATTAAAGCTATGATTTATAATGGGGTTTAAAACATGCAGGAAACAAAATATGGGACTACGCCAACATAATACTTGTTGCAAAAAGGCACGAGACTTTGTTTGAAACTATGTGCACAATTTATAAGTCACTTCTTTCTCTGGTACATTGCTATTTTATTTACATTGATGAATATTATTTATTTACATTTTCATTATTCTCGTCAATATAGATACACTCATTACACTTTATTTTTATGTTTGCAGATGAAACAATATGAAGAAGATGAAAACAATCGATGCAATCAAAAAAACATTCCTCCACATAACCCAAGTCATGAAAGTAACTCGAGAAGTGACAACAATTCCAACGAAGAATGATGATCGATTTGGATATCAATGCAACATATTGTATTTTTTGAAATAATTGTCTATGAAAATCACATATTTTGTTTAATGTAATGGACATAGTGTCCCAATTGAAAGACAAGGGGTTACCAATAACAATCTCATTTTGTATGACAAAGAGCCTCTTGTTGATATATAATGAAATACATTTTAATTTATTCTATTGTGTTATCCAATGTCACTGTGAAATGTTACACCACTCATTAAATATATGTATGATTAAATATTATAATGAAGAGATACGAAATATGATAATACAGCAAATTAATCCAAACATCATATACAAATGAACTAATCAAATTTTAATTTATATGAATACTATTATAAGATATATGTCGATTTTCAATGAATAACATATTTAAAAAATTACAATAATTGCACTGCCACAAGTCGATCTTTCCAAAAAAGAGAAAATCTCATTCAAAAAATCGGTGCATCTATAATATAAAAAATCATTGGTGCATTATGTTATATAAAAGCATCGTGATAACGTATTTTTGCATGCTCGGTGCCTTTTAAGAAAACAAGAGCATCGGTGCATTTATGACTCCAATCACCAGTATTGTTTGAGATTAACGCCTTGGTGCATTGTAATTCTTAACGCACCAGTGCTTTCATATATCTAACTCCTCGGTGCTATAAAATATTATTTCCATCCTAGTGCTGCATGAAAACTAATAGCATTGATCGTTTTGTATAACTAACACGCCGAGGCCTTTATAATAATGATACGCATTGGCACTACAAGTTTTAAAAAAAGCACTGGCACGACAATTATTATTTGTATGGCCCAGTGCCATTCCTTAGAAGAACGCCCCATGGATTTTTTATCTCTTAGCACCAGTGCGGTATATATTACACACCTGTATTCTTTGCATTCAACGTCTCGGTGCTTTTAGTTATGTATGTCGCCCAATGATTTTATGTATGTAGCGCATCAGTGATAATTTTTCCATTAAGCGTGCCAAAAAAAAGAAATCTGCTAGAAGCTCTAGCCACCCAAATTTTTTCAGTTGTAATGAAGTTTCATTAAAACCTCCGTTATCCCAAATGGATGTTTTAGCGGATGTTTTTTTTTTCCAATTTTATAACACTAGAAACCTCTGCTAGAAGGTATTTTCCTTGTAGTGGAGGCTTCAACTTCTCTCTTTGTAATCTTTGTCGCATTTTCACTTTTATAGTATTCATGGCCATCATCCACTTTTTAATGGGATTATTTAAGCTCTGTTGTTCTCCTAGAGTCTTTCTCATCTACTCTTAGATCTGCGGCTGATTTCTCTATTAATTCTTCAACAGATTGTGACGCAAATTGTTTTCCGCGTTACTTTGTACCAAATTCTACCTCCACGATCTTCCACACTTCCTTGGAAGATGTAAATTTTACCACCGTTCATAGAAACTTCTCATCCAATGCTTGTTTTATAAAATCCAATACTAAAGCATCACATACTTCATCATATGGGTTATTAGACCGATACTCAATTAACTCTTTACCTCGAAGAAAAGTTTTCATTTTGAAAACCCAAAAATCAAAACTTTTCCCAGTAAACATAAGAGGTGGTAGCAGATCCACATTACACCAATCAACCTCGATTGCTCTTCTGTATTTTGCTAGAATTCTTGGTTTCTCGGCTGTGGCATGAACCTCTCTAAACATGGAAACAATCTCTTCCTCTTTCTTTAGATTTCTTCATTTGATCTATTTTAATCTCGCTTTGCGACTGATGATGTTGTCTTTCTTTTGTCTTTTATTTACTTTCTTTATTGCATGAGGCTTCCTTCGATATTGCCCCCCCAAAAAAATGAATTTTAATATGTACACCCTTAAGACAGAATATTCATTGAATTCACATACATAGAGGGATTTCTCTGAACCCAAAACACTATCATGCTTTAAAAACCAAAATTTGCAGAGAAATGACCCTTTGCAAAACTCTAAACTCTATTTTCAATAATAATAAAAAAACCTTTTTTTAATACCATGCACTTTTTTTTTAAATTCCTTATCTCCAAACCTTTAATAGAAGCTCGTTTTATTCATTTATAAACAACTATTTAGGCACCTTTTCAAACCTTTTCATCCCATGTAACTTGGTTTTTTAAATATAAAAAACACCTTAAAAAAAACTTTTTAAATAAGCTCTTGATCAAACCCTTTTATTTTTATTTTTTTAATATAATAGTTTTATTTTTAACTTTTTTAATATCACTCAAACTCTTAAGAAAAAAAACCAAAAACCTTTTAAACTTCATAACAAGGACTCAAACTATTCAAGAAAATAAAAATTTGATAGATGCTTCAAAGTTTTTAAACTTCCTAACAAGGGCTCAAACTCTTAAATGACACTTTGACTTTATTTAAAAACTTTCAAATTTCAAACCTACTCCAAACTTAAAACTTTCGACAGCGTCTATGGCTATAGCCCTTTAAAAAAAATGTATTCAGGATAACGCGCCTTACGATATATAGACGATCGTGTTACTTTCCCCTCTCCTCACTAGCATTATAAGTTTCGAGGTATCACATGACTTCCCTCTCTTCACCAACGTTATAAGTTTGGAGGTGTAAAGTGACTTCCCCTGCTCCTTACCAGTGTTATAACGTGGATTAGAATTTTTGAGTTTGTTACTACAATGCTTTTCAAATAAAATAAAAAAATTATATTCTCACGTAGATTGCAGCTATTGACATGAGATTTCTCTTCGATCTTTCTACTTGATCTCAACTCTGATACCAATTTGATGGAAAGGAAGTTGATACCAATTTGATGGAAAGGAAAAGGAAGTAAGGCACAAATTTCACACACACAAAACAATACGAGCTACTCTTAGTATTAACATGTAATTTGATTGGTTACAATTCAACCCAATGTGGAGTATTTATTCTTTCTAACTAATGACTTAACTGAAACTCTCTTTTACTAACTTCATCATGCAAACTCACACTAAATTTAGCATTTCCAAATATAGACTGACCTCAAATTAACTCAGACTAACTCAAATTAACTCACACTCTTAATATTGACTGCACCACGTGCGGTAGTAATTACTATTTCCAACACAATTAATTATTACAAAAGTTTCATCTTGTTCATATTATTCCTTTTTTTCCTCTTCAATTTTGTTTCTTTCGTGCATTGAATTTGAAAAGAACTAACAATATAAATTGACGTAGCTATCTTGTAGGTTTTTCTAATGATGTTGAGGAGAGACAATCGTTCTTCTTCGTTCCTGGACACAATATGTAATTCACTCGGACTTGCAGATTAACGAGGTCTGGTTATTGGAAGGTAATGGGGTCAGACAAAGAAGTTTGCAACAAGTTGCTACAATGCTTTTATATGAAGAAGACCCTTGTGTTTTATAAAGTAAAATCCCCACTTGGGCAAAGGATGGACTTATTTGGGCATGTCAAAATCATGAAGCACCTCACCTTTCCTAGTGAAAATATACAAAAGAATGTACGTTTCCATGTGTAGGAAAAAAAAATAGGAAAAAATTTCCTGTGCATGAAAATAGAAGAAAACGTGAAATACTTGAACTACTACATACTAAAGTATGTGGTCCAATGCAAACTGAGTCACTTGGTGGAGCATATTACTTTCTTATATTTATTGATGATAGCACTAGATACACATGGGTGTACTTTATAACAAATAAAATTGATGTGTTTGAATACTTTAAAGAATTCAAGAATATGGTTGAAAAGCAAACATGAAAGAGCTTTAAAACTATTCGATCAGATAAAGGTGGTGAGTACATTTCGGGAGATTTTATCAAATATTGCAAACAAAATGGAATTATGCAACAATTTGCAATACCACATACACCTCAACAAAATGGAGTAGTTGAGAGAAAGGATAGAACATTAGTTGAATGTGCTTGTAGTATGTTAAAAAGTAAAGGACTTCCTAATAGTTTTTGCGCTGAAGCCATTAATACAATTGTATATCTTAAAAATAGAAGCCCTATTAAGTATCTTGAGCACAAAACACCATTTGAAGCATTTTATGGTTTTAAACCTAAAGTTAGTCATTTAAGGATATTTGGATGCAAGGCATTTGCTCATATTCCTAAAGAGGATAGGAGAAAATTAGATTCCAAAGCCATCAAATGCATTTTTATTGGATATTGTATTGATCAAAAAGCATATAAAATGTATGATCCAAGTACTCACAAGGTCTTTGCAAGTAGAGATGTTATATTTCATGAGCATGTAGATAAACAAATAAAAGAAGATGAACATAATGTATGAAAACCTCCTTATGACAGCTTTAAGGAAGAAGAAGAAGTTGTGGAATCAACTCAAGCTCAAGAAAGCATGGACATTCCAGAAGACATGTCAAGAAGTCAAAGTCCACAAAGAAGTGATGAAGGCACTCCACAGAGAAGAAGAAGAGGAGAAGGTAATCCACAATGTAATGAACCTCTAAGAACCTCTAAGAATGTCAACATGACAAATTCAAACCCCTGTCAGGTATAACGATTATGCTTTAATGTCCCAAGTAATGACTGTTTTTGAGCCCTTAAATTATGAACAAGCTAAAAATCATAAAGAATGGATGGAAGCTATGAAAGAAGAATATGGCTCTATAACGAAAAATGAAACATGGGAATTAACAGAATTATCTGAAAATAAAGTTCCTATAGGATCAAAATGGTTGTACAAGACAAAATTTAATGCAGATGGTAGCATAAACACGTATAAGGCAAGATTGGTTGCAAAAGGTTATTCACAAAAAGAAGGTATAGATTATGAATATACCTTCGCTCTGGTTGCAAAAACGAATACAATCAGAATGATGATAGCATTGGCAACTAAATATGATTGGAATCTACATCAATTAGATGTGAAGTCAACTTTTCTAAATGGTGACTTAAAAGGGGAGATTTATCTTATTCAAGCAGAAGGATTTGTAAAGAAGGGAAAAGAACATCTTGTATGCAAGTTAAAAAAGGCCTTATATGGACTAAAACAGGCACCTATATCTTGGTATAAGAAAATCAATAAATTCTTCTTTCAGCAAATATTTAAGAAAAGAAAAAATGATCCTAATTTGTATGTCAAGATAGATAGAAATGGAGTTATAGTATTACTCTCTATATATGTTGATGATCTAATAATAACAAGGAGTGCTAATAAATTGATTAAATAAATGAAAAGGAAGTTATCATAGGAATTTGAGATGAAGGATCTTGGTCAGATGCACTATTGTCTAGGTCTTGAAGTGTGGAGAGATGATGGAAGAACCTTAATCAGGCAAAGTAAATATACAAATGAAGTACTAAAGAGATTTCATATGAATGGATGTAAAGAAGTGAGTACTCTTGGAACAAAATATCAAATATCAAATTGATGATGGAACAAAAGAAGTGAATGGAACATTGTATCGACAATTAGTGGGATGTTTGAATTATCTCACTACCACTAGACCAGACATCGCTTATGCAGTAAACTTACTTATTCAATTCATGGCTAAGCCTCATGAAAGCCATTAGATAGTTGCAAAAAGGGTCCTTAGATATTTAAAGGGAACTACCAATTTTGATATTAAATATACTAATGATTGTAATGTTCAATTGACAGGTCACTCTGATTCTCACTGGGTTGGAAATCCAGATGACATGAAATCCACCACTGGATATGTGTTCAATATAGGATTAGGAGCTATATCATGGAGTAGTAAGAAACAACCAACAATTTCCTTGTCATTAACTAGAGCATAGTATAAATAATTATGTAGTGCCACCTGTGAAGTTATCTGGCTCAGAAGGATACTTGAAGATGTTGGTGAAGGTCAACAAGAACTTACAATGATCAGATGTGATAATCAAAGCAACATCAAATTAGAGAATAATCATGTATGTCATGCAAGGTCAAAGCATATAGACACACAATATCATTTTGTAAGAGAAAAAGTCCAATCAAAGGAAATTGACTTAATATATTGTAATAAAAATGAGAATGTAGCTGACATATTCACTAAGCCTCTTGGGAAGGCCAAATTTGAGTTTTGTAGAAGTAAGTTATGTGTTGTAGAAAATCCAGATTATGTTGTAAGCCTAGCTGAGACTTAGACCAGCAGACATGTCAATTAAGAGTATGTTTGTGTCTTATGTATTGTGTTATAGGATATTTTGTGTGTTGGAATTAAGGGGGAGTGTTGGATAAATAGTAATTCCAACCAACCAACCTTCCACATTGACTATGTTAGGTAGGGAGTCTTTTCGAGAGTTCAGAAGATTGTCTCAAGGCTTTTGAAGACTTCAGATAGCTTCCTGAAGAAGCCACCGACAATAGGAATTGAGAAACTTGATTGCAATGTATAAAAACCAATCTTTGGCAATGTAAAGTTGAAGTTGTGTTGTGCTCAGTTCTACATCCTGTTTTCTCTGATTACCTCTTCACTCCATCTTTTGTACCATGACATTTCTAAACACTCCATTATAATTTGTGAATCCGCAATAATATCTACCTGATTGACCATCTTAATTCCATGAATTTTAGTTATTACCTGTCCCTTCAAAAAATGTATCCACGCCACAGATCTATAATAATCTTGAATAAAGAAACGTTAAATTTTTTATTATTTAAACTAAAACAAATGAAATGACCTTAAAGATTCATCTTCAAACCCAAAACGACCCTAAGTAAACAAATCTTAGTTTACGTGTAAAGTTTATTAAACCGTGAGAAGGTAAGCCTACTAATTTAGCGTTAGCTAATGTTACTTGTGTTGTTTAATTTTAGAAAATAAATATTTATTTTTCAATATTATTATAATAAAAATAAAAATCTTTCACAGATTTAAATAGACATAACTTGAAGGGTTTATTGTAGCATGTGCACAACAAAATTCCATGTGGACAACTTCTTCACATAATTTATGTCATAATTTAGGGATATGGTTGCATTATTCATGCATGATTTAATTAAAAAAAATAAAAATAAAAATAAAAATAAATAATAATAAAATAATGTTTTTTATTCTTAATACTTGCAGGAAAACCTTCCAAAAATAAAGCCTTGAAAATAGTTCATACTGGGGTAAATAACATATTCACCATCATTTGCTTCCCAAAATAATTTAAGCAACTCTTTGCACAAAATAAATATGTAAATAAATATTCTTACCAACAGTTACTTCACTCCCTCCATTATTATATTTTCCTCAAATTAAATTATTAGTTTATGTCAAAGTTTAAGATCTGACTTGCCTATTGAGCAATATTTATTTGAAAAAGGTCCAGAAGTTGATCATGATGGACCTTTGGTCTCAAGAGGAGGTGGCAGTATTGGGCACCTTTTAATGACTAATTGGCTAGCTGTATTATGCAAATGCATATAGGATGGGTATCTGGTTGGCTCAACTAATGCTTGTGAGGGTGGAAATGGTAAGGTAGAGTGTGTTGGATTCATTCATACTCACTTTTATAGTTGGGAAAATATGTATCAAATCAATTTTTTATTTAGTAGGATGTAGCATTAGTGATTTAGTTTCTTGATCGTAATGTATTTTGAAGCAGAATGGTCAATCCATGGCTAGGTTTTGAGGCCAATGGAAATGGGAAGACAAAGTGTGTTCCATTCATTCATACTCACTTTTATAGAGTTGGGAAAGTACATATCGTATCAAATTTGTATTTAGATGCCATTTTATTCCCTATAATTATGTTTATTTTTATTTTTATGCTGTAAGGCGTTCCCTTTGAAAACAACTCCCCCAACTGCCACCATGTACTAGTCTACACCATTAGATCTAATGTTAAACAATTACATAATCTTTTGCCATTAGATTCCAACACCGACTCTGTAACTATCAACCAACTCCTTAATTTATTCCATCTGATGTGAATTTGTTCTGCCAGGACTACCACTATTCGAGGTTTCTACCTAGTTCCTTATAATTCCTTTCCATTTTCATAAGGGTTTCTACCTACTTCCTTCTAATTCCTTTCAACCATTTTCATAAGGTTTCCAGCTAATTCCTTCTAATCCCTTTCGGCTATTTTCATAATGGCAGGGACATATTTCGTTCTGAGCATAGATGGAATGGTTTATGCTATTCTTGTTATCCTCTAGAAAGGTTCAAATCTTAAGCTGAGGGGGATGTGATGATTTATTTATTCATTTTTAGCAAGTCATATAACTCAATGATGTTTATAATATATCATCAATTTATGCATTGCATTCTCTAATCGTGGATTTCTATGTGTGTGTAGATTTATTTGCAAGTTTATTCTTGTGTTTATGTTTTAATCTTGTATTTTTTGTTCTAATATCGTATTTTGCTAGTTATTCCAAATTGCAGGATTTATGTTTGGATCATTTTCTCCTCTTTGTCTACCTTTCTTTACAGGGAAGATCATCTATGTGGTCAATATTTTGGAGTTGAACCTCTGTAGCTTTGTATTTGATTAGTGTAATAATGAGAAAACATCATAGCGCTACCTCTAATAGGTTACGGTGTATGTCCCAGTAAATAAAACAGGGAATGATTTCGTGGATCAACGTACCTTCTGTTTTTTCTTCTCAGTTTGACCCTCAAGTATACTAATACTTTTAAGAAAGACCACAACTTCACCATCCTTCTTACTCTTCAGATTCCTGGAAAGTTGAATCGACTGACTGATACCATGTGCCTGTTGGTATATCAGTACTGTCTGACCTATGGTTGTCATGGGTGTGACCAGAGAATGTTTTATGTGGATAAAAAGGAAATTGATGGAGCTGAAGGGCTGAGATTGAGGGAGGGTGAAAAGAAACACATGAAAGGGGAAGAGTTGGATATATTTTCAGTCCATGAAACAATTGATTACATTTATTAGAAACCCATCCCACAAGAGCATTCTTTCATCTCCATTCCATTGCATCCAACAAAAAATGATAACTAGATAGAGTTGATGATGAGATATTTGAGTTCTAAAGACAAGGAAGGTAGAGGAGTGAGAGTCAAGGCTTTTGATGCCCTGGAAAATTACATGGCTTTGGGTGCCCAGCAAAACTAAATATCTTCTGAAATCATCGAAGCCAGGGGAGTGGAAGTTAGATATGGGGCAGGTTATTTTAGTGGCAACAGTAATAGAAATGTTCTTAAACATGAAACTCACTGGTTTCTTCAAAAAATATGGTTTCTCTACTTCTCTATTGGAAAAAATGGAAATACGAGATTACCTGGTTGACAGTAGAGGAAGTGGGTTCACCATCAATGCATTTGTAATCAATGCTCAAGTCAAGTCATCGTAAGTTCGGTCTACTAACACTAACACAGAACACATGGATGTTTTCCAACTGTGTACCTTGAGAAGCAATTTTTTAAGTCTCAAAACCTTGTCCGTTATAGGTGCTTATGTGAACTTGATTTTCTCTTTTGGTTGGGCTTTTCTTGATGCAATTGAAGGTAGTTTTTAAAATGTATTATGCACACTCCATGCCACTCTCTAAACCTAGTGTATTTATTATAATAGCAAGCATTGTTATTATTTTTTTCATGTGTCTCCCTTTGTATTTTGGAGATTTCATATACTGTGTCCTTTGATGAGAAGAAAGCTAGATTAGACTTTTTAAATGAAGATAGATAGATAAACCCACTGTGATTTTTGACTCATTTTGCTTCCTCATTTCCCTCCCTTCTTCTCCTCTCATCAATCTGGCCACCACATCTTCCACATGTTATCTCTTCATAGTTTCATTTATTGCCACTCCAATCTTCCACACTTCGGTAAAATATCTCTTGTTGGTTAGTTTCTTTGTAAAGGAAGGCTACAATATCATGGGTCTCAAGTATTTTCCCTTTTGGTGAAATTTTTATCTCAAATCCAACAGAACTGAATGTAGATTCGTAGTTCCATCTCTGTCAAATGGATCTTTGACCATGAAATAACTGCACATGGGTTTCATATTTTCAAAAGTTACTAATGTTTTCTAACTTTATTTTTCAGTATAAAATTTGCAAGGTTTAGTGGTTGACTCAGTGACAAGTTACTTACATGGCACATTGGACTCAAAAGTGGGTTGATAGCTCCTATCGAGAGCTCGAAAATTATTTGAAGGTATCTTGGAATAAGGAAAGCTTAGAGATATGTGTAGAAGGTTGGTTATCGGATGAATATGTCTTTAACTATGATTTGATGCCTTGTCATTTTTTATTTTATTTTCTATGATGGGCTCACAATATAGATGTGTTCAAGATAAGCAACTTCGAGTAGAAGTGGTGGCTAGTCTTATGGTTAAGCTCATGAGTAACTTCTAGTGCAATCCTAAACTAATTAAATATGGTATGTTGATTATGTCTACTATGGACTGTGATACCCCGTAGGGTTTCTTTGATGGGGCCAGCCAAGGGCATCCACCTAGTTGTGGGATTGGTGGTCTTTTGTATATAAATTCATTTCAATTCATTCCTATCCGATATACTCTGCGACCTGATTCCAGTTGAAAAGTCGAGTTCTCAACATGGTTTTTTGTTTTTTATTTGGAAAGTGATTATGGTTTGAAGAGGTTGCAAGTGATCGGGAATCTCAAATAGTTGTTCACCGGGCTAATGTAAGTTTTCTATGTAGAATGTGCGGCTTCAATCCCCGATGTCTCAAATTTGGCAGTGCATTCAAGAGCTAGAATGGTCATCCTTCACCCACATTTCTCGTGAGCTCAATCAACCAGTAGATAAGCTCTCCAAGGAGGCATTTGAGTAGTCAGGTGGCTAATTTGATTCATTTAAATCTGTTGATGGCTAGGAATATGGAGTCATGGAATTTCTACTTTAAGTCTTAATTTTGGGTAGATGATGAACATCATCCTTTAAAGTCATTCGAGGAGAATGCATCTTCAGATAGTGGGCATCTGTCCTTTTTGCTTGTGGATGATCTATCGAATGTTGGATCCTCTGATAAAATAAATGAATCTAGCTTTTACTCTGCAGTTTTCACCTCACCTGATAACATACCTAAGAAACATAGTATGCAATTTCAAGTGAAGAACATAATTGATGACGATGGTGTGCATTCCACTGTTTGATCCAATACTAGTCCCTTTTTTGATGTCAAATATGGAGTTGGCTCTGCAACTATAACATCAAAACACAACAAAGGTGGATCTGATTCATTCAATGAATATTAAAAGACACTTATGTGGCAACTGACAAGGTGTCAAAATTTTCTTTGGACAAAATCCCTTACCACTAACAGGGAAATTTTTGGGTTTGTATTATTTCCTAAACGAGGAAAGTGTTTTGATCAAGATTAGTAGTGCCAAGGAGAGGAAAGGATGCTTGATAAAATCTCTAGGTTTGTTCAAAAATCCCCATGCATCCTTCATCTGATGAGTGATTAACTATCCAATTTATCACCCACCAGATACTGGCCCAAAGGTAAGAACAAGCTCTTCAATTCTCCTTGTTTCTTCATAGATTTCAATCTCAAGGGGTCCACAGAGTCAGAAAGGGTCAAAATCTCAACTTCTCCATTGGATCTCAAGATATTTTCTAGAGTTGGGAACAATCATTGGAATTAAAAGAGGTTAGATACCCAACTAAGTTCTTCTGGGAAGCGAAGTGAGACAATAATGATTAGTTCTCGACATGAATTTACAAATCTCACCTCTTAGGTTCGAATGGAGCATTCGAAGAGCTATACTTGTGTCACATTCCATGGTCCAAAATCGGCCAAAAAACACATATATTCTCATTGTGGTATGGAGAGCGAAATTGTGCAATATCCTGTTCGAAAAAAAATGAACATGGAATATGGAATGTTGCATTTCTACCTAAAATCTATACAAAGGCTCCAGTGTTTCTTGTTGCAATTTTTCTCAGTGCCTGCTATTTTTGCAAACGACAGTTGAGCCATGGAGGGGACATCTACATGTACTAGTATGTTATAATGATCATACCATGTTTTTTGTTAGAGATTGCTTTAAATCTTGAAGAATCACATTGAATTTATTATAGTTTTCCCTTAGCTAGGCCAATGATTTTTTTCAATTTTAATGCATTTTGTTTTCAAAAGGTATGTAAAACTTCAGTTTCAAATATTTTCCATCCTTTGCTTGTTGATTATTGTAGATGTGACAAAGTATTTTGCAACGTGGAATGTCATTACCAATATATTTTAACGAATGAATAGATGGAAACATTTATTGTTTCTACACCATGTGGGTCAAGTGCTTCTTCTTACAGTGGCAATTTTTTTAACCAGTACAAATGTGCTGCATAATAGAGGCATAAGAGCTCTCCATAATCCATACCATGTAAAATAAAACTGTGTTTTAATGTATGTGTTTTTTCCTCTGAGGAGCCGTAGAAAAATACACATGCTTAGATGACATAAAAATATATGTGTTTTTAATGTTGAGGAATAGGATGGGATGGGGTGGGCTTTTTTGAAGCATACTTTTTTTGGACAAGCTTTTTGTTGTGTACATTGGCACAAGTTTTAAATCCTATCACAAGTTATGCACAAGGATGGGTCCCAAATGCTTCCTAATGTACCTCATTGATTGATTTTCATAAGAGACTCGTTTGATCCTATGAAAAAACTTAAATTCCCTACTACCCAAATTTCCACTGATTTCTCACCTTTCTTTACTTTATTGAGAATCTATATATGTTGTAACTCTTACAGTACATATTCCTATGGACACCATACTTGCAAGGGATATTTTTCCAAGGCAAATGACAATAATTCAAGAGATACTTGAAGAAGTAGCTAATCATGGAGTATCAAGTAAGAGGAGTAGCTAAACTGTTTTACTTTTTACATTTACACATGATTAAAATAAATGAAATTATGGGAAAAAGTAGTGAACGTACAACCAAAACAAGCATTTACAAAGAAAAATAGTTAAACAATTCCCTATCAAGATTTATGAGAAGGTTCAACTAGTCACGAAAGTCACTTTAAACTACAATTTCCTCTATGTTATTATTATTATTAGAGCCTCTCTATTGTTATTATTATTATACAAAATCAATGGAAACTATTTAAGCACACAATAATGGAAGAAGATTATTGTTCCTCATCTAGTGGTTTTGTTGGAGATGGATCAGTTGATTTCCATGGACACTTTGTAAGGAGAACTCATACTGGACAATGCAAAGCATCACTCTTCATATTTGGTATGAATTCATTTGAATTATATTATCTGATACATTCAAGTGTATTGTAGTAGCTGGTATGTTTGTTCCAAATGTTTTATCATCAACATTACAATTATATTCTCTTACACATTCCATTATGTTCTAGTAGTTGTTGTCTGGTCCATATGTTTTACCATCATATTCTTCACAGGAATGGAGATAACAGAAAGGTTAGCCTATGCAGGCATTCTTTAAAATTTGGTGACTTACCTCACAGATGTTATGCATTAGAGCACCACTACTGCTGCAAAGAATGTGAATGTCTAGTTTGGTGTGATCAGCGTGCTTCCTTTCCTTGGAGATTTTATTGTAGATTCATATTTGGGTCGATATTGGACCATTTCCATGTCTTATGTCATCTATTTGATGGTTAGTATTTTATTCTCTTTTTCAAAGTGTTTCTATAAACATATCCCTAGAGGTAACTAGTTGGCCATAACAATCTAGGATTTTCACCCAATCTCATTTCTTTGAAACCTATGTTAAACATCTAAGGTAGACTGCAAGTAAAGGTTGGATCATTTTTTTGTATTTTTTCTCATACTTTTTTCTCAAGTGCTTCAAGAAACATACACTGGGGTTTGAGTGGACTTCCTTATGCCTAGGTGCTACATTTGAAAGGTAATGATTTATCTTAAACAATCTAGATTTGCATCGAATTCATTCCTTTGAAACTCAAACTAGATATCTACGAATATAGAAACTAGACGCTTGTAAGTAATTTATTTTTCACTTTATTCTTTTAAAAAATGTTTAAGAAATGAGGAGTTTGAGTGGGCTTCCTTCTATTTAGATGTTAGGTTTGAGAGATAAGCTCAAAATAACCCAAAATTTGTATTCAATCTCAATGTCTCATCCTTAAAAATTCTTGCTATACAGCCAGGGCATAGGGCAATTAAATGGAACTGATGGATAGGTTAATAGTTAGCGAACCACACCCATTAGGTGCAAAATAAATGGTGACAAAGTTTATGTTAAGGTACTTCCTATGTAAAAATCCCTGGTTCGAAATCTCATAGATGAGCAGGACACCCAAAGTATCCAACCTACCACCCCAAAAAACAGTTAGTTTCAAACCTCATGTTGTTAGCATGGAACCTTATCTAATTGTCCTAGGATTAAGTCAATAAGGACCATCCCACTAAAGCCAACATGGGTGTTCCTTCCACGAATCGATCTTGAAGGACAAACCCTTTGCTAGCGTCAAGTTGATCACTACCTTATTGGGTTTACCTTCTAGTATTTGGCACCCCCCTGGAATTTTTTCTAATGTTGTAATATTATGAAATTGATAATTTTATATCTATACAATTACTTGCCAATGAATTCGTGCAAAATTTGATGGATACAAGAATGTTTTTCTATATATTTTGGGTTTGAAAATAGTTGTTTAATTTTTCTTTAACCTCATGAATGGAGACTGAGTAACAAACACTGCATGTATTCGGTTGTTACAAGGATTAACTTTTGTCACTTTATCAACCTCTTTTAGGATTTTGAATCGGATTTGGATTTTCTTCTTCTAAATCTTCCTGGTTTCTCTGGGGCAAGGAGCCCACAAACCCTCATTAGAATAATTTGGTGTAGATCAGTTTGAAGAGGATGACCTTGTAGTGAATAAGCATAAGAGTTCATTCTTCAACTATTGGAATTATGGGATATGCATTGGTATTCTTATAGGAGTCCTTGTACTCATGTATATTTAGGACAATGTTCGATGGGGTTTGGGATTTGGCATTCCCACTGTGACCGTGGAAATAGCTATGTTTATCTTTTTGTGTGAGACAATATCTTATCGGCATAAATTGCCCAATGATAGTCCTCTCACTCGAATTATCCATGTCTTTGTTGCAACATTTCACAAGTGGAATGTTTCTACTTCTCATAAATAAAAAAAGAAAGTAGTTGCCAATGTAGAAAGGGAAGTTTTGTAGTTTGGGTCAAGAAGATGGTATTTGCCCACTGGTCAGTTTAGGTAAGCTCTCACTAGTCAACAATTTCTTTGCAAATTGAATTTATTGGAGCCATAGATGCTTTCCCATGTGGCATGGTAATTTATGAAGCTCTTGATAGTTGAAATAATCCTATTGTAGGTTGGGGTGTACTAACTGTTAGCCTCCTGTTGCAACAGGTTTCATATTTCATGATTGACAGTGGTAGTGCCAAAAATGTTCATCTTTTCCATACTGCAAACGTTCCATTTTTGAAATATTTCTCAGCTAAGGGAAAGCCAAACAGCCTAAGCTTGGTTTCCCTAGGTTTATATTGATTGTTGTAGAATATAGAGAATCATTATCTGTCCAAATATGTCTAATCTTGGCAGATGTGTAGATAGGTAGAGAATCTTGGGAGCTCGACAGCTTAATACGAGCCCCTGGCAGAAATAAGGGTAGTTTTAGATAGAAGGACAGTTGAAAAGGAAAAAAGCAATCAGGGTTTGCAAGTCTAAGTGCACCCTTCCTGAAGTAATAAAAAATGCTAGGTGTGTTAAGCCGGGTAGGTAGCCTGGGGTTGCAGAAGTAAAATCGTCTTCAGTTTTGGCCTTGACAAGGAAAGCTCATCTCATCAGTGGCAGAGCTACCAAAGCAGTGTTTTGGTGGCAGAATTCTGGAAGCATGTCTAACTTCCCTTCACTCCCCCTAAAATTCTCTTACTAACATCCCCCTAAAGGACCTTGGGATCTACCCAACAAGTCCTAGTCTTACTTCATTTGTTGTAAAACATTAAGTCAAGGTTTTGGCTTTCTTCATGAAAAGAAGCCACATTTCTTGTGTAAAAATCATGTTTTCATCTTCTACACAATCTCTATGTCTATCTTCACTTCATAGACTTATCATTGTTCTCTTTCCATTTCCACTCTACCAGGTCATATTAATTCCTAATTCTACTATATAGCTCCCTAGCTAAATCTTCCCATCCCTATTATCACGAAAAGCTATATAAAAAACCCAAAAATATAATAATACCCCCCCCATTGGCACTATGGCCATATTTTTCCTCAGTCCGGGAAATAACAGACCATCTGAGGCTGTTATTAGCCCATCCGTGTCCTAGCTGGAATTGGTCTGATATCTGGTCAGACTAACAACTTGTTCCCCTAACCCTAGCCCTACAAAACCCATGTTTCGCCCTTATTCCAAAGTCTCAAATGTGAATATTTAACCCGCTCGCTCATAAACCCATAAAACCCACAAACCCAAAGTTTTTGACCCCTGCCATATAAATATTAAATTAATATTCGGGCGGGCCCCCGCATATAAACCAGCCGCCAACTCCGCACTCCGTCAGCCATCCGATCCGCCCTTCCCAGATCCGACGGCTCTCGGCGATTTCGGAGCCGTCCCGTCACTCGACAGTTAGCGTCCGATAGCCTGGCGGTTTTGCCGTCATACAGAAGGATGCGTGTCCACCCTTGATTGCGTCGGAGCTGCTCTGACATTTACCGCCCTCGTACAGAAGGCGGTCCGATGAAACCACAAACCGCCTTCTGTCTCTCCTCCCCTGACGACTGCACCAGGACATTACCACGTCATCTGCCCACATCGGCCTTTTGCCACTGTGTCCTCTGCCACATCACTGCCATCGTACTGCCACGTCACCCGCCGTACTGGGTCCCATGCTGACGTCATCACTGAAAAAGGCGCGAAGCGCAAATTTTGCAGCGAAGGAAGCCCGGATTCAAGTTCTGAGGCAGTTTTCGATGCGCGATTAGCGCTTAGTGCTAATCATGCATCGCTGGGAAAAAATGGCTAAAATGGAAGCTCCCCTCGTCGCTCAGCCACCAGTAGGCTCAAAAATTCGCCATTTAACAGGATTTCTTCAAGTTTTTATGCAGTTCCAGAACGGCCAGCGCCAGTATCATTCCAGATGAACACAAAAGCTTTTGCAGAGCCATTTTTGCCTGGAAAGAACAGAAAGAATGATTTGACAGTTCAAACATAGTAAGAGAGAGAAAAGGCACACATTCAGTACCACAGCACATCGAAGAAGCGGCAAAGAGTATCAGTTGAATATTTTTAATGGAAATCTTCAGTTCCCAAAGCAGGTTAACATTGAATGGCCTCCAACAAAGTCAAATAAAGTGGTGTAAGCCCATCCAAGCTCTCAAATCACAATTAAAGCATTTAAAGCCTCTGAACGGCAATGGAGCAGAGACCAATGCACAGTTATTGCAATGACACTGCACCAAGCCACCGAGGACCACACATTAACTCAGTTTTGATACGGCTGCCCTCAGCGCAGCTCAAAGATATTTTCTCGCATTTATTTCTGGATAGGATTAGGTTAAAGTAATCATTTTTCTTTCAGACCTGTTTAGGTAAGCTGTAATAGATGGAGAGTTTTCCCTATATATACCACCCTCTGTATTGTTTCAAGGGTTGGTTGGTTGATAATTTTCATCAGAGACTCGCACTGTATACTTGACATGTTTTCTTTAATCAAAGATTGCTGAAATCTTGGAGAACAGACTGTGTGTTGTGAATTAATGTTTTGAAGAATTGAATGTGGAATTCTTGTGCTGCAACATGAATCAATAAGTGCCTCTTACCTCTGTTTTCATTGTTATGTGCTCATATTATACATGTATCACCATCTAAATAGCAGAAAGAAAGATTAGCTTAGAACTTGTTTAACTGCACTCTATGCTCAATTTCTGCTGTTTATTTATGTTTTCATCTGAACTGAATTAGTAATGAATATGAATTCCCTGTGGCTCATATTTACCCTAATTCACCCATGTTTGACAGTTATCTAGGGATTCTTCACTGCTCCTAGATAGAGCTCATTCCCCTTTCCTCTGTTAAGCTGATTGAGAGATTCTTAATTGCCTCTCATCCCTTAGCATTCATTCCATCCTTTAAACCTGAAACATTGTTTCATGTGCAGCTAGCTTGCTCCATATTTCTCTCTTGTGACCAAGAAAACGCACCAGCAGTCCTACTCCTTGACTCCATGCCCAATGGTTTGAAACTCTCATGCTATACCTGCCTCTTTACCTGAAAACATCAATCTTCCCACCAAAACTTAAACAAAACCCCCTTGAACTCAATAACTAGCCTAAAATCATCTTCAACAAAGCTAAATCAGAAAGAGAGAGCCCTCTCTGATTGCAGGTGGGCTAGAACCTGCAGTCCAAAGATTGGTCTGTGGTTACCTCGGCCGTATCCTTTTGGAGCTGACCAAAAGGACAACCTGAGTGATAACACTAACAATTTAGATTTTAGCGATATAACATAGAATATCTCTATAACCTAACCACAACTAAGGTGAAATGAGTCCCTAAGTCCTATTTCTGTTTCATTTCAGTCTTATTTTTATAGCTTCTTGTTCGTTGTTTTTTTATAAGTCATTCAAAGCTAATGTGTATCTTACTTTTCAAGGAGCAAATAGTGTCAACAAATAGAAGTGAGCAAAGAGAGAAAACAGGGACATCATCATATCAAAGATAAGAAAAAGACTCCATCTGCACAATTGCAATATGAAAAATGTGACCTCAAAGATCAGCGGCAATTGAAGTAACTAGCATAATTTCCAATCTAGTAAGAAAATGAAGAATTGTTCCAAAGATTGCTTTAATTTTTCCACATGCTATAAGTCAAGGTTGAAAAGCCACGAATAAACCTGTGATCCAAAAAGTTCTCTGATTCATTTAGCGTTGAATTTCTTCATTAAGAGAAAATGAGAAGATACAAAATTTTCACAAGCTAAAAATGCCTTAATCTATGTGATATACTGTCCATGGCATGCTAGAACTTGTGCAAACAAAGATGGGGAAAACGTACAGGGTCATTTCCTCTACAATTTATCAAATGCACTTCAAAGAAAACTCTCAACAAAATTCTTTTGATGTAAGTTTCAACAAATAGAAGTGAGTAAAGAGAGAAAACAGGGACATCATCAAATCAAAGACAAAAATATACTCCACCTGCACAATTGCAATATGCAAAATTTGGCCTTAACAATCTAGGATTTGCACCCAATCTCATTTCTTTGAAACCTATGTTAAACAAATAAGGTAGAATGCAACTAAAGGTTGGCTTGCTTATTTGTATTTTTTCGTCATACTTTTTTCTCAAGCGCTTCAAGAAACATACACTGAAGAGTTTGAGTGGGCTTCCTTCTGCCTAGGTGCTAGGTTTGAGAGGAAATGATTTATCTTAAACAATCTAGCTTGCACCGAATTCACTCCTTTGAAACTCAAACTAGATAGCTAGGCATATAGCAACTAGACGCTTGTAAGATTTCTTTTTAACTTATTATTTTTAAAAAATGTTTAAGAAATGAGGAGTTTGAGTGGGCTTTGTAATTTTTAACCCCATATAGAAATTACCTGCATATGAGTTCTAAAAAACAGAAAATAAACAATGGCGAGAGCATAACACATAAAACAAATATACACAGAGATTTTCCCCTGGATCCCAAAACCGGGACTACCAGATTGATTTTTCATTATGGTCCTTTCAATGCTACAATACATATATATACATGCTGAAGCATCCATAAACCCCAATCCATTAACCCTGGATTAGAACATAATCGTAGTTCCCTTGACCAGATCTACAAAATACCATGGATTGAAAACCATGCACAAAACCATAGGTAGGTCCGCCCACCTAATATGGGGTTCAAAAAAAAATTCACAAGGCATTGCCCTAGACCCCGTAGAGGGGGGCTACTGACCCCTCAAACCCCTCGGCAGGGGGGGCTGCCACACCCCCTGTGACCCCCCTGTTGTGCATCGGTGCAACGAAGGAGGGGCTCCATCCCCCCTTTAATCCCCCGATTTAACTACTGGGGCTAGTCATGGAAAGAATATAACACAACTGAATAGGCTTCCTTCTATTCAGATGCTAGATCTTAGAGATAAACTCAAAACAACCCAAAATTTGTATTCAATCTCAATGTCACATCCTTACAAATTCATGTTATACAGCCAGGGCATAGGGAAGTTAAATGGAATTGATGGCTCCAACCAAGGGCATCCACCTAGGTGTGGGATTGGTGGTGTTTTGTATATAAATTGATTTCAATTTATTCATATTAGATATACTCTAGCTCCTAGTTCCAATTCAAAGGTTGAGTTCTTTGCATTGTTTGTTGTTCTTTATTTGGAAAGTGCTTGTGGTTTGAAGAGGTTGCAAGAGATGGGAATCTCAAATAGTTGTTGACCGGGTTAATGTAAGTTTTCTATGTAGAATGTGCGACTTCAATCCCTGATGTCTCAAATTTGGTTGTGCATTTAGGAGCTAGAATGGTCATCCATCACCCACATTTATCGTGAGCTCAATCAACTAGTAGGTAAGCTCTCCGAGGAGGGAACCGAGTAGCCAGGTGGCTATTTCGCTGTATATAAATTTGTTGATGCCCAGGAATTTGAAGGCATGGAATTTCTACTTCAAGTCTTAATTTTGGCTTGATGGTTTGCTTTTTTATATTGGTTGAAGTTATAGAGTCTATCATCATGTGGTTTATGGTTTCATATGAGTTTGGACAGACAATGTGTATATCTTTGTTTTGAAATATAAATATTCGTTTTGAGGAAAACAAGATATTTTAAACACATTTTTTATTCTATAAATATATTTATAATAAGTATATTTTTTTGATATATATGTTTTTAAACGTATGTGGTAAATTCGTATATATGCACAATTTTTTTAGAGATATTATCTTATCTAATTATATTTCTACTCTATGATATGTATATTTTTTACAATCTCATTTTTACATTGCATTCTAACAAAAGGAAAAAAAACACAAATTGCAAAAAAAATTGTTTAATTTTGATGAGAAATGCTTCCCTTTCACTATTACATAACACGATTTTTCTGTACAAGTATCTCCAAATAGAAAAATGGTGCTACTAAGGTAACCACCACAAGCACAAACATCCTACTATATAACCTACAATGTGGCACACCAAAATAAAGGAAACAATACCCAATTTTTTGTCTTGAAGGTCAGTACCATCATAAGCACAAAGAAATCAAATAAATAGATTGTACAACCCAAAATTTTAAGTCTTGAAGGTCAGTACCATCATAAGAATGGAGAGATAAAAGAAATATATTGTAGTGCATCCAATTGGTGAAATTTGCAACTATGCCAATTGATGAATTATCAACAAGATCAAGGTTGTGGCAAACCAAAAAAAAAGGAAACTCGCAAAATTTAAGGTAACAACTACATCAAGGTTGTGGCACACCAAAAAAAGCAACAACTCTCCCAAATTTAAGTCTTGAATGCCAGTACAACATAAAGATAAGACAAAAAAGAAGAAAAAATGATGTTGCAACCAATTACTAAAATTTTCAACTATGCGAATTAGTAAAATTTTCAACTATGCCAACTGATGAACTGTCAGCAAGATCAACTTTGTGAATAGAGAAATTTTAAGGTTCTGTATTCATGCCCAAAACATGTATTTTCCTTTGCAGTGTGCATGTTATGGATCCCTTGGCACTTTACAATGTGTAGAAAGTACTGCTCCCTGAGGACATATTTAGTCTTCCAAGCATTTCTCTAGCCCCAACCCCTACTCCTGAAGCTGACAACCTGTCTCCCTCAAGGATCACTACCTCCTCTTCTTCATCAGGCAATAATTCCTCAACAACTCACTTAACTGCGTCATTTCTATGCCCCCAACAATCTATTTATGTTATTGTGCCCATAACAACCGGGCTCTTCTGCTATTGCCAAGAGTCTGACATCAAATGAAATTCCAATGAGACTTGAACAAATATGGGACGAACCTTCCAACTTGCAGCTTGCAGGACTTGAAAATGTTGCCCATTATATATATATAGCATACAAAAAGTGCTCTACTCTTAGAAGCCTTTGAAAATTTGTGTTTTCCACTCCCATATTCTGCTCCCAACAATCTTGAACTTAGTACGTAGATTGATTGTTTTTTTCGGCATTGCATAGAATTTAGATCTACATGCCCAAATTTCATACCTGTCATTCATCATCACAGATATACATTTTCAGACATCTAATGTACTTTTCTAATTCAAATCTAAACATCCAGATATCACATATTGCAAAATCTCAGTGCTTTTCTTCTTCAGTTGTTTTTTGCATAAATTTTCCTTTCTCACATATATATTATATTTGGAAACTCAAGACGAACATGTTATACAATCTAAAGATCTATGGAAAATGTTGGTTGAAGCTACATCTTACAAAGGAAATTGAAAGACTTATGAACAATCTTGATAAATCCATAGGTTTGATTGGAGTGCATTTTTCGAATAATCTAGTGTTTCATATCGGTGAATGTAAAATGCCAAAATAGAGTTAGGAAAAGTTGAATTTACTATTTGAAAACCAAATTGTCATCCCTTGTACCTAATGAGCCTTCTTCATTAAATATTTTCTTGAATGACATTTTGTTTACTAATTTTTATCTTCAATGATTTTTTATATATCACAATTCTTCTTGATTTTATGCCTTACTGCATTTCCTTTGCAACATCTGGTGTAATTGCTAGTTTATGAATATGCTTATTTTTTTCCATGAGAAATTATTTTTATATTTTATATAAATAAAGTACGGCTATTCATCATAAATTCAACATATCACATGCGATAATTCACAGTGTTAGTTAAATCCAACATATTATATGTGAGAATTGAAAGCATTAGTTGCAAAGATAAATTTCCATAATTATTTACTATATTATTTCACATAAATGATAATTGGTTAATATTATTTAAAATTGATAATTAAAAAAATTATATAAAAATAAAAATATGTAATTGGAATATAGAATTCAATTACATTGAAAACAATTAATTTGTTTGAAATTTGAAAATAATTTAGTTTTTTCAAATAATTTTCTCAAATCTTCATTTCCTCGTCTTTACACATTTTAGAGATCATTACTAATAATAATTAATTTTAAATAATTTTAAAACATCCTCATACACTCAAAATAATTATCCTCCTCGATAAATATATATGCACTGCCAGTTTAGAACTTTATAAGTTGTATATGTTGAATTCTATTTCTTAAAGTGTCATGGATTAACATGGACTTTTCAACGTTCAATAAATATTAATATGTATATTAAATCATATAGTTTTAAAAAGAAAATATAAAAAGTAATTAAATATTATATATTATATATAATTTAATTTTTTTCCAAAATTAAGTGTTAATGTAATTTATTTTCATATAATTTCAGGGTTTTGATGTAAACATCAGAGTGTTTTATGTATTTAAATTTTATTTAGAATTTTGATTTTTACATCAAAATTTTGAAATTGTACTAACATAAATTAGGTTAACATTTAATTTTATTAAAAAATTAATATTTAAATTTTATTTAAAATTTTGATTTTTATATCAAAATCTTGAAATTGTACTAACATAAATTACACTAATATTTAATTTTACTTTTAACATTTAATTTTATACGGTTTGAGTGGGTTTAATGGTTAAGAACATGTGTTTCCTTCTTAGAGGTTATAGGTTCAAAACCAAAGGGGGTAGAGTATGTATGTCTTCGTAGATTTTAGTAGTCAAATCGCTGCGCGGAGGTGAGTCCCTTGTCCCACAAACAAGAAAGTCTCATGCACCAATGGTGAGTCCCTTGTCCCACAAACAAGAAAGTCTCATGCACCAATTTAGTATCTAGTTTCGCTGTGACCTTAAAAATAGATATTATTATTATTACTAAAAAATAATATATATATATTTTGTGAACGGCAAAAAAAAATGACACGTTAAGCCATGACACTCCGAGAAATACAGTCCGACCTATACAACCTGTAAAGTTCGAAAAAGGCACTGCACTAAATATAATGTATAACGACGATATAAACCTTCGGAATTGAAAAAATAAGAGAAAAAGCCCTGACATTACCAGAAATACAATCCAAAGCCTTTACAGTTCGAAAAGGCGGTGCAAGAAATACAATATATAATGATGATATTAACCTTTAGAAAAGAAAAAATAAATCACATATATGCCCCCACGTGACATAAAAAGTCTGGATGTAGTAAACCGTCGTCTATGATGTTCCTTGTCCTCTCTCTCCGCAGCCATTAGCAAGAGCAACCACTGATCTATCAAATAATACAAATCTTCCGCGTCTCCAAGCTCATGACATCTATTTAAATATATCATTGCATTTGTAAATCTACCATAACTTAGGATCGGACTTACCCACCCAGACAGAGTGACATCCGCCTCCTAGATTGGGATCAAATGACACCCGCCTCCTGGATTGGGGTTTCTTCGCCAAAAAGTGTCCACGCCACAGATCTATCATAGTCTAAAGAGACCTGAAAATCCTTATTTAAACTAAAACAAAGGAAACGACTCGAAAGATTCATCTTCAAACCCAAAACAAAGCTGTGAATGATTGAAATACTTACACGGGATGATCGTTCCAACAAATCGTCAATGTTGTTGGTCGTGTGATGCGAGAGACCACGGGGCATGATTTCCTCTTCCTCAGCAATGCTTCTTCCCAAATCCCTAACATGATCGTGCATTTTTATCTTATATTCACTGTCCGTTTTAAAGAGACACTTGTTCTCTATATTTCGAAGCCCCACGGAACCCCAAATTCTTGCGGCCGTATCTCTGTCCTCTCCTATTAAGTGAATCGTAGCTGATTCTAAGTCTTTCTTGTGTCTCGGGAGGTAGGTGGTGAAGCCGAATCAATGTCTCTTCCCAGTAAGATCTTTCATTTTCTCCAAAAAGAAGCGCACCAAATACTTTTAATGACAACGGCAATCCATCGCACGCCGTTATAAACTGATAGGCCAGATCTGCAAATTCTGGTTGTGGATGTGGTTGACCAAAGGCGTGAAAGCAGAAAAGCTCTTTCCATTGCTGTCTGTTTAGCCCCTCTGCGAGTTTTTCTTTCTTGAGGACTTTCTTGTCACGAGATGTAATCAGAATCAAGCTATTGGGGTTCACGGTATCTTTAATTGGCAAAAAGGCTTCCAACTTGGATGCTTCCTCGTGAACTATGTCGAAGTCCAGAAACTCTCTGGGATGCTTCCTCCTGATCCTGCAACAATAAGTGTAGATGGAAAGGCAATAATATCATGTTATATAGATACTTCTTAATTTTTTAACCATGGATTTTATCAAGCACAAAGTGAGCATAGTAATGATAAAACTTGTTGAGTTGAGCAGCAAAAGCATAACTTGCAAATAAATTGATATTGCAAAAAATAATGCCAAATAAACAAAATAGCAAAATAATCAAACACAAAGATTATACAATGCTTTACGTGGTAAAACTCTCCTTGTGATGGAAACATCCATGGGGCAATGATAATCGGTATTCTTATTATTAAAGGGAGATTTACAACAATCAACTCACAAGCATACATTATCCAACCATTCAACCCACTCTCCATTCATTTTATGTTTTTATATTGCCTCTATAGGCTTATATGGGTAAATATCAACTTGTCAGTTTTTCTAAATATGTCCACAATTTTTAAAACATATACATAATAATTTTTTTACATAAAATAAAAAAAGTTTTTGTTGAAGGTGTTGGACCTGCCAACATTCAAGGGATCACCTCGATATTAAGTCCCAACTAGACCTCACACCATTTGGTGTGGAAGTCTTATCCAGTATGATGGCCTGGTTGCCATTGTCTTAAGGATTTGCCTCAACTCTTGCTTGTTAGCACAGGAGAGTGATCTGCTTTGTCTTCGGGAAGTGAGGTTCATGTGCCTGGTGAGTGTAAGTGTATTTATGTCAATGGTTCTTTCACTATGAGGGGAAGAGAGTGAAGGTGAGTTCCAGGTTGAAAGGGATCAATCCCAACTCAGCTAGAAAGACACAACACAAAAAGACATACACAGTTTCCGGCGGAGCAGTCCACTCAGATGCGATAGTCACAAAATACAAGGTAAGATAACATGTACAACACTCACAGATAAGTCTGAAATGAGTGCAACGGTTTTTACAGCAAGGTTCATGTGAAAGGTCTGTCTGATGTCTTGTAGAGCAGTCGGCACAGACAAGACAACATTAACAACATATACAACACATTTCCTTTAATAGATTATGCATTACAAAAAATGATTTCGCTTAAATGTAGAACACGGGTTAAAGCAACATGCATTACAAGTGTTAAAGATCAGTCTTACAACAAATAAAGTACATGTGTGAAAATGTGTTGGCCTATTAACAGGCTTCTGAATCAAGCGAAAGTTCCAAGACACATCATTACACCATACATCACTAACCCCATCAGCGGGGCGTTGGAGCTGCTACTTACTCATCAGATAAAAGATTACAGATTCTCTTGGCTATGTGGGGGGAGCTTAGGTGAAAATTCCTTTCATGTACAAACGAGGGGGGTATTTATAGCCAAGGGTTAACTGACCCTTGTGGTTGTTCGACTACCCTCATGACCGTTTTACTTACATGACTCTATGTTCAACAAGTGGGTCTCTTGGACTTCCACATTACATCACATTGATTGACAACAAGCCCATAGTAGAGATGTGGGTAACATGACTCATGACTTGACTCTACATGACTTGACAAGACAATGCTGGTACATTCGTGCTGTTGTTGGAGTGCATGTCGAGCTACAGTGCTACTGAGTGATGGATGTCATCATGGCGTATCATAGCTTCACCTCCGCATGGAGAAGTGCACAGAGTCTTTGATGGTCCTTGGTTCGCTTGATGAAGCTTTAGCATGTTGTTCCTTGCTTTCAAGTTGAAAGGCTTGACAGGTTCACTTGTTCGCGAAGGTGCATGTTCGTCGCATTCGTTCGCTTCGCATGCTTCGTTCGTTCATCCGTTGGTGAACCTGTCCATCTGCATGTGCTCCCTTCGTTCATGTTGTTCGTCGTCTTGACATGTTTGTTGGTGTACCTATACCTGCAGTCACTCATGATGAGACGACATCAAATCCAAAACCCCCTAGTCTACCACGACACATGATCATTCGGATGTAGGTGACCGGGAGAGGCAACAGGGCTGTAATGCGGGATGATGGCTCTGGGCAACTGTTGATGAAAATTGCACAAGAGTCACTAAGAGATGGAGACATGCAATCTGAGTCGATAGTAACTGTCTACAAGGTCTAGCTCAGCTGGGAGGAAACATTGTGCAAATTTTGGGAGGGATAGTCCAAGCTGCAAGACGGCAGGGCAGCCATGCTCTGCGCATTTTCTGCAACGAATAGTCAACAGGGGCTGGACAGCTAGATTTGTGCAATTTTCCAGAGGAATGGGCTGGGCTACATGAAGGATCAATAGGCAGGGATTGTGCAGTTTTTCTGGGGAACTGCATGGGAGACTGGTAGCTAGAACTGCGCAATTCCCAGAGGGAACTGCCAATTGGCTGCTGGGGTCACTGGCAACCAGAACTGCGCAATTCCCAGAGGGAACTACCAGTTGGCTGCTAGGGTCACTAGAAACCAAAACTGCATAAATCCCAGAGGGAACTTCCAGTTGGCTGCTCAGTCACTGGCAGCAGAAACTACACAATTTCTGGAGGGAACGGGCAGTCTGCTGCTGGCTGGGAAAACTGCACTAAGGTCGGGAGCTCGTCCTACTGATCATCTCTACGCAATTTCTGAGCTGAGATGACTGATGTGCAGCGAGAGGCCTTCTCATGAGAACTACACAATTTCTAAGATGAACAGACGGTTGATTGTTTGGGTGGGCAGCATGAGTGATGCTTGAGTTTTTTGCGGGCAGCGTAACTTGAAAGAACTAGCTTGATGGTTCTACGTTGTTCTAGTTGACATTCGATCAAGTTGAAAGCATGGTGATGGTCTGGTTGTCAGTGAGGAGTCTGGTCGTCAGAATTTCAGAAAAAATGACTAAGTGTGTGAACAATCGAAAGATGCATAGGTGATCATACGAACACACACTCGCATGAATTGACGACGAAAAAACATAACCATCTAGACACATATGTTCAACATGACTGACTGACGATGCAAGCGACAAGTGCGACACTCGTGATTGATCGTTCATGATCGAGACGACGCTTGCACGACAGTCAATGTGACTCCATATATGAGTGCGACAAATGCTTTCATGGCAAACACAACAAACACATACGAAGCAAAGACTTTTAGCATAACCAAAACACGGTCGCAAGCATGACTTAGACATCAACATGCAGAGACTTGAGTGCAATAAACAAGAAAAGCGAATGTAAAGACTCGCACGAGCTCATAGAGTGAACCCGAGTGTAAGCAGTCATCAAGTGAAACTCTTTAAGGGAGGCTCCGAAATTGGTGTAAACCAAAATTTTGGAGGGTGGTTGTAGCCGCTACAACACTTGGCGACACACTGGTAGAACTCTAACTTCTCTGTTTTGGTTCATTGCTAGCGCAGGACCTTGGTCCTTCGAGGAGTATTGAATCATTATGTAGGTTACTTCATTTTCCCCATTTACCCCATGGACATACATGGTTCACCCTTTGCCAACTCAGTCAAACAAAATCAAAAGTTCAGCTTAGATCTTAGTGTTTCGAATTAAGGAAGGGTAGTTTAGCTTGCGAGTTGAAGATTTTCAGAGTATAAGTTTTCATCTCTGGTGTTGCTCCACTGCCAACAAGCCTGGACAGTACTCCGACAGAGTCACGCAGGAACACACACATTGCTTCACCGCCAGCGAGCCTGGTCAGTACCCAGGTGGAGTTGCATGCTTCACCTCTCTACGCAGGAAGCCTTTCTCTTCTTTCGCCTTTGTATTTTTTAAGAGAAATGTGCATAGAAACTTATTTATCTTTGGGGTGCAAGAGGAATCCCGACTTATTGAGAGCAGAAGAGGTTGTTCCTTCAGAGAAGCGTGTAATACCTCTGACATAGGTTTGCTCGTTTAGAATTTTCCCCTTCTCCATTTCTACTAGTTGGATTAGCTTAAACACATAAAGCAGAAGGTTGAGTACAAGCATGGGGCTTTCTAGTGTGGACACAGGTTCACAGTTGGACCAAAGCTTCTCTTACAGAAGGTTCATATTTTCCGTCAGGACTTCATCAGTCAAAGGTTGTAACCAAGCAGAGAAAAAAAAGACACAAGACTGACAAAGTGCTACAGTGTCACAAGTCTCTTCAAATTTCAGCCACATACTCTATTCAAAAGCTAGAATGTAGTAGTTGGCAACACTTATTTTCGGAAACAAAATAGTAATATATCAAACAAACAAAATGCATGTGAACAAAAATAGTAAGCAGAATCAAACAAAGCAAAAAAAAGATAATTAGCAAAACAAACCAAATGAAACAACAAGCAACAAGCAGACTATGTACATGGCACGGGTGCGGCCCGAGCTATTGAAAATAATTCTTGAGATCTTAGTTGTTGACAGGAAGGTTGTCAATCCTCCTATCAAGTGATCGCAAATGATACGTCTATGGACCAAGTTTATCATGAATTGCATACGGACCAATCCATAGGGACTAGAACTTCATATGTTTGCCTTTGTCTTCATGGGGCTTATCCCATTTCAGAACTAAGTCATCCACATCGAAGCTAGCTTTCCCTGCAGACTTCTTATCGAACCACCTCTTAATACGGTTCTGGTGGAGTGTGAATTTTTCTTTTTCTTTCATCCTTTCTTCCTGGAGCTTATGGAGAGCATCCATCCTACACCGAACTAGCTGGCAAGGCTTGCCTTGGGATTCCTGGGAAAGCTGAAGAGCAGGCAAGTAGATATTTGGCAGGAGGATAGCTTCTTTACCGTAAACCAGGAAGTATGGTGAGGTATTCAGAGAGGGCTTAGGTGTTACACGGTCAACCCATAGTGCATTCATCAGGGCGGTATGCCAGTTACGCTGCTGAGAGAAAACAGTCTTCTTGATTATACGGATGATGTTCTTATTCGTAGACTCTGCTAGACCGTTTCTTGTGAATAGTAATTTGATGAATGCTTTAGCACAATACCATTATGTAATGCAAAGTCATAGAGTTTCAAAGATGAAAAATAAGTTGCATTATAAAAAAACAAATGATACTAGAATGTTGAAGCGTGAGATGATATTCTGTTGGAGGAAGCTGATGACCTCTTGGTCATTTACTTGTTTGAACAGAACTTCCTCTATCCACCGAGTAAAGTAGTCAGTTGTTCTTAGAATATAGTAATGTTTTTTTGATGAATGAGGGAAAATTTCCCCAACGATGTCTAGGCCCCACTGTTGGAAAGCTTTAGTCACTGCAACAGGTTGTAGTGGGGCTACTGATTCAACTTCATTTTGATGTTGTCCTCAAATATTCTTATAATTTTATTTTCTTATTGTAATGCAATATCAACTATACACCTTAATGGTTTTTATGATCATCACAATGAGATTCCAGTGGCTTGGGTAATATCATCACGGAATGGTACTCTTGGTATTTGTAAATGGATGTCACAATTATTTGCAAATGGGAAAAAGAAACACCCATATTGGCATGTCCGAGTTGTCAACATAGATGATGCAGCAGCATAAATCGAGCCATTAAGGTGAACCATTTTTTTCTTTTTAGAAGAGATAAAAAGATATAATGTTTAAGGATATTCTCTTTTAATATTATATTATTTCAGGACTTGCACAAACTCTACACTATTATTGTGTGTATGGCATGTTCATATAGCGTGGTTGAAAAACGTTGGAACTAAAGTTAGGGGAAAGGAAAATAAATTCCATATCTTCTGCGCTTTAGGAGAAATCATGCATTTGTGTAAAGATGATGAATCTATACAACATGCAATTCAAATTTTCTTGGATGACTTCAAAGAAGAAACTATTTTTGGATTATTTTACAACCAACTGGTTAGGCAACAACAAATTATGTAAGTTTTTTGAAGTTGAGTTTTATCAGTTTATTTTGTAATAGACCATTTTCTATTGTTTCTTCGCATCTAATATATGTTTTTTTTTTCCAGATATGTGGGCAAAAGCATATAGGTACTTCCCACATTCCAACCAGGATACTAATAATGCTATCGAATCTTATCATCGGTATCTAAAGCAAATGTACCTTTCTGAGAAAAACAATGTGTCCCAGAGAAGGGTGAATTGGTTGTTGCATCTGTTGTTGAAAAATGTTGAGTTGCATTACATTCACATGCAATGTTTAACAAAAGTTGGTTTTGTACGAGCTTCAAAAACCGAGCGACAAATAAATTTAAATAAGTGGAAAGCAAAGAATATCCTAGATGAAAAATGTGTGGTTGATGGAAACAGTAAATATGAGTATTTGGTTCGTAGCCAAACTATGGAGACTTGTGATACATGGTATAATTTGATCTATAAAGGGCGCAACCTAAAATTTTGTAGTTGCAAATGGGCCCTAAATGGAAATATTTGTAAGCATGTTTTAAAAGTTGAAATGCTAGTGACTAGCAATGTTTCGAGGGGAAATGAATTGCCTAATGTCTCTAGGTCTATTACAGAAAGACCTAGTAATTTACTTGATTTAAATGAAACATTTGTAATGACCCAAAAATTGAAATGAACCTTCAACCTTCTCCTTCCATTGATTCAACCATTGTAAGGCTAGATAGCACCCTAACTAGCGATGAAGAAATTAAACTTGCGATTTCATCAACTCATAAGAAATTGAGGGGTTTATTACAAATAACACCCACAACTTTGGAGCAGACATTTGCATTAAATCAATTGGTAGCAAATATAAGCCAATAGTACAATAATAAGAAATTCGATGTTGTAATTCCATCCAAGGTCACTACCAAGAGGCGACATAGTTTCTTGGGCCCAATAAAAAAAAATGGGCAAAGTGTTCATGTGTTGAAATCAAGAAAAGATGAACCACAGTTTCTAAAGGTTGGACAGGGTCGTAGAAGGAAAATAAGCATGAACGAACAATTGGAGACCTCTTCTACAAAATAAATCAATCTGAACCACACATCTAGAAGGGTACAACATTCTATTTTACGAAATATTGGTATGGAAATTTCAATTAATGTATCATTTTATGTGAAATGAAAAATATCACTATCTTCATCGCCTTCCATGCAATTTCATAACAATGTGTTTTTTTTTGTTACAATTGAATATTCCACATCTCATAATACTTCAAGCTGTCAAGTTCAATTATTTGATGAGAATAATGTGGATCCAAATATAGGGAGTTCATTGGTTCCTTTTCCATTTTCTTCATCGCATCCACCCCTCTCATTTGATCATTGAACCTACTAGTTGTTTCCACCATATGCACCAAGTTCATTCATTGGGAACCCTACCTCAACCCTTAACATTTTGGTTCCACACCCTAGGGTGATGCCCCCTATCGTAAACCAGTCAGGTTGTATCACCACCCACACTCTATACCTTGGTCATTTATGACATCCAACATACCTCCATCCATCCCCCTGGAACCACACAGCTATTGCACACTTCCAATCAACAATTTACTTAGAGTTGCTCCATCTACTAAGGAGGGACAATCTATTCACATGCCTTCGAGCTTTATGGTGAGAAACGTTGGTTGATGAAAACGTTATAACTTTCATGAATGAAATTGTCTATGAATCAAAATCATTATTTATATTTTAAGTGAACCTATATTGGTAAGTTTTGTAATGGATGAACGAAAAGCATTTGACAACATTCTTCTCAATTTGTTTTACAGGAAATAGTAGATGACAAGAACCATCAAAGTACCAACAATCAATGGCAAGATGACAAATATTTGAGCTGATGAGCATTCATGGATAAAATATGAGCATAACCCTATAAATGGCTCTCCTGATCCAATGACATCTTGTGTGCATGACGGGTTGAATGTTATATAAAAATTAATTAGTTTTAGGTTATTATTTAATTTTAGATTAATTTAGACGAAAGGGCATGATCATAAGATCATGCCCTTTCCCCAAAGGGTGCCATGGCGATATATAAGCCAAGAACCCCATTGTAATGATACATCATCTGTCTATTCAATTATTAATAAATATTTAAACATATATATAATTCTGTTCATCAAGAATTTTTCAACTTCATCTGGTATCAAAGCCAGAAATGGTTTGGTGACACCCACGAGTTTCTGCTGGCCAGCAGGCCCGACAGGCTTTCAATCAGCACCCTGCATTTCGCTGGCAATACGGTGCTTACGGAATAGAGGTGCAATCTGTGAGTGTGGCGTGGCTTAGGTTCTAGAACAGTCGTTCCCTTAGATTTGTTGTATGTCTGATTCTACGTGGTGATCTGTGTACGATAGCGTACCCCCTCAAACTTGCAAATAAACCGCAGTGGAACTACAATCCGCTGTCATTTTTTTTTCGCTACCGTGGAACAGCTGTGGTACGGTCGAGATTTGCTATTTTTTCTGCTTCTGTGGTACGGCTGAGAGCCGCTGTTAGTTTTGCTGTCGTGGAAGACATTGCGCTTGTGGAATAAAAACGTTGAAGGGTCTGGTGATATCCGCACGGAGGTAGGTCAACCAACGGAGGTAGGGTCAATGTGCCTATTCATCAGCACGTGACTGTCCGTGGTAGATATATAAATTTATATTTAACGTCAAATATATACATATATATTCAAATATATATATAGCGTGAAATATATATAACGCTAAATTATATATAATATATATAATTTAATTAATTAAATTTATTTTAATTAATTAAAAGTTATATGTATATGTATATATATATATATATATATATATATATAATTTAATTTAATTAATTAAATTTATTTTAATTAATTAAAAGTTATATATATAAAATTTATTTTAGCTAATTAAAAAAAAAAGAGAGAGGAAAAATATTTTAGCTGGCAAATAAATACACGCCCCCGCAAACCCGCTCAATGTCGACAATGACAATGGCGGATTTCCAAAAAAATTTGTTGGATGCGGAGCATAAGATAAATAGCAACCACGATGAGGTCAGTAAAAGATTAAATGAATTCCAGATCAAGCTTGGGGAGCAAGCTGACGAAATCAAAAATCTTCATGATATGACAAATCGAATAGAAATAAAGATGGAAAATCAACATGTTCAAACAGAAATAAACATCAGAGATGCCTTAACAATGCTGAAACTTCTGTGTAAAAAGATGAATTGTACACCCGAACAACTACTAAAAGAAAATGAAGAGAATCAAGAACACATCTCATCAGATTCAACAAAGTCAATAGACTCTCATGAAAAAGTTGAATCCCCAAGAAAATCAGTGACACCCCACCAAGAAGTGAGTAATGCGACTCGTACCAACAAGCAACTCTGGGATACCTTTACCAATCAACACCCATTTTTCGCTCAACCATTAGCAACATACTAGCGAAGGGCAAAAGTCGAGATGCCTAAATTCGATGGAAACAAAAAAAACAACGTTGCATGGATAAATAAAGCAGAAGAATACTTGAGATATATGACATCAATGACGATGACGAAAATCTCAGGCACGCATCCATGAAAATCGAAGGAGAAGCATATAATTGGTATATGTGGTGGAAAAAGACAACACACGTCATTAGCTGGAGAAAATTTAAAGATGCATTCTTTAAAAGATTCCAAGGTGTAAGAGAAGAAGAGTTTTTTTCAAAACTCATCAAGTTACGACAAAAAGGAAGTGTGGACGAATACACTCAAGAATGGGAGACCTTAGTAACACGAGTACCAGGGTTATCAGAATCTCGTCTAATTCAGTGATACATCTCGGGACTCAAAACTCATTTACAAGCAGAACTTGAGATGCATGACATTACATCAATAGAAGTAGCAAGACGTAAAGCAAAAACAACCGAAAAGAAATTCGAACCAATATTTTGGTCAAAGCGGAAAAAACATATGCAAGACGAAGGATACCCCAGTATGTGGACTCAAATAATACAAGATATGTTCCACCACATCTTCGTGAAGATGAAAAATCTAATGTGGAAATGCAAAGGATAAAAGAGGGTAAATGTAAACGCTGTGGTGAGAAGTGGGACCCCAAACATAGATGTGCTAAAGGAAAAGAACCAAAGAACCTATATAATTGTGAAGCAACCAATGATTCAAACAGTGAAGATTATGACATAGAAGAAACAGAAGATGCCCCTTTCTTCTCACCAGAATTAGATGACGGAAGTATTCCACAAGTGTCACTATCTACTATGACAGGTATATCACAACCTCAGACCTTCAAGTTAAAAGGACACATAAAGAAGAACAATGTAGTGGTTCTCATCGACTCTGGTAGCACACACAATTTTTTAGATGCAACCGTGGCAAAGAGACTCAATATTTTTTCATTTCCCTTACCAAATATGAAAGTGATGGTAGCTAACGGTAAGAAGATTGAGAAGGTGGGGAAATGCCATAAGGTCAATTTGTAGATTCAAGACTTTAATTTAGAGTCTCCGTTCTTCACGGTACCGTTAGGAGGAGTAGATGTCGTCTTAGGTATACAATGGCTACGAACTTTAGGTACTTATGCCACCAACCATCAAGTACAATTTATAAAATTCAAATGGGGAGGTCAGAAGTACAAACTACACGGATTCCAAACACCAGAAAATCAAGTTGTATCATCATCTCAGATGATGAAGCTGAGTCGAAAAAGAGCACCTGCTTATGCAGTACAATGTCACCAATTAGAAATTTTATCTGCAAACATGACCAGAGAAGAGTCACCAAAGATACAAGATCTGATTCAGAAGCATGAAAAAATATTTCAAGACCTACCTATGAGGATGCCGCCTAATAAGGAAATTGAGCATACAATGGAAGTCAAGGCAAGATCAGACCCCGTCAACATCAAGCCATACCGATATCCACATATCCAAAAAACGGAAATTGAGAGATTAATCCAAGACCTTTTAAAGTGTGTAACCTTGATCATCTTGGAATATTTGATCAAGTGGAAGGACTTATCCGAAGAAGATGCTTTCTGGGAGAATGAATCATTCTTCAACAACATCTGTCGTTACTAATGCTTTGAGGACAAAGCAGTCTTTCGAGAGGAAGGCAATGTTATGTAAAAATTAATTAGTTTTAGGTTATTATTTAATTTTAGATTAATTTAGACGAAAGGGCACGATCATAAGATCATGCCCTTTCCCCAAAGGGTGCCATGGCGATATATAAGCCAGGAACCCCATTGTAATCATACATCATCTGTCTATTCAATTATTAATAAATATTTAAACATATATATAATTCTGTTCATCAAGAAGTTTTCCACTTCATTGAACATGTCTCTGGATATGTCCAACATTATGTAATTTCAAATTTGTATGATTATGGTATCGAGTTATTGAAAGCTTTTTGTTGAACTCAGAGCATATAAAATCTCAGTGTAAATGTTGGTTGAACTCTCACCAACTCTAGAAAATGGCTATTTGCCTTTTTGCTACTATAAGCTTGATACATCCTTTCTGGATAACAGTATAGGGTATTGTATATAAAGGCAAAATTCGAACTCTTATTTTTATATCAGGTTGTCTCATTACTGTAGATGTGATTTTGGCACGCTGCTTTAATACAAAATGAATTTCAGTGAAATAGAAATTTCAATGGAAATTGGTCTTTTGTGAAAATTGGTGAAAATTATTGACATGCTCAAAGTCAGTCCTTCGGTGTCTAGAAATGATGGAAAATTGTGGAGTTGGAACCCATATATGCATACTCAATGCTATGTCCTTCAAGTCCAATGCATCATGACTCATGAAGGAAGGAGGGACCTATATATAACATATCCCACAGGGCTGAAGGAGGGGACAACCCATGCACTCTAAGGCTAAATTCCTGGGTCTAATGAAGGTGTTCCTCATTTAACTTGGCTTGTAACATTCCTTAAACCTCGGCAAGCAGGGGAAGCAATTCGCTTTTCCAGATCAGTTGAACCCAATAATTAAGGATGTGTTGCTATCTTTATGCTTCCTCTTTAAACAAGTCCTGTTGTGTTCTCATCCATTCTTTCAAAGTTTTGATGTTAGAGATTAGGGATTGGTACAGAGTTGGAATCCACAACATGTTTCTCCAAATGTATGTTTTCTTGATTTTCATTTCAGAAGCTAGTTGTTTGAGATATACTACGTATGAGGTGAGCCTGTGGTTTCCAGTTTTGAGAAATTTCATCTTTCAAACCATATTTTTAATCTGGCATAATTCAGTATGAAAAGTCCAATTTTGTGGCTATATCAAGGGGGCTGTAAATTGGACATTGATTGCTGTTACAATTTGTAAGTTTCATATTGTGCACTATGCTAGTGAATCTCTGTTTCCATTGAAATTTCCCAAACTGTCTATCATTGGAGAGATGGAGATGGGATACTAATGGGGATAATGTTGTTGATGGAGGTGGTGGTGGGGAAACTAATGGGGATGTGGGAGAGGAAGAAGTTAAATGTGTAACACTCCTGGAAGGCATTAAATCTACAATAGACAATTCTATTAATCCAATACATACGCAGTGCAGAAAACAGAAACATGGACAGTGTGTGGGTCAATTTATGGCAGGCAGCTGCAATAACTTTCTGAATATGGGAAATCTTGAAAATTGTTTGTTCATTTACAATTTCCATGTTATTTCCCCCAGTTTCTCTCTAAACCTTGCAAGTTAGAGAGCATACACTTGGACTGCCTAGATTCTATATCCTCTTCTTTAAATAAGCCATTTCTGATTGTACATCGCAGTATATGTCTTTAGTTTCAAACCTCCAAAGCAGATGTTAAAAAATCTAAATGAGTAGGATCCTCAAGAATAGTGAAAGGGTGTTGTGCTTCTTACCTCCATTATGTTGATCACCTTGTCAATTCATGTACATTGTTTAGTTCATTATGAGACTAAGCCATCATCAGTACTCTTGTATTTTCTAAACTTGCAGCCACAAGAAAAATCTGTATTTAACCATACTCACCTTTGTTTTTTGCATGACTATTATCTAATGCAACAACCAGGTGAAGTCTTTTTGGAGGAAATTTATTCCTGCAATTGAAACAAAGACATGATAAATATTAGTGATGATCTTGGAGCTATGATATATATTATAATCACCACATCATAAAATGTCAAAGCATACAATTTTTCATCAAACCAATATGGATGATAACATGAAAGTGTAAACGAAATACAATGAATACCACCCATCATATATTCTAGCTATCTTAATTATGGGAAATTCACATATATTCTAACTATCTTAATTACGGGAAATTCACACCTGAATGCTAGGAAGATAAGGCACTAGGCTCTGAGTTGTTTCAATTTGTAATCATTAAATGACATGTTAGGAAACAACGAGGCTTGTTTTGAGTTGCTTTGTGAAGATCAACCTCCAAATTTCATGCTTTCTGCACCAACATTTGATTCACCTCTAGCATCAGTGAAAGCAGGTGTGGATACAGATCTACCAGTTGATACATAATCTCTTACACTATTCCTTTCATCTCCCTGCATGCTCTGTTCTAGTGCTGCTTATGTATCCAATTTCCCAACATCTTGTGCAGGGGCAACACCCATCTGGTGTCCCAATGACACGTGCCTAGAAATATCCTGTAAGAAAAAATAATAATTGAATGATAGTAATTATGGGTGCAAAATACTAAGAGCACTTCTAATATAATTTATATAAACACCACTCACAAAACCTATCAGACTACCTTTCGTTAAAACTATCATATATTCTATGATGCAAGGCACATCTTCAAAAAGACATGCTTGATGTTGAAAGGTGGCACTTGAAAGGCTCATTAAATTCTTAACAACTTTAGTTACCATGATAGCTAATATTTCAGACTCCATTTTTGAGTTATATATAAGAAAATAGCTTATAATACTTTGGCATTAAATCATAGATAAATATCATAATGCAAACACAAAGCAGAGAAGACTACTATGAAAACAATGAAGTCAAAATTGTACCCATGTGTTGTCTATCCAACTCTAAATGCAGTGATTGGAATTAGATAAATATTTTAATGCAAGGACAAAGCAAAGAAGGCCTGAATAAATACAATCAAAACATTGAAGATAAAAATGTACCCATGTGTTGTTTAAATGCAGACTGCACTGTCAGGCATTCAACAGCTAAGAAGTGGTTGCCTCTACACAAATCCTCTCTCTGTCCATCCAAACCTCTCACTAATTAAGAACAAAATTAAATGAGGCCATTCAGACGAATACTTATCAGTTATTTATTTGAATCGCAGGAATCACCCCTTGTAGCTCATTTATCACTAACTATTGTTTTATTGTGAGCATCTCATCCACATAAATGCTTTAACTATCATTATTTAAGGTCAGGTTCAACAAAACTACTCCCACAAGTTGTAATTTCATCTAGGACAGTCACTACTGCATATTTCCAGCTCTACATTGACACAACCAATCAGATCACTAAGAATGCAACATATGTGTAAGCATGCTCTTTTAAAGTTAACATCAAGAAGGAATTCATCATTCATGTCTAGTTTATTATGAGACATATGTGGTGCTTCTTCAAGAATTAAGGAATGTCTCTTAGAATCTTCTTTCAAAAGGAGGATCTTCTATGCCTAGCTTGATTCATCAGAGAGTCATTTGCTTCAAAATAAGCCCATTTAATCTAGATACTTGTTTAACCACTTCTAAGACAAATGGGGCTCATATTTATACATATTATAAAGTTTGCAATAACAACTGCACATAAAAGTTGTAAAGAGAAAAGAGCAAGAGTATGATATTCTTACTTCATATTAGAAAGAGACATTCAAAGCTCCTATATCTAATGAGAGAAAAATGCTCATAAAACCAACTAGCTTAATGTTAAGACAAAACTAGCAGCTAATTAACATCTCTTAACCTTGCAAATTCATATAACATGTGACTTATTACATTATGCCTAAAGTTACTTTATTATTTAATACTGCCATGTAATAAAAACATGATACATACAGCCTGAGTGGACCTAACAGTTAAGAACAAGTGATTCTCTCCACAAAGGTCATATGTTCAATTCCAAACAAGGGTAAAATATGTACATGTGGCCAAGTTGTTGTTTGTGTGGCAGTGGCAAGGTATAAGCATTCCCATTCTTGCTTACAGGGTAGAGAATGGACAAATTATATTTATCAGGCATACCCCAATGCCCAAAAATTTTCTAGTTAAAAATAAAAACATGATATGACCATTAAACTAACATTCAAGAATCTCATGAGGCCACAAAAAAAACACTCCTTAGAATGGGTAGAACTACAACACCCACAGATCAGTAGAGCTCCTCATCAAATATCCAAGACTATTGCCATGCACATTCCAGACCCATGTAAATACACAAAAACAACTTCTCCATGCCTTTCTCAAACAGTAAATCGAACTTTCTTATTAAAAGAGTTTTATATTTTAATTCCCTCAATATAAATACTAAGCATGCCTTGGGGGAATTTCTAGTGATCATTAAGCAGTGACAAAACTTGTGATAGTTGTTTTCCACGTGACAACAACTCAAGTTGTTTCCCACATCACAACAACTCCTTTATGACACTAGCACAAAACTACATTGTCATAAGCTTCATTAAGTATGTATTTAAGTTCCTCTTTTACAACTAGTTGAGAAATGCCTTTGTCACTCAATTAAAATATTGATCATCGTATACTGACAAATTACAATCCCGCGGACCACAATTTCATGATATTGCACATTAAAAAAAGTTATTTTCTTTTTTCATTTGGAAAATTTTGTAAAAGACACTTAAATACCCTAAATAAGCCCAAAACATATATACTGCCTAGTCGTTTTCCAACTATCTAGGCTGCACTAAAAATCCAAACTAGACATGTGACCTATTGAATATTTTCTACATGCCAAAAGGCATCTATCATACACATTTTGTGCTTCCGAATCCAATATCTTCACTCTCTAAGTTGTCAATGGCAAACTTTGGTAAGCATCTTTTTCAATTGGAAATCTAGGAACTATTGCACCCAATTTTTCAACATTCCAAGGAAGCAAGATCCAAATACTTTTAAGTTAACTAATAGTAATCCATAACTTGATATCTTCTTTCAAAAATTAGAGTCAGTTTGACCACCTACCATCACTACAGAGAGTGCCATATTACAATATTTAGGTAAATATTTTAGTGGAATGCATTTACAGTTGATTTTCAAAAGGTCTACGTGGTCGATTCTTACTCAATTATTTGAGATTTGCATATTGCATGTCGAGAATATCCTCATCCAAGGCATCTCTGTGCAAAATTTTTGTTCATAAGTACATTGTCTCACAAACATTGTGAAATGGTAGGTTTCTGCAGGATCTAGTAAAAAAGTTGGAGATATCTGAGGCAATATTTTAAGACAAAACATGTTCCTAAGATTTGACTGTCACTAAGTATGATTGGCTGCACAGTTAAGATCATTAGCAAAAATGGGTGCAATAATTGTTGCATTTATGATGCTCAACTGGATTACATTGTACTATAAGCCAGTTGGGATCCAATTGGATTCCAACGCACTTCTATGCTTATTGTTCAGGAGCTTACTTATCTCCCCTTACTATATCAAACATGCCAGGCTAAAACTATGTTGTGCATTTTGAAGGTTTTCTTAAATTTTTCTATTTTACTACAATGTGCCATGCCAAAACAAATTTTGCATAGTGGAAGCAGGATAATGCTATTATCTCACATTCAATTATGTATTCGAGTATATTTAGGAAGCACCAATTTTTGGGTTAAATACTATTTTTTTTTGTCCTAGACATTTTTTTTCAAGGTAATGGAATTCTCCAAGTTACCTTGCATAAAGGGTTTGAGGTTAATTGGCATTTCATCTTCAATGTGTATTGGATATGCTTCATCCATCTCTGTTTGAAAACATTAGATTTTTTGTTACAATTATGAACTAATTTTATACAATGTTTTTTTGTGAGTTTTCATCAGTTCTGCTAATTCTTGAACACACAACTACTAACATTGAAAATTTGTTCCTACATTACAGTTAGTTTGAACTTTGTTGGTTGTACATGTTTATCTTAGAAAAAGTGCTACCTCAAATAGTCACTATATAACTGAACACATGAATTCACCATTAAGTACATTTAATGTATATAATTAATTCCTCTCATAAAAAATCCCCATCGAATGTATAACTGATTCCTTTGATAAAATATCCTTTGTTTGAGTTCTCATACAAGTTTTACAAGATTATGATGTGTGATATGTAATAGTAAAATTTGTAATGTAATGTATTATTTCCTAAATATGTCATTTTTTGGATTTTCTAATTTTTGGTTGGTTGTTGTTTAAAATAAGTTTTTTATTGTATATGGATTCAGTGCATTAAAAAATTTTAGGAAAAAATCTCTTTTGGATTGTGGAGTTTTTACGACTCAAACTTGTCATTCTAAAAATCATTTCAAAAAATATTTACCCAATTCTAAGCAAATTATACCAACACTCACAACACTATGATTTACTCAACACTCATAGCACATGATTTACTCAACACTCACATCACATGGCTGGCTTATTAAATTTGGTCAATATTTCATACAATAATATAATGGATTTAAGTCAATATTTCATAGCAGTCCATGTTTTTCATGAATTCCAAACGCTTGTGCTTGGTCTTCAATCATAGCAACCTACTCTTGCAAGAAACCACTACCTCGCCATATGGATGAGGAACCAAATTCCACATCATCATCCTGATTCTCCAAGGATAGTTTGAGCCTTACTGTTCTTTCGTTTCTTTTATCTGTTTTTCTATATAACAGAGTGAATACCTGATTTAAAAAGCTTACTTTTTTTCATAATCAGTAGATGACTCTTGTAACTATGTTCCTCTTTTCTTAGTCCAAATCAGCTACCAAATGCCCTACTTGGAATGCACAAGATTGTGACTTTGATAGTTACCTTGTTCATCCTTGGATTCACACTTTGCTTCCTGGAATACTTGAAAAAATTCCCAAAAATGACCATCCCAGTTTTCTTTCTTTATACTTAAATGTTTGTTTTGTTTTCTACAAATGCCCAGAAGGAAAACTTCAAGAGTTACCTAATTCATGACTTCAATACCTTTTTAACTTCTCTGAGCCACACAATTCATGTTTGTATTGTTTTCTATGAATGGCTAGAAGGATGGCTTGAAGAGTTACCCAATTAATGGCTTCTATAAGCTTTTAGCTTCTTTGAGCTACTCAATTCAACCTTTGGTACTAGCTCCTAGGTTTTCCTTGCTTGACAATGATTGCAAAAATGATGCAGTGACTACCCAATCTCTTTCTTTACCATCCAATTAGTTTGCATCTAGATTTCATTCTATCAAGAGAAACAAGGTACATGACACCCCATTCATAGTAGGGTTGATTCATCAAGTCTCCCTCTTTGTGGGTTGGGGTTCGATTTATGGACCCTTGAACACAAGGTGTGGTGATGACTAGCTTTTCCTTGCTGAGCTATGCTCGCAAAAATGGTCCAATGTCTACTCAATATCTTGTTTTTTTGTCCAATTAGTTTGCTTCTGGATTTCATTGTACCCAGTGAAACAAGGTACATTGGACCCCAGGGGTGGTGGGCTTATTGTCCTTTACAGTACCAAGCCTTAAAATTGTGCCAAGAAGATTGGTCACATGTTCGATCTCTATAGAAGGTTCATATTCGAAGTATCAACTCTTTAGTTTGTCTGAGCTGCCAATTAGTTAATTTTCCATTGTCCAATGTGTAATATCACTGGTCCGAGTTATTCATAGTTTTTCCAATCCGAATGTTAAGATTCTTCACAAAACATTGACCACAGGAATTGCCCAAGGCTATAGCAGGTTTGAGTTTCAACGAGTCTCTAGTCTTCACAACAAATCTGAGCTCTTCAATAGGAAACTGATCACATGAATTGAGGTTAACATCTGAGCTTATATACTTTCCACTGTCTGAGATATTTCAAATTTTTACAATTCCACAGTCCAAGCTTGATTAGAACTATCTGAGGGTATCACAATGGCTAATCTGAGCTTCTAGTTCTCTTGCCAATCCAAGCTTCTCATGGATTTTGATCTTGACGTTCGGGCCTATAAAACTGATTTCTCTCAAGGTTTTGAGCCTCACATATATTATTGCAATTCTATATATGAGCTTCTAACAACAAGTCCTAGTTTGAAAGGAGTATAATAGTATTTTCCCAAAAAAGTATTCGTTTTTATCTCAGCTTATGTCCTGCGTGTATCCCTCTTATCTATCTTCCTGTGATGTTCTTCACTGAGATTGATGGGAGGAATGACCATTTCCAGCTTATATTTATACTATTTTTTTTACCTTTAAGTGATGTTCTTCACTGAGATTGATGGGAGGAATGACCATTTCCAGCTTATATTTATACAATTTTTTTTACTTTTAATGAAAGGACACGTCACTTGGCCAAGGAACATGAGCCTACATAATTCATCATACCAATAATGATTTTTCTAACTTATAAATTCAATTTCTCTCAATCTAAGAGGAGTTAGAAAGCGAGTAATAACTCATTGGAAAAGGGAAAATGTCCTCTACAAGATGGTGTCATTTTCATCCTTAACTAAGATCAATATTCCATCAGTAAAATTATATTTTGTGAATTATCATCATTATTTTATCTATGGTAGCCTTAAGGATTTTATCATTATGTTTTCGAAAATGTTTAGAGCTTCCATATATTTTATCTTTTAGGCCATTTTGAAATATGAGCATTTCTTCACTTGTGTTATTTATTTACTAGGATTAGGGCATCTTCAAAAGGAATCATGGGCATCTAGGGTTTCATTGATATATGCGTACATTGCATCATTATAGGGCAAACCATGTAGCTAAGAAATATCACTTCATACTAGGTTAGAGTTTGTCATTATTATGTATACATGTTCCTAGGAGGGTTTCATGGTACCGACTTCTTCATCTCACATTAGATCATGCATCAACTATTTCTGGCTTGTCATCATATAGACATGGATATAGATAGGGTTTGCATCAGAAAGGGCTTATACTTCTTAAATGTTGTGAAAACCAACAAACCAGATGTAAATAATCTTATTTTGTTACTTTCATTTATTCTCATGGCATCCATCCAGGTGGAATTCAAGATGGTATTAAAGAGGCAGCATCTGAAAATTGAAATTAAAATGAAATTCAAACGGAGCTACAATAGTCTTTGTTGAACCACTAGAAGGTTAAGAATAATTGGTTCACCTCAAATATAATGTATATAACTGAACACATGAATTTAGTTATAACATGAGTAGACATTTAAGGTGAATGATATTACAAATAGTACATCAAAAGGTTTTTCATTAGTGAAAATTACGCACACATTAAAACGGAAAAAAAGTACATTAACGAGTTCTTTAGTGAAAGAACCATGGTATGAGAGTCCAAAGAAAAATGATAACAATAATGTAGACACATAGTGGGGACCTATACTAATGCTGATAAATGTTTGCCAATGGAATAAATGGTGATACTATATCATCTCTGGCACCTACATCTACACTCAAGATTACTCCAACGATTAGATTCGTGGACATTTTATGGATCTCCACAAGGTGCTTTATCGTAAAAGAATGAAATCGAGCACTCCATATTTTTGCCTCTCTGTAGAGGGGCTTCAAATTGTCTGCGCAAACATTGTAGATGCCTTCCATGTGATTACAAATTAAATCTGAGTTTGTCAATACTGTTATGTAATTTACCCCATTGTGTTTTGCCTCTTTTAACCTTGCAACAAGTGTAATGTAGTATGCTTCATTTTTGGTTGTCTTTCCCTGCACTTCCCATATTCTATAAACCACATGATTTCTTGCCCCATTGTGAAGGACAAATTTTAAAGATGCTCGACCCAGATTTGGGCGGCATGATACTTCTATGCACAGTGTCCACGTTTCGACCATTATGTGAGTTTAGAAGAACTGCATAGTGACAACAACAAAATAGATTCATGTTAGAATATGAAATATGATAAAATATCCTGATTGAAATTGATTATTTTTTTTTCTACCTCAAGTTTGAATGCACATCCTTGAAAAATAACACAAAATCAAATATCAGTGATAAGACTTTGGGCATAAAGAGAGCATCTTTCTTTCTCTATTAGCATAAAGAGCTAATAATGCATGCTCATGTTAATAATGCATGCATGCTCATGAAAATGAGGACAGAGCATGAAAAGAAGAAATGAACCATTTAAGACAAACCTTGTCATGCTATCAAGGATTCTAAGGATTTCAAAAATATCATCTTTTAGTAAAATTGACTAAAGAAACCCTGGAAAATAGTTTTTCCTATTACATTTTCAAAAACATTTCTATATTCAGTGATTTCGATTACAAGTGACTGTTAGTGTTTTCCAGAGCTACTACTCACATCTTGAAAGAGAGATTGCATTGAGTGTTTTATCACCTGGATTGAACCTCAGGTTGAAGGAAGGCAATGCCAGGGTAACCACAAACCACGCTTAGCCAAGTAGCTAGCCCTACTAGGCCGGGAGAGGGCTCTCTTCGTAAGGATATCAGCCAAGATGACTGGATCAAGAAAAGGATTTTAGGCTAGGTATAGTAGCACGAAGTTTTGATTGGATTTTTGTAGGGGTTTTGTTGGATCAGGAGGAGCTGGACAGTTTAGGTCTAGGGAACTAGGTCAAAATTGCAGGGTGTTCGATGGGGAAAGCTATGCATAGGCTTTAGCACTCTAGGGCTTGATGAGGTGAGATGTTTAAGACTGGTGAGAAGCTAAGAATAGCATGTGAAAACCATGGATCCTTCCTAGACTACAGAAAACATGAAATGGTGAATGGTTTCCCAAGGCAGAGCACTGATGTAATGAATTCTGCCTATCAACTTGAAAACATTCAACTAGAAGCAATGAAATGATTAATAGAATACATAAAACATATTAACATATAATCACGGAAGAAGAAATTGTAGTAAAACTCCATACCACATGGATCCCATAAAAATAGCTGCAATTCTTATTAATCTCCTGCTAAGCTGCTACAAAATGGTGTACAATCAAGGTCTGAGTATCCAGCTGAGTCCAACCCTCTACAAAGAGAAATAAGAAGAAGATATATACATGAATTTAACCTCCTCCCATCCTTAGGGATCAAATCTCTAAGATGAGGATCTAATCTAACTAATACTGAACAAGAAACAAGAATATAGGCATCTCAACAACTTGCCTCAAAAAGTGAAAAACTAATTCATTTGAGCTCAAATTGACTTCTAAAGCAATGAATCTACCCTCTATTACTATTTATCTATCATAGTTACATGCCAAGTCATCATTTACAAAGGAAAATCATCCTCCATGAGATAAAATCCATGAACACAGTAAAAAAAATGGAAAACTAGCAACCTTGTGCAAAATCTGCCCTATGCACAGCGCCACTTTCAGGTCCCTTTTGGAGGCCTTCCTAGAATCCAAATTGAGCTCATGATAGATCATTGGAAAGGTACTCAAGTCTACTTTCCAAAACACCTGGAATATCTGCATTTGAAGCTCATGTGACCCCTCAAAACTTGATTCTCCGAAGAATGCTTCTGTGTGTCCAAAAAGTGGCAGAAAGGTCATTTTTAGGGTGTTTTTTTTACCTTTTGGTGGACCAGTTCTACCCCAAAAACTTTGAAAATCTCTAGGGTGCATGTCCTCATCACTCTAAATTAAAAATGCAAACCATTTCTTCATTGGGTGCCCATAGGAAAAGCGTAGCGCCGGTGGTGCTGCGCATCTAGGTAGTTTTCCTGCGTGTAAAATTTCAAAATTTGGAAATGACAAAATTTCCTCCAAACTTGCCCAAAATTGGTGAGAAGCACCATAATCAAGTGTCCTGATGAGCCAAGGAAGCTTCAGCAAGCAACCTAAGCCTATCCTCCTCCTTTTTTCCTTTCAAAGCCCACCTTAGCCTAACTTTCATCTTTCTGACCCTCATGTTGCAAATCTTGTTTCGGGTCCTGTAATGATAGGCCATGTGTCTGATCATCTGATTGTCTCTATTGGCCTTCTGTAGCAACTTCTCAAGGTGAAAGTTGACTCTCTCAAGCCAAGTCTCTCTATCATCTTCAATCTCTTTCTCAATAGGAGTCAAAGTGACTTGTGCCTCTTTGTCACTTTGTCGTTTTACCTTGAGCATTTCCAGCTCCATGAGGACTTGTTTGTCACTCAACTGCTTGTTTTCTTGCTCCAAATATGTGATAACATACTTGGCCCTCTCCAAATTGTCCATCAGAGCTTGTACTTGAGCCTCCTTTTCCCGTATGATGATGTACTTTATTGTTTCTTTATCCTGGGCCTCTAAATCAATTATTTCCATGCCATGATGAGTATAATGCTGCACCGACTCATCATTCTCTATAAATCAAAGTCTCTTTCCTCCTCATCATCAAAAATCTCCTCCGGCATCTTTTACTTCCCTTTATGCAGTTGCTGCACCTGTACCTATTGTGTCGATGAAGAAGGCAAAGCCCCTTCCACCTCTTATGGAGCTAGGATTTGCCTATGGGTTGATGAAGAAGGCAAGGTCCCTTTCACATCCCGTGGAGAAAACACTTGCCTATCGGCTGCAAATAATCTCCTTGTGCCCCTCTGATATGTCATGTAAACGGGCACCTTAGTAGTTCTAGTCTCCTTGGCTTCCTCAATTATTTTCACCTGAGCACTGCTAAAAGGTCCCCCTGCTTCTTGAGACACTGGTGGAGGAATTTTAGGATCACTGAAGATGTCATGAGAAATAAAGGTCTCCCAAGAGATGTTGAGGAGACTGAGATGATGAAGCACAATGATTTTGATCAGGAAGTAATGATAGAGATTGTTCATTTGCTGAGGGTATGGCTTCTTCTGGACAAAATGAGCCATCTTCTCAATATTTCTGAATAAGAAGTAAGGGAGGTTTAACATCCTCACCCTGGTAAAATGCATGAGGAGCCTGATGTGATAGGTGTACAACCTGGAAAATCTACCCTCACAAGTGAAATACTTCCTGATGATTTTCATCATGGGGACATATTTGTTCTCAAGAAATCTGAAAGGAAAAAGTCTCTTCTCCTCATTTATGTATCGGGGTTTGATATAAGGCTCATAATAGTGTTCATCCATGTCCTGGGCCTTGTACCACTTCTCCTCTACATCTGGAATCCTGGTTGCATATGAAATGATGGAGGGTGAGAATGTGAATGATACCCCAACAAGAGTCACCCTGTTGTCCTGAAGATGAGCTACAATAATTCTGGTGAGCTCCGGGTGGTGTTGAACTCTCTCTACCTGCTCACAGAACTCGTAGAAGCCAATATATCTGAAACATGTGATAGCCAACTGAGAGGCCTGCAATTCCCTAAGGTTTGATGGCTCTTCTCTGATAATCCTATCTCCCTTGTGTGGTTTTCTCTATTGTTTAGCTCTATCTGCTGAGGTGTCACTGCCTGTGTTTTCCTCCTCCTCATAGTCTCAGTCTTTTTGATCCATGTTTGCAAGGCTGGAGGTTTTATGAAGGGAATGAATGAGAGTGCTTTAGGAGTGAAGGGATGGGAAATGACTTTATGGGCTAAAAAGTGAATGAGGGAGTAGGAAATGAGAGGGAGGGCTTGTTTTGTTTGATAAATTTCCCTTGGGGAAGAGGGATAAAGGGATGGAAATGATATGGAATACGGGTAAAGGGATAAAGGGATAAGGGGATAGAGTTTAGAGCTGTAGGGATAAGTGATATGATGAACAATGAGGGTTTCAGGTTTTAGGCATCACTAGTGAGATTTTTAGGGTTTCATATTTATCATGGAGAATGATGCTTATGATGTTGATATGCAAACCAAAACTGCAGCAAAGGAGGTCAACTTACTTGCAATGAGGGTAAGAGAGAGCAATTTGGAGGTTTCTTGAAGTTTTGAGGGCTTTATAACCCTTCTGCTCAACGCGCAACGCCGGTGCACAGATGCGCAGTGCCACCCTAGAAGCGCAGCGCCAGTGTAAAATAACACTGCGGAAATATCCCAGACGCGCAACGCCGAGCCTCAACGCGTAGTGCCAAGTTCTCAACACGTAGAGGAAACCCTGCCTGCCTCAGACGCGCAACGCCTCTTCACCACTACTCCAGAAGCACAGTGCCACTCTCCAGAAGTGTAGCGCCAACCTTCCTTTGCCCAAAACTCACTCAAGCTTGCCTCTTCTTCTCACTTTTTGACTCCTTTCTTGCCAAATGAGAATAATGAACTTGAAAATGAAATGTGAGAGCTTAAATAGGAGTAGATTTTGATTTTTCACTTGAAAAACCCACTTTCTAATGTTTCTTGTCCTTCTTCAAAACTCTATTTTTAATGCCTTTTCTTCTTTGTGTCTTTGCAGATGGAAAATGCTCAACTTGAACTGATTTTTGCAGTATTTCTTTGTCTTGCAGCAAGGCGAGATGCTTTAGTGCAAATGGGATCATTTATTACATATAGTGACTTAAAATTACATAAGAAATACAAATAGACTCTAAATACTCTGTTTTCACCTCAAAAACATGTTTTTGAAGTGAAAATTACATTAGGTTAAAAGATAATGATTCAGTAACTATGACCTACAAGCCATCATGCTTGATTTATTTATCATCCTCATACCCTTGTTGACCTTTATTTACACTTTAAAATCAGGCTCTTGACCTTGGAAATGAAACCCTAAGACCTAATGACAACATGCCCTATGACCTAATGAAAGCATGATTGCAAATTGACCATGAAACCATAACTGAAGACAACCTGAAGAAGGGTCAGCAAGTATACTCTATGAGGGAGAAATTTAGATTTTCTGAAGAGAAGACAACCATCAGTGGATCAATTTGACATGACCTAATGAAATGATGTAAAATTTTCAGTATGGGACCCCTAAAATGAAAATGCAAAGAGAAAATTTTGATCCCTAATGGAAGTATGCAAATATTGACACTAACAGGGTGGAGGGTTCCAAATAGAGAGAACACTCCTATGCTTATCCAGATCTCCATCAACAAGAGGCAATATCCATGAAGTCAAATCATGTAGTCAAGACAATTCCAAGAAGGAGAGATTGGCCACCACTTATAGCTATGCTGGATGTTGAACTTAATTATCAGAGCTATCTAATTGTTTAAAGTCTAATAAAACAAAACATTTTTTTTCTGATTCTTCTTCCATTGTTTTGATAGTCATTTAGCCTCCATTTCCTTTGTACATAAGATGAGAGGGTCCAGTTCAGATTGTATTATAAGATGAGAATGCTCTGACACCAGATAATTAGCATTTGGATGAATTCAGACAATGTACCTGTAAACAGAGTATCTATGATAACCAGGTAATCCTCCTCAAGAACCCAGGTAGGGTTAAGGTTAAACCTCATTGGGGCTGAAAATTATGTTATATCTTACTAACAAAGAAATTGGTCGACAACCCTTGATTTGAATTTTAACACTAACCATTAGAGGACCAACCTCTAGCATCCAAAGAAAATGCAAATTATTTTTAGTCACTTTGAGGACTTGTGGATATACTCGTGAGAGGGAATTGACAATTATATTAATATTCTTCACAGGTTCAATTCTCTTAGAAATGGGCAGCTGATGATTGAATAGTAAGTTGAAGCAACCTCAAACACAAATAACAAACCTAAACCTATCCGGCTTCCTTACTGAATTTTCAATTTAAACTTTTGTAGTCAAAATGATTAAGAACTCGAAGATAACAAAACGATTCACCTTAATTAAGGCCACTTTTGTGGCCATGATTTTAAAAGGAACTTTCCAACTAGTACATACTACACAAGTTGTCTTTGCAATGTTCGTTACAAGATATGGGAAAAGTTTTACTTAGGAGGCTTGATATTTTATAAACATGCTAGGGTGGAATATTATAGATATATAGTGTCTAACAGAGTCTATTTATTTAGTTATAGTAAAGATCCAACCATGTTCCCCTGTTGACCATATCCTCTAAAGTTGTTGTTTACTGGATAAAAAATAGCCCTGGAAGTTTTTGGATTTCTATGCATCATTTATCAAAGTAAACGGATGAATAACAGTAGGAACGATATGCATTTTATTTCTCTGAATCTCAGATTGGTACCTAATAAGCAAACTTCCCGTACCAAGCATGGATGCTCACATCTAGTTACATCTGATGTCTAGTCAACCTTTTGTCTTCTCACCCTACAGTCTCTAATCCCTTCAATTTAAGTTTCACTCTCTGATACCTTCAAATTCAATACCTTCAAATTTAACACTTTGCAACCGATTACGAACCAATTCAGAGAGAGTAAGCTGAAATTGACATATAGGAAAAAGCATTCTTGCGCCTTTATAAAAATTTATCATTATGAACAGTTGTCCGAATAGACTGAAGAATGAAGTGCATTATGAAAATTTTCGCTGCTTTTTCCTGTAAATAGCTATTTTGCTGCTTTATAAATAATTGTTATAAAGATCATAAATTTTCAATTGCATCTGATCGTGAGAATCAAATCAAATATAATTGATTTGGCAGCAGGAAACTAGGTAATTGCACTATCGTAATGAGCTTATCTATCAACATAGCTCCCCGTCCCTAAACAATTTCTGGCTAGTAGCCTGATTGAAAATTCATGTGAATGTTTCATTTACGATTTTATGATGTGGATGCCTAATAAAGGCAGAGCTTAACATCTTTAAAAAAACAAGTAACAAATTTGACAGTGAGTGCACACTCCAGTAACTTGGAAACACTCCCCTAGATTCCACTTCCCATGTGAATGTTAGCTCCATTAATTTTACACAATTGCTGCCTACAATTATGGAATTGCAGTCTTTCCTTAACTTATGGAAACCAACTGCAGTAGTTTCCTTAAGTTAAGAAAATCAACTGAAATTACTAAATTTATAATTGGGAGCTACTAAAGTGGTCCATCACTTTGATTCGAGTTCTCTGCCTTGATTTGTGGGACATCTAACACATAGCTATTAGAAGCTTGATGGAAGCTTAGCTACATGTTCATCTGTTTGGTCCCCAAGCTCATATCTCAATCCCCTTCAGTTTTACACCATCTAGCTGAGATAGTAGAGCTTGGAAGTGCCTTCAGAATTTTGTATGTTTTTCTTTTGCTTGGATTGAAGCTGGAGTGCTGAAGAAGAAGCAAGTGGACTGTGGCCTGCATCAATACATCACCAATGGCTGGAGGTAATTCGTATCCCTGGGCATTAAGTTTCAACGATTCTTTTCAGTTCTTTCCGCATGCAGAATCGCTGTTTAAGTTTATGATAATCTAACATTTGGTATCAGAGCCCTTTTATCTCTGCCTTGGTATTCTCTCGCCGCCCTTTTGTCTTTCTGTGCGTTGGCTTCAACTTAAACCAGATTTGCCATGCAATGGAATATTAGGATCTTGACCAAGCTATAAACCCTACTCTAAGCAAATCATGATCCGCCTCTCCCGAGAGTGCCCTACACATTTACGTTAAGGTTACTGAAGTTAAATAGCGTCGTGGGGCATTCCAAGAACTCGAACTCGGAACCTGGTGGTGAAGTTTAAGTTTTAAAACAATTGAAAAATTGTGACTGTGCGTAGACTTGAACTTCGCACGCCCAAAGGTACCTACAGGTTTCTACTCCCTCTGTGGGTGAAAATTAACACAGTGCATATGAATATGCGCTATTGACTGTAGGGTATGGCAGCGTAAATAGATACAGAAACCGCGTTCATCGGTTGTGTGAACCTGTAACTTTTAGATGCTGGAAAATTGTGTTTTATTTTTGAGTTTTTGCAGCGTAAATTCCTTAAGTTGCCTTTGGTGCACATTCCTGTTGCCGTAAATTAATTTCAATAACTGTTTAGCCCCCCTTAACTCGGGTATTCAAACTAGTCGTAGAAGCTCAACGATGTCTTCTGAATCTTTTGTAATAAAATGAGAAGAGCTGACCCTTCTGTGACCATATAGCGTTGCAAAGCTGAGATATGGCATGACTAAATAGGGTTTCCAGGAAGGCGTGGAATGGGCACTGCCATTGACTATCGAAAGTAAATTCAGAAAGGTGTGGAATGCTCATTGTTATTGTCAGGCATATTCTTCACTGCATCTCCAAAATGTATGAAGTAAAGTTAACTATTAATTTTGAGTTTGCTTCGTAATGATTGGATGTGGGAATCTGCCATCCGCATGAAGTCAGTTATGAAAATCCAAAGCTTGGAAAGCTTGTTCGTGTTCATAGTAATTTAATTGACTATTTAATCTGAGATCTCGAAATCAATTTCAATCACGGAAAGTGGAGCAAAGAGGTGGTCTATGCAATTTAGGACATTATTCATTGCATTATATATATGAACTATGCATTATATATCTTATGTTGCATATGGACTATACTTACATATTTATCAATGGAGTGCGTTATATGTTAAGCTCCATTGATTTTTCCACAATTTTTATGGCATATCGATGAATATGATTTTTCTAGTAAATTTTTTATGGCATATCGATGAATTTTTTATGGTACTTTAAATTTGCTTATTTATTTATTGCAAATCCTTGACATTCTAATTCAAATTTATGATAGGACTCAATATTTGAAATGGTTTAGTCTTTTGTTTCATATTATTTCAAATTTGCAGTTTTTGCAAATTATTTAAAGAAATAATTTATAATTTTGAGAGCCCATTTTGTAATTAATTTAAGAATTAGTCTTAAATAAATTATGGGACAGTTAGACTAAGGAATGTAAATTTAATTTTAATTTTATTTATCTTGTGAGCAAAATAGCTTGTTTGCTGGTCAATTTTTGTTGTTTTATAAACTTAAGGACGGAGCCTGAAGTCAAGCCAGCTAGCCTTCGAACTGCATTTGCTATGCAAGTGCAAAGTAGATCAACGCTGCTTCAGTCAATCTCCGGGTTAAGTTTATAAATTGAACAATCAATTTGTAGTTATTTTCGGTAATGCTGACTGCTTTAACCTTGATTTTGATTTTGCTGGAAAATTATTACAGTTATATGGAGTTTATTAAAATGTCATTTTGACTTACTCCTTTCAGTAAACATTATTTTTCTCTCTGGTTAAGTTTTGTTTATGCAGCAAAATAATGTCTAGTGATCCATATAATTTTAATTAATTAGAGAATAGCCACAACATCTTTAATTAAATAAAATTATATATTTTGTTTGGTTAGATCACATAAAGATTATTTAGACAATAAATTGTAATTAATTACACTGAATATAATAAATTTTATCCCACAGGAATCTTTATTATATTTATGTAATTAATTAGGATAAAATTTCATAACCTACCCACAGGAGTTATGAATAAATAAGTTTTATCATAAAGTTTTATTGAATCTGTTTGAATTAAAAATTTAGCCCACAGGCAATTTTTATGTCATTTGATTCAATTCTTTTGCATGATTTACATTGGTAAAACATGAAAGTTATTAAGCCTCAATTTTAACATAAGCATGTGATTCTTTATTTTGATGTAGCAGTACAACCTGCAAATTTCTCTGAAATTCGTTGTGACATTCCCGAACTTAAGGAAATAATCTCATTTGTTTGTTATGAATCTAATATGGTTAACGTTAATATTAACACATGGTGGATTGATTCTGGATCAACAATTCACATTTCGAATTCCTTGCAAGGTTTGCAAAACCTAAGGAAGCCAGTGGGAAGTGAGCAAAGCATCTTATCAGGAAACAAGATGGGGTCGCATGTGGAAGCTATAGGAACATGTTATTTAACTTTAAGTAGTGGTTTTGTTTTGGAGTTAGAAAAGACCTTTTATGTTCCAAGTTTTTCTAGAAACTTGATTTCAGTTTCAAGGCTTGTACCTTTTGAATATTCCTTAAACTTTTCAGAAAAATCTTTCAGTCTATTCTATAAATCTGATTATGTTGGGAATGGTATTTTATCTAATGGTCTTTATTGCATTAATTTACAAAACAATGTCACATATGATTCAATGCATGTTCACACTGGCACTAAAAGATGTGTTATTAATGAAGATTCCTCTAAATTATGGCACCGGAGACTAGGTCATATCTCCATAGAAAGAATTAAAAGGTTGGTAAATGAAGGAATACTTAATACTCTAGATTTTACTGATTTTGAGACGTGTGTGGACTGCATAAAGGGAAAGCAGACCAACAAGTCAAAGAAAGGTGCCAATAGGAGTTCGGACATATTAGAGATCATACATACTGATATATGTAGTCCAGACATGGACTCACATGGTCAGAGATACTTCATCTCCTTTATAGATGATTACTCACGATATATGTATCTCTACATGCTTCATAAAAAGAGCGAAGCATTAGATGCCTTTAAGATCTTTAAGGCTGAAGTAGAGAAACAATGCGGCAAGCAAATTAAGATCGTGAGATCAGATAGAGGTGGAGAATATTATGGTAGATACACAGAAGATGGACAAGCACCTGGGCCATTTGCTAAGTTTCTTCAAGAGCATGGGATTGTTGCCCAATACACCATGCCTGGTTCACCCGACCAGAATGGTGTAGCAGAAAGAAGAAATCGAACATTATTGGACATGGTGCGGAGTATGCTTAGCAGCTCCAATCTTCCTAAATCCTTGTGGACTGAAGCACTTAAGACGGCAATGTATATATTAAACCGAGTTCCAACCAAGGCGGTTCCTAAAACGCCATTTGAATTATGGAAAGGTTGGAAACCGAGTTTGCGACATATGCACGTTTGGGGATGCCCGTCTGAAGTGAGAATTTATAATCCACAAGAGAAGAAGCTGGACCCAAGGACCATTAGTGGGTATTTCATTGGATATGCTGAAAGGTCTAAAGGTTACAGATTTTATTGTCCATCTCACAGCACTAGGATTGTGGAATCAAGAAATGCAAAGTTTCTTGAAAATGACTTGATCAGTGGGAGCGATCAAACCAGAAACATAGTTTCTGAGAAGGATCATTCAGAATCTCAACCTTCCACTTCAAGTGATAGATTGGTTATTGTTCATAGCACCCGTCAAGTACAAACTGGTGTTGAACAACCAATTGTTGAAGTTCCACAAGCTGCTGACGATATTCCAGTAGATCAAGGAGTTCAAGAGTTGCAAGGAACTTTTGAACAACAAGTTGAACCACATACTTCTCAGGAAGATGATGGTACAACATTAAGAAGATCTACTAGACCTAAGAGATCAACAATTCCTAATGATTATGTTGTGTATCTACAAGAATCTGACTACAACATTGGAGCCGAAAATGATCCTGAGTCATTTTCACAAGCCATGAGTTGCAAAGAATCAGAACTATTTCAGTAAACATTATTTTTCTCTCTGGTTAAGTTTTGTTTATGCAGCAAAATAATGTCTAGTGATCCATATAATTTTAATTAATTAGAGAATAGCCACAGCATCTTTAATTAAATAAAATTATATATTTTGTTTGGTTAGATCACATAAAGATTATTTAGACATTAAATTGTAATTAATTACACTAAATATAATAAATTTTATCCCACAGGAATCTTTATTATATTTATGTAATTAATTAGGATAAAATTTCATAACCTACCCACAGGAGTTATGAATTAATAAGTTTTATCATAAAGTTTTATTGAATCTGTTTGAATTAAAAATTTAGCCCACGGGCAATTTTTATGTCATTTGATTCAATTCTTTTTAGCATGATTTACATTGGTAAAACATGAAAGTTATTTAGCCTCAATTTTAACATAAGCATGTGATTCTTTATTTTGATGCAGCAGTACAACCTGCAAATTTCTCTGAAATTCGTTGTGACATTCCCAAACTTAAGGAAATAATCTCATTTGTTTGTTATGAATCTAATATGGTTAACGTTAATATTAACACATGGTGGATTGATTATGGATTAATAATTCACATTTCGAATTCCTTGCAAGGTTTGCAAAACCTAAGGAAGCCAGTGGGAAGTGAGCAAAGCATCTTATCAGGAAACAAGATGGGGTCGCATGTGGAAGCTATAGGAACATGTTATTTAACTTTAAGTAGTGGTTTTGTTTTGGAGTTAGAAAAGACCTTTTATGTTCCAAGTTTTTCTAGAAACTTGATTTCAGTTTCAAGGCTTGTACCTTTTGGATATTCCTTAAACTTTTCAGAAAAATATTTCAGTCTATTCTATAAATCTGATTATGTTGGGAATGGTATTTTTTTTAATGGTCTTTACTGCATTAATTTACAAAACAATGTCACATATGATTCAATGCATGTTCACACTGGCACTAAAAGATGTGTTATTAATGAAGATTCCTCTAAATTATGGCACCGGAGACTAGGTCATATCTCCATAGAAAGAATTAAAAGGTTGGTAAATGAAGGAATACTTAATACTCTAGATTTTACTGATTTTGAGACTTGTGTGGACTGCATAAAGGGAAAGCAGACCAACAAGTCAAAGAAAGGTGCCAATAGGAGTTCAGACATATTAGAGATCATACATACTGATATATGTAGTCCAGACATGGACTCACATGGTCAGAGATACTTCATCTCCTTTATAGATGATTACTCACGATATATGTATCTCTACATGCTTCGTAAAAAGAGCGAAGCATTAGATGCCTTTAAGATCTTTAAGGCTGAAGTAGAGAAACAATGCGGCAAGCAAATTAAGATCGTGAGATCAGATAGAGGTGGAGAATATTATGGTAGATACACAGAAGATGGACAAGCACCTGGGCCATTTGCTAAGTTTCTTCAAGAGCATGGGATTGTTGCCCAATACATCATGCCTCGTTCACCCGACCAGAATGGTGTAGCAGAAAGAAGAAATCGAACATTATTGGACATGGTGCGGAGTATGCTTAGCAGCTCCAATCTTCCTAAATCCTTGTGGACTGAAGCACTTAAGACGGCAGTGTATATATTAAACCGAGTTCCAACCAAGGCGGTTCCTAAAACGCCATTTGAATTATGGAAAGGTTGGAAACCGAGTTTGCGACATATGCACGTTTGGGGATGCCCGTCTGAAGTGAGAATTTATAATCCACAAGAGAAGAAGCTGGACCCAAGGACCATTAGTGGGTATTTCATTGGATATGCTGAAAGGTCTAAAGGTTACAGATTTTACCGTCCATCTCACAGCACTAGGATTGTGGAATCAAGAAATGCAAAGTTTCTTGAAAATGACTTGATCAGTGGGAGCGATCAAACCAGAAACATAGTTTCTGAGAAGGATCATTCAGAATCTCAACCTTCCACTTCAAGTGATAGATTGGTTATTGTTCATGGCACCCCTCAAGTACAAACTGGTGTTGAACAACCAATTGTTGAAGTTCCACAGGCTGCTGACGATATTCCAGTAGATCAAGGAGTTCAAGAGTTGCAAGGAACTTTTGAACAACAAGTTGAACCACATACTTCTCAGGAAGATGATGGTACAACATTAAGAAGATCTACTAGACCTAAGAGATCAGCAATTCCTAATGATTATGTTGTGTATCTACAAGAATCTGACTACAACATTGGAGCCGAAAATGATCCTGAGTCATTTTCACAAGCCATGAGTTGCAAAGAATCAGAACTATTTCAGTAAACATTATTTTTCTCTCTGGTTAAGTTTTGTTTATGCAGCAAAATAATGTCTAGTGATCCATATAATTTTAATTAATTAGAGAATAGCCACAGCATCTTTAATTAAATAAAATTATATATTTTGTTTGGTTAGATCACATAAAGATTATTTAGACATTAAATTGTAATTAATTACACTGAATATAATAAATTTTATCCCACAGGAATCTTTATTATATTTATGTAATTAATTAGGATAAAATTTCATAACCTACCCACAGGAGTTATGAATTAATAAGTTTTATCATAAAGTTTTATTGAATCTGTTTGAATTAAAAATTTAGCCCACAGGCAATTTTTATGTCATTTGATTCAATTCTTTTTAGCATGATTTACATTGGTAAAACATGAAAGTTATTAAGCCTCAATTTTAACATAAGCATGTGATTCTTTATTTTGATGCAGCAGTACAACCTGCAAATTTCTCTGAAATTCGTTGTGACATTCCCGAACTTAAGGAAATAATCTCATTTGTTTGTTATGAATCTAATATGGTTAACGTTAATATTAACACATGGTGGATTGATTATGGATCAACAATTCACATTTCGAATTCCTTGCAAGGTTTGCAAAACCTAAGGAAGCCAGTAGGAAGTGAGCAAAGCATCTTATCAGGAAACAAGATGGGGTCGCATGTGGAAGCTATAGGAACATGTTATTTAACTTTAAGTAGTGGTTTTGTTTTGGAGTTAGAAAAGACCTTTTATGTTCCAAGTTTTTCTAGAAACTTGATTTCAGTTTCAAGGCTTGTACCTTTTGGATATTCCTTAAACTTTTCAGAAAAATCTTTCAGTCTATTCTATAAATCTGATTATGTTGGGAATGGTATTTTGTCTAATGGTCTTTACTGCATTAATTTACAAAACAATGTCACATATGATTCAATGCATGTTCACACTGGCACTAAAAGATGTGTTATTAATGAAGATTCCTCTAAATTATGGCACCGGAGACTAGGTCATATCTCC